>JBBHKE010003460.1:165874-304013 GCA_037447655.1 Zygnema cylindricum
GTTTCTAAAACCCCTCCCCCTTGAGTCACCAGGGTTACTGTTTTTTGGCGTTTTTCCTCTGAAATGATTGTTTGGGGACAGGGTGTGGTGACGTGGCTTCTGGCAGGTGCCGACCAATCAGAGGTAGAGAACGTGGCTCCTGGAAATGGTCGACGTTAGATTTTCTACCATCGACAAAAAAATAAAACAACTTACTTCTTGTTAACCACACAGCCTCGACCACATTTTCTAACTCGTTTCTCGGACAGATAGACAATTTGATGTTGTTACAGGATGGGGAAAGAAAAAAAGAGATTAGGATATGAAAAGAAAAGAAAAAGAAAGAACGGAAAGGAAAAGAAAAATTAAGAGAAGGAACGAAGAGAAAAGGAAAAAAAACGATCTTTGACATATGCCACGTGGAAGGGCCGGACTGGCGGATGAGACGGGAGAGTTTCTGTATTTCTGTAGTACTATTTTGTCTATACTTGTTGTATTCCTATTGGTGGCCTCGGTATGATTAAACGTATTTCAGTTGGAATCTTCCCTCGATGTTTTCTCCAACTGACAGCTGTCAATTCGCAGGGAAGTTGTTGCTGGTAGTATTAACTGCCATGTGAATTTAACAATTGTTGCGTCCCTGAGAGTTACTAGAAGTGTGTATGATAATTCTTATCGTGTAAATTGGATGTCCCGAAGGGTCGAGGATAGTAAAATTGTTTTTTATATTCTATTCTTGTGTATAACATCGATGTATAGTAATGGGAATATAGTTTTGTACGGTGCCCTTTTTCCGCTGTTTGGGATTCTAAGTTGGTTCCTGTATTTGCCTACATTTTGACATGTTGAGTTATCAATCTTGTACGATTATTGTATATTCGTGCCCTCAAATCTCTGTACGTAGTTGCGGATTTTTGTCCTTTTGTGTGTTGTCAGCTGGTTAATGGTTGGAGAGTACACCGTGTATTGGTATTAGCATTAATGATTTTTTTGGCGTTTGAACTCTTTTTTCTGTTCCGATAGTTGAAATGGAAAGGTAAGATTATGACCTTGCAATTAGTGCCCGTCAGATAATAGTTGGAGTGGTGTGCACGGAGAAAAGTTAATGTTTTCAACACTTCGCTTATCGTATGATCAGTTCGCATATGCTTTACGCTTTCGTTTGGGTTTGCCCCTCCCTCTGCTTTTAGGGGTGGCATTGTGTTTGCAACCAACCTAGTGATGTTAAAGGGATACATTTACTTCGCTGCTCATATGGTGGGGAACATAACTGTTGCACATGATTTGGTGCGAAGTGCAAATTGTTGTCGTTGGCGTTGAGTTGGCCTCAGCGTCAAACAAGAGGTTTGTCATATACTCCCTCCCTGCCCCCAGTCTAAGGGTGCCCGGAGCCGTCGAGTTGACTTGATTTTCCTCCATGGTGTTAGGAGGACTCTTGATGATGTGAACACACATTTCATCTCGCGCAGCATTGCATCCACGTGTGATGGCTCGGGACGCAGCGGCTATCAAATAATGAGAATACGTTTGCTGAGACCCGTCGGATTAGTTTGTCCATTTACGGTGGAGGATTTCAGATCGTTTTATGAGTCTTTCAATGACTTCTTCCGCTAGTCTCCACGAAAAAGTTTTAATCAAGGGGTCCGAGGAGTCCTTCGGCGAGCCTTTTAGCTACCTTCTATTGTCAACATGTATAAATTGCCCTTCAACGAGCGCGTGCTCCTGATCCTCCTTCGACGAAGCATGGTGGCAGATGATAGGAGGGGTCTTTAAAATCTTCCACTAAGGGACCCGGTCCACATTGATGATCCACGTGTTGTGGACCTTAGCTAGTTCGGGTTGTGTGTAGACTTTTACTATGCATTTATTCTCGTTCTAGGCGGTCATCTTTAGTACTTTTGTTTTGGATGTTTGTTTGTGGTAGTGTTGTTTTCTTTGTTTTCAACTTTTAGATGTAGATTACCTTCTTGTGACTCTTGTAATCTTTAAATGTTTTTTCAGTTTTACCTTTTATGTACAACGTTTTTCCGTGGCCCTACAACGGGTGTTGGCTTCTATATTACGTCGATCGTCTATTGTCGTTATGGATCGACGGCGTGTTCCGAAACTTCCTCCTCGTGCTCCTCCGGGATTCGGGGACCTACGTGGTTGCTTTCCGTAGATTTTTAGTTATGTTGGGGGGTTCCTTCTTTTTAAATACGTGTTGGATTTTTCCTTTGATGTTTTGCTTGATGGGTTTTGCTTTTTAGGGTGTTTTCGATTTCCCTGCAATCCTTTTATATTTTCGTCGGTTTTGTTTTGATTTTCCTTTTTGGTTATTCCCTTGTCATGTGGTTCTTTCAGTTTTAGAATTGCTACTTCGTTTTGTTCCTATGGACTCAGATGGTTTACCATCGCGCTTTTTAACAAAGTTAGCATTGGTATTTATGTACAATATATGGTTTTACCGTCCCAATTTTTGCAATAAACATTTCCTATAAAAAATATTAAAAACTTAGATAATATGTATATATATACATATATATATACATATATATATACATATATATATATATGTATATATATATATATATATATATATATATATATATATATATATATATATATATATATATATATATAATATATATATATATATATATATATATATATATATATATATATATATATATATATATATATATATATATATATATATATATATATATATATATATATATCAACATCATTGGATAAGCAAGCACGTGTAAAGAAAAATAGAATATTATAAAAATATCATTAGGAAAAAATTATGAAGGATGTGTTTCTGAAACATTTTTCAAGGGCAAGAAGTGAGTTCCATAATTTTCGATGCCGATAATGATCGGATTCGGTATTTGAAAAAAAATGGTTTTTTTTTATCCGTTCTTCGAGGGGAGGGAGGGAGGGAGGTTTTTCCTTATAATTCTTTCCCAATTCCAACCAATTGTAAATCTCTCTTCACTTTCTTTGTACTTATGTGTACCAATATGATACTTAAGCAATGTTTTATTTAGTTTTAGTTTCTAATTACATTTTCCTCTTTGTACCTTCATTACCATTGTACTTCGCTGCACCAATTGTCACCATTTTGAGAAAAAACAGTGGCTTTTATCAAAACCATATAAATTTTAGAAAAGAAAAGACTTGATAACTACATTTGGAGATTTAATTCCAAGTTTTTAAAATAGATTCTCAAATATGGAAATCGTGAGTGACACCACAAACCCTTTTCTGCAGATCAAGGTGTAGGATCGAAAAACACCACAAAGAAAACTCTCGATGATCACTCATAAACACAAGCGGAACCATTCACCACATAAGTACACAAAAGATGGCCAACATAAATATAGTAACCAAATGTATTTTTTCCCGTACAAAGAGTTTCTCCTCCTACATCCTCCATAACATCCTTTATTCTTAATCAGTAATAAGGACCAAAACCAAAGCAAAAACTACTCTAAGGGAATCAGCAAGTGTGAACACGTGCCTCCGAGAAGAGTCAACACATGCCTTCGAGAAGACACCTCAGACACATATCAAACCAGACGCTTAGACGAAATATGTTCGAGTGCCAAAACGATAATCGCCTGACGTACATCTAAACTGAAACTAAATCGTCCTCTACCATGCCGACGCGAAACAACATCTATACTACACAGAGAATCGCTATTAGTGTTAATGTTTTTTCTGCCACTTAAACCATCTTTTATCAGTACACGATGGTCGGATTATGAATCTGACGGTTTCGATTGAAATTCAAGATTTTCACCTTCCGATTAGCGGTCTTTATGTGAAGATTGAAATTGTGTGTACGGATAAAAGATGTTTGAAGTGGCGAAAAAATTGTTAACCCTAATACCGATACACGGTGTGCTGTACAGAAGCGGTGAGGACCCGATTCTCCCGCCGAGCCGCTTCCTCCAATGCACAAATGCACAGAGCCAAAAAGTTTCATTCTTTAAAAATTCGAAAATTTTACGATTATACGTTTATTTTTGGGTTTTTTGAACTTTTTTTAAATTTCGTATAGTTTTCGTGTACGGACAGATTGTATGGAATGTATTTGTATGGACGTACGGAAAGTACAGGTCTTATTGGCACGGACAGGAGGTTGTTGTCCATAGCCTATTTCAGCCATGGATTACTCACGGAAACACCCACAGACTACCTCAAAAACAGCTGTGTTTCAGATAGCACACATTACTTCAAACTAAACAGAATCACCTCAAACTGCACCAATACGCAGTATACCATATACACTATAAACTCCCAAAGTTACAGCTAAATCCACCAATGCATCTAGAAGATATAGGCTCCAGAGTTTCACAAAACCAGCTGACAACTTCACAAACTAAACACTTAGACTGCTCACAGAATCTTACAGAGATACTAGAATACAATGAAACTTCACACTCATGTAGATTCTATATCATAAAATAACTCCACAAATTTTCACATGAAAGCACCAAACAGAGTGATCACACCAATAGGTCAAAGATGCAGAAAACAGTCTGCCATTGCTTTGATAAACTTGACTGCGATACATAAAATAATCTAAGTCCTGCAAGTTATACTCAGAGTACGGAGGCATACCAGCCGTACTGTATCTACTCTAATAAACTAATTAGTCAAAAGGACAAACCTCTGTTGTACAGAATATTTACACCGCACTCTTCGTATGTCAGAAACCAAGCTACCACTAAGCAACTACTAAGCTACCACTACCGTACAATCATCATTACTCGAGATCTATCCTAGTCATATTATCCGCACCTGCGCTAGCTGCGCTGGCTTCGCTTGTCCGTACGGATCATACAAATAGCCGCAGCTACGTTGACTTAATTGCGTCGCAGCTCCGCCGTACCGGCGGCGCCTATTCCAACATTTCGTTTATTTTACATCAGATCGCTTCGCGATCCGCCGTCCATTTGTAACAGCTTGTTCACACCACTCAATGAGTCTTTTACGTCACTTTAATTATATCAATCTGTTCGCTCCCCCAATACGTGAATCTTTTCAAACCTCCATATTAAATCCAATTAGCAATTACGGTCAAACTGTCTCGTACGCATGAAAGTGACTTTTCAAAACAACACTCCCCCGAAAATTTAATTTCGTGCACCCTGAAAAAATATATAGCGTGTAATGCTATGTTGCTACACTGCGCCAGTTTGACATCGCAGCGCAGTATGAATACAAAGTGCAGCGTGTACTGCTATGCTGCTACGCTGCGCTAGTTTGACATCGCAGTCCTAACTTCGTCTTCAAAAATACATAAATAAATCTTTTTGTTTCTTTTCAACTACCTCAACAAGGAAGAATACAAATCTAAAGTCCAACCAAAAACAAATAGAATGTCAAACAACGTTGTCTTTATAAGACATGCCTGTAAAATAAGTTTTTCCAAAACTAAGATTTCTCTAAATTCACATTCTTCAAAAATATCCTCCAGAAAATCATTTCTCCCGCTCTCTTTTATTGATCACTTTCTGAGCATGTTTTCTTCTACCCTTGATCCTTTGAATATTACATCTTCCTTTTGTTTTCTTCATGATCTTTTGTCTTGTTTGAAAGTTTACATTTCTGTCACAATTTTCTACTCGTTTAAAGTCACAAATACTAGTTTTCTGTTTCACCTTTATGTTTTTCTCCATAGATTTGCTACTTCCATCAACTTCTTTCATCTGAGAAATTTTAATTTTGATTCTTCTTCTTTTTAGCTGCACTCTTTTAACTTTTGCATTTCTATTACATTTTGCAATCCCACAAACTTCTTTTCTCACTCCAATTTTTTGAACAGTTTTTCTTTGTTTTTCTCTTAGTTCACCAATTTTCATGGCCACCTAACTTCTAGTTTCTGTTTCTAAGTGTCCATCTCTTCCCCCAACTCCTCGTGCTTTAGTTAACAAACTTTCTTGTAAGCAATTTTCACTCACAGATTTGTCATCTGATAAGGTCACAGAAATCGTGTCCTTCTCTCTTTCGTCCTTCACCACACTATCTTTGGTGACATAACTCCTTCACCAGTTTCCACATTATACACCTCATTCCTAATTCCAGTTTTCTTCATATTTTCGCCCGGTCCTTCTAGAAAAATTGGGTTTAGTTTATTAATCTTTTTGTTTAAGTATTTTTCGACTTCCACTTCCAAGTGACCTTCACTTCCTCTAATTTCTCTTACTTCAAACAACTCTTCCTCCTGTAACTCTTTGTTATTCACCAATTTGACGTCGGAAACTGTCACCTCCTCCTTTACTCCATTCCAAACACCACAGAAGGTCGGTAAATACATAAATTCGTCAACACACGGTGTATGCCTTTTGTCATTTGTCAAGTCTTGTCTCTCACTCACGAAAGCACTTGATTCCTTTCTTGTTGGGGTTCGAACTAGGGTGTTGTCCCATCCATCTCTGAAATTCCCTGTAACACATGCACTTTTATACGATGGACATACCCTGAAGGTATGTCCTAAATCATTACAGTAAAAACAATTCTTTGGCCGATCTCCGAATTCACTATTACCTTTAAATTTCTGAAACTGAGACTTAGATTCCTTTATATTCCTTTCACTTGATAAAACCTTTCTATTAGCCTCTTCATCTAGAATAACTCGTCTAGCTACAGTTATACTCCAATCATTTTTATCAATTAAAGTCAATCAATCTAGGGCACTGTTATATTCTTTAGGTAGACTTCTCATTAACAAGATAGCTTGTTGAGCATCTGTAAAGTTTCCCCCTGCCAAATCTTTTTCTGCAAATAATACTTGTAAGTCAATACAGTGTTTCTCCATACTACCTCCTACATACTTGTGTTCAACTATTTTGGTAACACTACTAAGCCAATGATATAAAGACGTCTTTGCATACATACATTCTAAGCTCTTCCATAATTCAGTTGCCCTTTTAAAACTTAGGTATGACATTACCAAATCCTCAGTCAAGGAGTTCTTGATAACCCTTAGACACTCATGATTTTTCCTTTTCCATTCATTTGATGTTTCGGCCAAGGTACCGTCCACCACATCCATTAGCTCCATCATCTCGAAGTAGCTCTCAAGCGCACACTTCCAGTAGTGATATTTTGATCCATCAAATATAGGTAGCCATGGGTGTGGGCCCATAACCTGTTGTCCATAGCCTATTTCAGCCATGGATTACTCACGAAAACACCCACAGACTACCTCAAAAACAGCTGTGTTTCAGACAGCACATATTACTTCAAACTGAACAGAATCACCTCAAACTGCACCAATAAGCAGTATACCATATACACTATAAACTCCCAAAGTTACAGCTAAATCCATCAATGCATCTAGAAGATATAGGCTCCAGAGTTTCACAAAACCAGCTGACAACTTCACAAACTAACCACTTAGACTGCTCACAGAATCTCACAGATATATTGGAATACAATGAAACTTCATACACATGTAGATTCTATATTATAAAATAACTCCACAAATTTTCAAATGAAATCACCAAACAGAGTGATCACACCAACAGGTCAAAGATGCAGAAAACAGTTTGCCATTGCTTTGATAAACTTGACTGCGATACATAAAATAATCTAAGTCCTGCAAGTTATACTCAGAGTACGGAGGCATACCAGCCGTACTGTATCTAATCTAATAAACCAATTAGTCAAAAGGACAAACCTCTGTTTTACAGAATATTTACACCGCACTCTTCGTATGTCAGAAACCAAGCTACCACTAAGCAACTACTAAGCTACCACTACCGTACAATCATCATTACTCGAGATCTATCCTAGTCATATTATCCGCAGCTGCGCTAGCTGCGCTGGCTGCGCTTGTCCGTACGGATCATACAAATAGCCGCAGCTACGTTGACTTAATTGCGTCGCAGCTCCGCCGTACCGGCGGCGCCTATTCCAACATTCCGTTTATTTTACATCAGATCGCTTCGCGATCCGCCGTCCATTTGTCACAGCTTGTTCACACCACTCAATGAGTCTTTTACGTCACTTTAATTATATCAATCCGTTCGCTCCCCCAATCCGTGAATCTATTCAAACCTCCATATTAAATCCAATTAGCAATTACGGTCAAACTCACTCGTACGCACGAAACTGACTTTTCAAAACAACAGAGATATGTACAAAATTTTTTAAAAAATAAACGTTACTTCGTTTCCGCATTCTAATTTGAAATTGGGTTTCGACTTCTCGACCTTTCATCCTTACCAGGAACTCAGGGAAACCCGAAGCCATCATTGTGGCCGCCATTGAAGCCCCATTGTAGCCGCCATTGATATCACATTTTAACCTCCGCCAACCTTTGTAAACGCTCCCATGCCAAGGATTCGAGGAGCAGAGTGGGAGGATGTTGTAGCTCCAATGGGTGGTCTACTTGGGGATAATAAATTGTGCATTTTTGTGTACTGCAAATTGGAGTATAATGCACAAGACACCAAGATTAGGAACCACCTATTAAGAAAAACGTGAAGAATGCAGGAATCAGGCCATGCAAATCATGTCCAAATTATGTGAAGTTAGAGTTAAGTGCAATGGAAACTGACAAAGCTTCTCTTGTCTCTCAAAAGCGTATAATATCAGTTATAAATCGACTTATTGGAAGTGTTATCGATTCTAGCCATCTTGTCGAGTCTAGCCAGAGCAACAAGGTGAAAGGGATGATGACGAAAATCCGAGATGCATTCAATAAGCATAACCAGAAGCAGGTAGACAAAGCATGGGCCAAGCTTGCCATTCACTCTATTAACAGACCACAATTTGAAGGTTGCGATAAAGTTGACTACGGAGATAGGGGAGTGTTATAAGCTACCCCACCGAGATGCCACGGGAACTCGTCTATAGGTTGTGACTAAGCCGACTATAACTAACGATTTGCAAAGTTACATGGAGATTATGAAAGTCACTGTTGCCACTGTCACATCGGATGGTTGGACAGCTGTTGACCAAACGCCTCTCCTCGACATTTTACCTGTCACCCCAAAGGGGGACATGTTTTTTATGGCAGAAAACACTAGTGGGCAATGCAAAGATGTCGAATTTGTTCGAAAGGTGTTGTAGAAAGGATTTCTTGCGGTAGGGGTGGAGCATGTGTTCCAAATTGTGACAGATTCTACTCCTGTTTATAAAGTAGCAGGTTCCTTGCTCATGAGCAAGTACCCTGTTTTGACGTGGATGTCATGTTCTCCCCACATTCTAGACTTGTTGTTGGAGGATTGGGGTAATTTGGCTGTTATCTCGACACTTGTCAGAGAGGCAAAGGAGGTGTTGAAATTTATCACAAACCACAATATGAGTGTAGCCATCTTCAACAAAATCTTGACACTTTGACTTTTGAAACTTTGGGAGACTCGCTTCGCAACAAACTTTATCATGCTCCATAGGTTTTTAGAGGTGAAGGATAGCCTCGAGCGTTTAATAATTGATGATGACTATAGGAAGTGGATGGGCAAGCCTGCATACAAATCCGAGGGGACCAAGATCAAAGGCCACATTTTGAACCCGGGATTTTGGATAAGAGTGAAAGAAACTGTGACACTTTTAGAGCCAGTGGTATGATTGATGAGGGAGTGTGACAAAGGGGCCCCAAATGTAGGGAAGATTTATTATGGTTTTCACATGATTGGTCAATACTTAAATAATATGTCGACCAATAGAGGAAAGGGTATTCTGAAAGAGTGCATGTTTTGGAGGAGTTAAAAGAATCTTGGTTGGCTAGATGGGGGATGACATATAGCCCCATACATGCAACCGGCTTCGTCCTTGATCCCGAGTACCACAGTTTTGAATATGGGCAAGAGACCAATTTAATAGTCATGGAAAGCTTCCACACTATCTTGCATAGGATGTTACCGCGTGTGGCAGACCAGACCGCGACCTACATTGAGTTAACAAATTATAGGGGTTTTGAGGGTGTATTTGGGAGGGAGGTAACATTAGCGTGTGCTAAGATGATGCCAGCTTGGAAGTGGTGGCAACGGTTTGGGGTTGTCACACCTATCTTGCATAGGGTTGCAACTAGGGTCCTTGCCCAATGCTCGGTTGCCAGCTCATGTGAGAGGAATTGTTCAACGTATGACCATATTCACTATAAAAAACGGAACAGGCTGACGGCTAAGAGGATCAATAACCTAGTTCGGGTCTTTAGCAATCTGAGGTTAGCACACCAAACTAGAAATATTAGCTATGAAGAGGCTATGATAGCATGTGAGGAAGAGGAAGGGGGGTTAGTGGGAGAGGAAGGGGGTGCAGTGGAAGAGGAGTCACATCAAAACATGGATGATTTAGATTTAGAGTAGAGAGGTTAATGGTGTAGTTCCATTGACGGCCGTTAATGACTTCACCAAATATTTATGTGTAACTTTTGCCATTTCCTTTACAAGAATACAAAAACAGTTATTTTTGCTTCAAATATTAATTTATATTTTTTCAATGTTAAAATCTTGTAACATGGCCATTTTTTGCTTCAATTGTCGATTTTAAAATATTATATGTGAGCATGCTATATGGAGCCATGCTGTAATGATGAACTAGCGACGAGGCAGCCTGATCGCTGACTGGTTGCTGACTGTTGGTTCACTGTTTTAGCGACGAGGGAGTCTGGTCGCTGGTTAAACTTTGGAGCATAGTTGTGGTTTAATATTTCGGTCACGAGGCACTGACGTCGCTGGTAAACTTTGGAGCATAGGGGTATCGATTAATGTTTCATACTTTAATTGTTTAAGATGTCGTATTGTATTTTATTCTGGATTTTTTTTTGTTTTTTATTATATAATAAGTCCAAAGTCGGTCTACGCATTTTAAAAAATGTGAAATTTTGAATAATGCGCATATGCGTTCTTTTTCAAAATACTCTTCGGTGCGCATAGTACGAATGCAACATCTATAACGCTAATTATTATTTTACATTTTTTTACACTAATTATTTCTTTATGCGAAGTACGATTCGCGGGTGTAGTACACCGTGAATCGTTAACAGTGGGAATAACACTAATTTGGCGCCCCTTTATTTTGACCCTCGAACCTAAATTAGAATTTAATTATTCTATTTTTTTCTTTACGCTATTATAGGTATGCTCTATTTAGTGTAATTTACTTTAATTTGGACTGTTTTTAAATATTGTATTACGCGAAATGTGTCAGTCCGTACTTAAATGTTTGTTATTTCGTACAAACGTACAAAAAAAAGTGTCAGATTAGCGGCGTCTACATTTGGGAAGTGAGTGGCGTCGACACGGGAAAGCGCACTCTGATTTGATTCCAATAATAAAGACGGGGGAAAATCGCACGTAATAAAGAAAAATCGGGGAAAATCGTTCGAACCTGTTCTCACATGTTCAAATGTCAACCATCCAAACACAGACTCTATCGGCTAAAATGTGGGAATGGTCCATCCAAATGTATAAATTGTAAAATTTGTTGGCGCTAGACTTGAACCAAAGATAGAGCTAACTACACTATTTTTTTCTTTATTCTAATAATTTATTTACATTAATAGCGATTCACGGTGTATTACTCATTCTACTCCTACTGGTGGCTTTGGACTGTTTAAAACTATTTCAGCTGTAAGTTTTTTTTTATGTTTTCTCCAACTGACAGCTGTCAAATCACAGGGAAGAGGTTGCTTGTTGTACTAACTGCCATGTGAATCTAACAATTGTTGCATCCCTGGGGGTTAATAGAAGTGTGTATGATAATTATGGTCGCGTAAATTGGATGTCGTGAAGAGTCGAGGATAGCAAAACTCTTCTTAAGCTTTTAACTTTGTGGGTACTTTAGATGTATATTAATGTGACAGGAGCGAAATTTAGTTTTGTACAATGCCCTTTCTTTCCCTATCCAATATTATAAGTTGGTTCCTGGTTTTTGCTCATAGTTTGACATGTTGAATTAGCAACCATGTACAATTATTGTATATTGTGCTTCATAACATCTTGTACCTAGTCGTAAAATTTTGTCCTTTTGCGTGTTGTAGTTAATGGTTGGAGCGTACACCATGTATCAATATTGGCGTTAATGAGTTCTTTGGCGTTTAAACTCATTTTTTTTCCTTTCACACCTGTAGAATTGTTATTACGACCTTTGGTGGATCATAGTTTGAGGCTTTGGGCCAACACCCCCCTTTCTCTTTTGCAAAGGGTAGTGTTTAATGTTTATATGGTTTGGTTTTTGTTTGTTATTTCTGTTGTACTTGCTTTCTCTTTTAGGCTTTTATTGTTGTTTAATGTTTGTTGTACTTTTAGTCCCTTAAAGATTTTGGGTCTTTTATCTTTGATGGTCATCAACGATTTTTAGTTACAAGCATATTTTGTACTTTGATGGTCTTACCATATTGCGTTGTTGCCGATAAAATCTTCTTATATTAAGATGGAAAGGTAAGTATATTACCTTGCAATTGTGTCCATTAGGTGAAAATTGGAGTGGTGTGCACGTAGAAACGTTGATTTAAGTGGCGGAAAGTACGGACACTAACAATGGTATCACAACATACCGCATACCATTCCAAAGTTAAAACGCTTGTTTGAGTTACAATTGACATTTTTTTTCGAATTTACAACGTTGGGCTTGTCATGTTGCACGTTTAACGCACTAGAAAGTGTTTACTTAAGATTCATACTCTAGTATGCCCATTGTCGATTTTTGTGTTTACTTAAAACATCTTTTCTCAGTACACACTTGTCGAATTATGGATCTGACTTTTGCGATTGAAAGTAAGATTCTGAACTTCCGATCGTCGGTCTCCGTTTGAAAATCGACAAAGTGGGTACAAAGTTTTATGAGGCGAAAAAAACATTAACACTAGGGTTTTGCGTGAAATGAATCTTGATTTCTTGGCGTCTCGTGTCTTATTCTTATACTTTCTAGGGCCAGAGGTGTGTCCCTCGGGTTAACGTCCTTTCCTCTTTCCAAATCCTCGACCACTGGAGTTCCTAATAGCTCTAGAACTGCTTTTTGGCCTACTTCATTATTTTCCATTTCCAATCTTTCGATTATTGCCAAGTGACTTCCATTACTCCATTTCTTCATTGGTAGGGTTCCCTTCCTGTGTTTTTGTGCCCCAGCCTCCATATTTCTCCCAATCCGGTAACTTTCTCGCAGCGTTACTTTGTGTTTCTTAATCAATTTGGGTTGGTACAACCGTGATTCCTCTTGACCCTGATATTGTTCTACCCCGAAGTCCTTTCCCACAAAAAAAAGGACCAACACAAAAGGAGGAAGGGAGGGAGTTTTGAGGGATCTATGGGCAACAAAACTGTGGATAAGGAATTACATGAGGATTACTTGCAAAACTACGAAGACTATTGGTTGAATTTTAACAACATCAAAGCTGTCAGTGAAACATAAAACGATGACATACAGATTGAAGCAGGACGAAGAATTCAATAAGTAAATATATGTATCAATGCATAAACCATCAATATTTATCATTGATAAATCGATCAACATAACAATAATAAGATCAACATAATGATGTTAATCAAACAAAGCATGCCTTTCACAACATATTGCACTCAATACTACAAAAAATACTGATGATGCTTCGTTCGCCACGCCTAAGTGAAAATGCAAGTAGGACAGAGCATTTGGAGGTTGTTTTACTTCGTTGCAACTAGCATAAAAAAAATCAGCGGTATGAAAGATAAGACTGAACAGGCATAACACACTATTAGTTAACAATTAAGCAACCCGCACTTAAGTAAAGTCTTAAAATTGGTTGCGATTGAGGATATACATCCCTCCCAAGCAATGTGAACTGCCTTTCGTGTAATTTTGTAGAGGTTAAAAGATAGGAAGTTGCTGTAGTGTTTAAAAACACTATGAAAAATCTATCTTATGACCAAAAACAGAGGAATATCGAGGTCACTGGAGGAATACAAGTAAATCACATGTCGAGGCTCACCGCACAGATAACACTCAATACTGTGCATTAGACAGGGAATGTTACTTGACTTGACTTGTTTTTTTTTTTTTTTTTTTGTCCATTAACTTGTCTTACAGTTGGAGTTTTAGGACCATAAAAAATCCATCACTAATACAGAGACTGGTGATAAAAAACGACAGTTTTTGGTGGCAAAAAAACAATTATTGGTGTCAAGTAATTTGACAGAATGTGGCACTTAAGCAACTTATATACAACGCAGGCAAATGGCGTTAACAACTTGGAAGTTGTCTAAGGTCACAAACACAAAAAATCCAATAGGCAAGCCCGACGAATGAACCACAAGCGTCCATCTTTGGTCTTCCGTTACCGTTCCATAATGTTCTCCTGCAAATCATCAAGGTTCAATTGACAGATGTCACTTCGGCAGTTGTTGAATTGACAATTGTTACATATGATAAATGTTAACTCTATTGTTGAGCCCTAAAAAAACAAGATTGCCGACCTTCACAAAAAGTTTATCATTCATTATTTATATATATATAAAGATGTGTATACACACACACACATATATGTATATATAATATATATTATATATATATATATATATATATAATATATATATATATATATATATATATATATATATGATGATGATGATGATGACGATGATGATGAAAGGCAAAAATGTTGGAGGACTCACCGGTGATGTTCCTTCTACTTTTATTCTCGTTTCTTTCAATTTGAGCTGTCGAGACAACTTCTCATTTTCAATTTTCAACATGCGGTTCTCCACCTGCTCCAAAGACATACAATTGACACACTCAAAGTTAAATTAATTCCTCGTACTTGACTTTACTCATTTATTTATAGATTTCTCACTACATTTTAAATCTAAGATTTTCTGCCTGCTCCGAAAAGGAATACTCAACACACATTCATTTAAAAAAACCATCTCTGTACAAGGGAGAGAAGGAACACAAATACAAAATATTCCAGAACACTATAAGAAAAAAATATGGCTAGTACGGGGGGAGGGGGAGGGGGAGGGGGAGGGAGAGGGGGAGGGAGAGGGAGAGGGAGAGGGAGAGGGAGAGGGGGAGGGGGAGGGAGAGGGAGAGGGAGAGGGAGAGGGAGAGGGAGAGGGAGAGGGAGAGGGAGAGGGAGAGGGAGAGGGAGAGGGAGAGGGAGAGGGAGAGGGAGAGGGAGAGGGAGAGGGAGAGGGAGAGGAGAGGGAGAGGGAGAGGGAGAGGGAGAGGGAGAGGGAGAGGGAGAGGGAGAGGGAGAGGGAGAGGGAGAGGGAGAGGGAGAGGGAGAGGGAGAGGGAGAGGGAGAGGGAGAGGGAGAGGGAGAGGAGAGAGGGAGAGGGAGAGGGAAAGGGAGAGGGAGAGGGAGAGGGAGAGGGGAGAGGAGAGGGAGAGGGAGAGGGAGAGGGAGAGGAGAGAGAGGGAGAGGGAGGGAGAGAGAGAGAGAGAGAGGAGAGAGAGAGAGAGAGAGAGAGAGAGAGAGGAGAGAGAGAGAGAGAGAGAGAGAGAGAGAAGGAGAGAGAGAGAGAGAGAGAGAGAGAGAGAGAGAGAGAGAAAAAGAGAGAGTTTTTTTGGTAATGCCAAAAAGTCACCTTGATTTTTTCGTGGTGATGAATTCGCTGCTTCAAATTTTGCTGTCCCTCAAGTTTTTTTACCTCTTCCTCGAGGTCCTTCATCATCTCCTCCTGTTTCGCTAACTGACTCTGTTTCAGAAGTGAACGAGAAAGAATGACAAAAGACAAGTCAAAAAACAGGGGAAGAAATATAGCTGTAAAAGTACAACATTATCATGGACGGAGGAAATCAGTAACGAGGACCTATTATCACTTCCAACTCCTGGTTTGAATACTGAAGACTGTATATAGTTTAAAATTCCTACAAAAGTCGAAGGATAGTGGAATAGTCATACATTACATATTCAATGTAATTAAAATTTTCCAATGTGATCATCGACACATACATTCACTTAACTGACATTTTGATATTGTTAATGTTGCGTGGCAAAATGCAGAGATCTTGACACAGGAAAGTATTTTCCAAGTCACCCATCAGAATTGCCTCCTAGAGTTCCTTTACTGCGAGTGTCTTATCCACTCAGAATGTGACGGTATTTTTGTAAATTGTTTCTCAGACAAAACTTCTGTAATAGCTGATGTTGCATATGGCGTCATAAAAACTGATTGCTGATACGACGTTGTATTCTGACGTCTGGTGGACACTAAATTGCCAATACATGTAAAAAAATAATAAAAAAAAAAGAGCTAAACAAAGAACACACACACACAAAAAAAAAAAAAAACGATACGCCGATGTACAGTAATCCTTGCTCTGATTGCTACAGTAATCCCGAGCTCTGATGCATGCATTCGATCCAAAGACATGAGTTCAGGTCTGAGTTCTCTGTTTCCATACCAGAAAATGGTCTCTCTCTCCAGCAAGAGCAGCAGATTGCTGGAGAAGCCTGCTGGTTTCCAGATCCGCCGTCACACCTTCTGCTTTCAGTCGAGCAATTTCGATCTCCAAACTGCATTTAAAACATAGTATAAGATTTCTCAGCTTTTTAGAGGGAGAACTGACGTGCACAGTTGTATTTTAGCACACTCAGGTGACATGCTTAGTGAAAATAGATGATGACAATGTGAATCATGCATGGCTTACCTTGTCTTTTCTATGGTGAGTGCTTGTAGACGTTCTCCCCAAAACCGTTTTTGACTCCTGCCACATTATAGTCAGCCATCACATAGAATCAAACCAAGCAGTCTGGACTAATACTTATCACGAAGCAAGCACCTATACATTTTACTTTCTCAAGCTTCCTCAACTTCCTTAAGGTTTTCTAACCATCTGGTTAATCCTTTCTCCAATCATCCTATGATCTTTACATCCCTCCATCTTTTGCTTACTACCGCATGATGAAGGCCAATCACGATGGACAGCATGCAGTATATAAAACAGGCACATTCGACCACCAAAACATTTGACACTTTGAATCAGCACAAGAATGACACTCGTCCTTTCCCCCTTACTGCTGATTTACCTGCGTTTCCTTGCAGCTCAGTTTCTGTTCCAGTAACTGCCGACGCATGTCATGATTCTTTGCCACGGCAGCTGCACGTAACGAACTTTGTCTAAAAAATCTGCAGAAACAAGAAAACAACACTGTCAAAAGCGTCCAAGTAGGGATTAATTGGTTCGCTCTAAGTTGGGGGACATGTTTTAACCATGTCCTTTGTATTCTAGGGTACTCTTTAAGCCAAGATAATATACCACAGCTGCCATCCCTTCACATGCGTTTTGGGTCCACATAGAGAAACTGGATGCATTCGTGTAACTGCCTTGTACATAGCTAAAATTTATTTTAGTTTTGCTGATAATTATGCCACCCCCATTTCTTGTGCTTCTAGGACAATCCATCAGTTGAATGTGAAACAAATAAAACCAAAATTCCTTGAAGTAATATACAACACGAAAATGGTAAGATGTTATCTCACCTCTTGTTGTCGAGCCTCGTTTTCAGCCCGCAGCTTATTAAAGTCCAAGTGCATGTTCGCTTCTCCAAAGCCAATCTTGTCCATATGGATTTGTTTCTGTCGTTAAAGAGAATAAACATTGAATCAAACCAGGTGACAAAAAACAAACTTAATTTTACCGGAAATTACAGCCAGGAAAGTTGACCACCAGGATGCGAAAACTGTCGATGTACAGATTGCTGCATAGTAGTGAATAATGCACAGAACGCCACAAGTATAAGGTAGAAGGTGAGGTGAGACACGAGGGAAAGTCACTCACCTCTTTAAACAGCTCAGCTTCCTGCTCCAGATCCTGTATTCTCTCCTGAGCTTCTTAAGTTCTGTTTCCATGAGCTCTGTAGCAGCCTTTGCCTCCCGCAGCATATTTAGCTCCTTCTTCCATTTCTCCCACCCTCAGTCTGTGACTGTCCAACTCTCCTTGGAGATTCACTTCCTTAAATTTCAACTCTTCAAGCTGTTCCAGCACTACACGATGAGCAGCCTCTTCTGAACCTCGCCTTCTTTCGAGTTCATCCCTTTCCTCCAAAACAATCTCTTCATTTTGTGTTTTTAGTCGAGGCGTCTTATCTTTCAAGAATTCTGGTTCACCTCTGCAAAATGCACGCATGATGCTAACTTAGATTCATTATTTTACCTTTTTATGATTGCAATCCTAGATACTAGGACAGACTACAGAATTCTAAATACCGAAATCCTATAAAACAGAATTCAGAATTTCGATATTAAAAACAATGTCAGAAAATTAGCTTCTATCAAAGACTATATTTCTAACAATAACACAGAGCACATGGATGCATTAAATCAGCACATTGATATATACACAAATTGTAAAATCTTGCCTTCTGCATCATGCAGCAACCTTTTTAGTCAAGAGCAAAACTGTGAACTCAATGTCGCCCTGTCGGTTCCATTAGGACATCGAGCAACATTGCATAGCACAGTGGTGATTATTGTTTGTATAAAAAAAAATGTTTGCATTATTCTGGCTGCAACAGGTACCGCGTTCCTATAGCTAATACACAAGACTAGCTGCAAATGGGAATATAAAGACAAGTGAAAAATCTGGAGTGCATAAACTTCCAACATACATACATGTTCTAAAATAAAACGACAACATGAGCATACGCATACCTCAAAGTTTCTCCACGTTGTGAACAAGGTGTCCCTTGTCGCCTTTCCAGTTGCCGTCTCAACTCCTCCAGTTCACACTTGACAATGTGGAGTTCCCTTTCAGCAGCTGCTCGTGCCATTTCTACTTTCTGACGCCTTTGACATTCATCATCAGCAGTCTTCCCTGCTTCAAATGACAAATCTCGCTCTCTACTAACCTCCTCCTTCAGGTACTCCAATTCACTCTCCATCTCCCTATGCTTGTCATCAAGATCCTGAATATGCTGCTTTAACGTTTCAACATCATTCTCCAAATTGAGAACCTGTTTCTCCGCTGCTCTCCTCATGACTCCTTCCTCTTCAGCGATTTTGTTTGCAGTTGCCAACTCTTCTTTTCTTTGCTGCGACCTCTCTTCAATCTTTCGTCTCATGTCCTCGTCGTGAGTTTGGAAGCTACCAGATGGTGGAGTTATTGCTGTCCTCTCACTGCCTTTCCAAGATGGAGATGCCTTGGACTCATCATCAATACCAAGAGTCTGATTACATCGCTGATGAAGTTGACATGCCTTACTCGATGAAGAGACTTTGTCATCATTTTGCCCAAACTGCCTTTCTGTTTCAAATTCCTCGACATTTGGCTGCCCTGGGATTGTTTCCTCCTCTCCTTGAGATGTATGTGCTCTCAATTGTCTTCTTGCCCCATAGTCCCATGATGGTGATCCCTCGTCCTGACAAAGCAAGCAACAAATCCTCTGTAAGGCCTTGTCTTGGACCGATGCAAATAATCTCCATGAATTTGCCTGTGTCAATGGCTGCATTTCGTTGCTTTCCATCTCTCTACAATCCTCTTTTATAATGACAAAAGTTAAATATGATAAACGGATTTATGCACCTATGACTTTCCAACATCATTTCCACTCTCGATGATCACTCACTCACTTGGCAAGTATGAATCCCACTGGATGCAATGCGGCAACCCTTAGTTACTCACATCTCTCTCGTTCGAAAAGGAAGGCCGTTCAGCACTGACAAGTGCCTCCAGCTCAGCAATTCTCGCTTCATCCATCTTAGCCCTGACCTGGACATTTCAACAAGCAGTTGCCGATAAATAGGGAACAAGTGAGTGGCTCGAAAATGTATCATGGTAACTAAAATGCAAGTGGGGGAATGATCAAGCATATAGGTCAATTGTCACCCAACAGAAAGGATTGAGCGAGGTAACGAGAAACATTAGGAGCGATTCTACAATATCTGTAGAACTGTAATAATAAAATAAAAGATCTTGAAATTCCGGCATGTTGGCAAACTGTTCCAAATGTGTCCTTTAAGAATTTCGCCAAAAGTCGGAAACTAAAAAGTGCTTGCAATCATTCTGCTCGGAGCAGCATCCCATAACTAGGAAAAATGTGACAAAATGCCAGGTCAGTACCACAATAAGTACTAAATCAACTAAAGAACCAGTTACGCGATGTGATGTAAAGCGAAAAAATGCAGGTCCTAAAGGACAAAAGTGCGTACCTCAGATGCAACCTCTTGAGCCTCCAGTTTTAATTGCAGTCGTGTAATTTCAAGCTGAAGCTCATCAAGTTCCCTGCAAACGCGAGAAAGACGCCAAATAAAAAAGATGAGGCAACTCATGCACGTAATGTGCATCAAGTATGTCTACAAGAATTGAGAAGAAACGACAAGATGATACTATATCGATACCTGGCCATGGTTGTGTATTCTTCTGTGGAAGCTTTTAGCTGCTCCTGTGTATGTTCAAACGTCTTCGAAGGTCCCACTATATCCTGCAAAGAGAGGAATGAATAACGAAGGTGAGCCATTATTCAAACAATACTTTTCAAAACACACATAAACATGACATTAGCAATGGTTCATGTTGACAGCAAAGGTTTGTAAGCTCTACCAGACCGAGTCAGATTCAGTGCTACAAATTGAGGGTGCAATTTATATTCTCGGGAAAAAATCTCTACAAAATGAAGAATGCATGAAAAGCAAGATATAAAGCTTGCAGCATGACAATTTGAAATCATTTCTTTCGATCTCCCAGCAACCATAGAGCAGTCATAACCATGAATATTTCAAAGAAGGGAGATTAATGAATTGTGAAGCAAATCCTCACCTTGTTGAGTTGCTCAGCATTTGCTTTGAATTTGAGTAATTCAAGAGTCTGCAAAGAAAGGAAACACATCTCTGATTAAGAAGATCATGAGTCTCAAAAAGCAAAATAGAAATCCTGAGCGATTTTTAGAAGAATTTTAGCAACAAGATCCACTATTGAAGATACATCCTGCATCTCCAACTGCAATCGCGTTTCTGAATTCAACGCAAGCTGACTGGCGCATGAACAAGTACAAACCGTGTTTTTCAGAGAGGAGACTTCAGAAATGAGGGCTTCCTTCTCTCCTCCTTCATAGAAACCCGTCAGCTGTTGAAGACGTTCTTTCAGAAGACTATTTTCTGCAGCTAATCGAAGAAACTCCGTGCTGTGAGCATTTCCTTGATCGCCCGCTTGGCAAGTGGACTGCACAACAAATAGTAAAAGGGCAAAAATCCATCTTTGCCTTAAGAAAGAAGATCTATGAATCTGAGAAACCAACTGTTTTGTTTCACACGAGGGTTTGTTATGTCTTAAGACCTGTGTGTCAGTCACTTCACCAATGGTAGCTTTAAGAATCCTCCATTTATCGAAAGTTTTCCTATGTATTCATGCATCACTACTTAACGATGAAGGTGGTTTCTATATATTATGAAACAGTGCTTCACAATGAAGGTAACTCCTGTGTATTTATGCAATAGTGCTTGAAAATGAAGGCAATTCCTTCATGCAACAGTACTTGACGAAGCCTACCAGAACACTGAGCTGTTCCAGTTCGTCAGTCAATCGCTTGACCTGCTCGTCAGCTAGCTGCTCACGTCTGAGCACTCCAGTCAGAACTGCTTCCACTTCCCTCACCTGCAAACCCTCCCTCCCTCCCCAATTATTCGTGATTTTGGAAAAAACCTTGTATATCTTGGAAGTACTCAGCTGCTACTCACTTCTTCGCGCGGCATTTTACGGTGAAAGTGCATTCATAAAACTCAAAAAAACATCGGCATAGGACACCGCTGTCCTTTGCTGATATTCTCATGGAATGCAAACTTTTTTCAACATCAGTGTCAATTAGAAATACAAGACAGGTATTAGTAGCTAAGACAATGTTGATTCACCGTTTGTGTTCTCACGTACCTTGTCTGTGAGGTGATGTGGACTTCCAAGCTGTCGTCCTGATAAACTTTCACGAGATTTTTGAAACTGGGAAATGGTAAGGAGGGAACTACCACGGCGAGGTGCTTGCATTGGAGAGAAAGTGAGCTTGCGTGAACGGTCTCGACTCAACTCTTCCTAAATCCACAGTTACGAACAGGAACATCAGCCATTTACATAATAAAGCAAAAAAGAAGGAAATGACGCAGGTAGAAAGGAAGGAAGAAATGATCGCAATGAAAACAGATTGACTTTGCCTTACCTTCAATTTTCGAATTTCTTGTTGTAGAGCCTCCACATCACCCGATGCATCCTCGTTCACAACGGCCTGAGCATCCAGAATAAGAGTTATGGAAAGAAGATAGTAAAAAGACCATTCAAGAAGATACTCTCACCATGTTAGGCAGACAACAAATCCTTATTTAATGCAGGTAACGAGACATCATCAAGCCCATCAGGCTTCCAATGTATTTATTCACGAAGAAACAAAAGCACAATTTGTCTCTGGAAAGTTCCAGTCCACGTTATTTCTCATCATAAATACATTGGTCCACACTAAAATCACTTTTAAAGCTAACAACACTAGCATCAATCATCATTATGGTGTAGACTCACTATGGTATGAGATGTACCGGTTTCACTTCAATTGGATGCGGCAAAATTGCTATTGTATTGCAGTGCGATATTCACACAAATGCCCAACAAGAGTCTAGATTTCTTGAAACGAAATCGGTAAAACAACATTAACAGAAAATTGGACATGCAAGACGGTTAGAATGAACATCCTCACCTTCGTTCGCATGTATTTCGCTCGCTGGGCAAATTTCAACGTATTCCACGTCTCCGACATAGATCTACTCCACAACCCACCATCCATAAATTACAGTCAGATATAATTATTCCAGGTAACAGTCACGAGACAACATTCTTTTAGCTGGACATCTCCAGAACTTCGTCGAGCCACTTACAAGTATGAAGGACTAATATTTGCAATCATCTTCGTTTTTGAGTTTCCACCTAAGGAATCCTGCAATTTCCCGATAAGAAAATGAATGAGTCACAAACCAATATCTCATCAATGAGAACTTCACTTTATTGTAGATTTCCTAAATTGACTTCTAAAAGCGTATACAGAACAGTACATATTTTCCTGAGAGTCCTCCGGGTTCAATGCCGACAAAAACATCAACTTTCATGAGCAAGTCCAGACTTTCACCGTCTATTTTCTGAAAATGGATTCCTACTATGAAATTGTATTTCCAGAGTCTACTTCACAGAGGAATATAGACTCATTAATGAGAATATACATAGTTAGAGACAAAAACCCCACCTGTAGGAGAAGTGTTAGTTTCGAATCCCTATATGGAACATGACGCTCTCTCTTAGTCTTGCCTATCTCAACGAGGATCATAATCACAAGCCTGTAAAAGACATCAAAAGAATTATCAGCTCTACAACAGATTCAAGGTAGGACAGCCACTTCTGCCATCGTCTTTGTATAGAATAGCACCATTTCATACTTATTTAAGTTCAGATTTTGCCGTTTCATTCACTTGACTTTTTGCAGGGTATTTACAGTTCCTATGTCATCAAGAGATTAGCAAATGGGTCAGGAACAAGAAAAAGACAAGGACGACTACAGACATAAAATAGTGTTTTCCTTCAGTATGCCTTTCGGGAGTCACTGGACATCTAGTCTTCCTCGAGCTATATCATGCTCCATATGGCTCTCAAAGCTAAAAGCTGGACAACCACCATTTGATTTTCAAGTTGTCTGTGATGATTGTTCTGAGGTTAAGTAAATAATTAAGAGCAGGACAGCCTATTTTCAAGGCAATGCCTTTTGACTTTTGAGTAGCTTAATAATTCAGAATTTCATATCTTGATCCATCTTTTAGTTGTTAAACAGAGACATTCTTTGAAAAAAAGATGCTGCCTCAGAGCATGAACTGACTAGAAATAACAACAATTTCAAATTTCAAATTTCAAATTTTAAATTACTCTAATTGCACATTACTTTTAATTGCACCACTTTCTCAAAAACAAGTTTGCTCGTTTCTTGCGAACATTAGTTATGAACGTGAAAGGCTCCAGTTTTTATATACTGTAAATAACAATGATCATTAGTAGAATCTAACCATTTTTGGCGATTCACACGAAATGTTATTTTTCAATTAAGGAGGAAAAGAACATACCCGAGACAACTTAGGGACTTATTGATGTTTGATGCTTCCCTTAGCCGTTCTCCTATAGCTCCAGAACATTTTTGCCTACACTCGATAAACCAATTCCCAAAACCACACTGGTTAGACTCACTCTGTACAACAAGCTTACAAACAACAACAGGTGCCAACAAGAACCATTGGCAAGACTGTAAAGCATTTCAAAACAAAAGAACAATTGCTCTTTCTTTAAATTGGAGAGACTCATGTTTGGAGAATTGACAATCAAATTCAAATTTCAATTTACTGAATGTTGAATCGTATGCTAAGAGTCCAACTGAACTATACCTTTCAGAACCTGCCAAATCCACCAAGTTAAGACGTCCATATCTGGTGTTGGTGATGTTATTCGCAATCCACTGAAAACAAGAAAACAAAATCAATTTAAGTTAAGAGAATAATTTTAGGAAGGAACAGCCAATAAATGTGAAGTAAGAGGAGGATGTGGAAGAACTTAATTTGCACAAAAACGGATTACAAAACAAACAATGTAAGAACAGAAAATGCTTACAAAATAAGAAATGAAATCAAAGATGAAATGGAATCCATTATTCCACATTATCAAAATATTACGCAGATAATAAAAAACGCCAATAAACGAACTTCTTGGGATCCACATTCAGTTTACCGTGCTTTTAACAACTCCTATGAAGAGAGTATGCGATCGACTGCTCTCCTCATTCATGAATGTTGTTGCAACTTTCCGGTGCGATTTGCCCTAAAAATTGGTAACAAAAATATTAATAACAAGACCAACTGCTTTCTAAGAACAACCTTATGAAGAAAAGTTGAGCAAACCGTTTGTTGAGCACCCATTGGGAAATGGAATTCACCAAAATAAAAGCCTAAAGTTATTGCTCCCAAAATGTCAGAGTTGTGATCAAATTGCTCCTGTGGAAAGGTGAACACTATGAAAAATAGAAACGCAAAAATTTAAGACATCCAAACAGCCATGCTGCTCCTTCAAAATATAAGACCGCCATTCAAATCTTTCTTGACTGCTCTTTCTGCATTGTGTTCTTTTAACTCAAAGTCTTGTGCTTAGTAAGAATCTACCGATCAATAGTGTTCAACATATTTTTTTTGTGGATCTCGTACACCAATTTGAATGCCATGTCTCAAATACAGTGAGGGGCACAGAGTCATCGACACAATAAGCGGGCATGCAACTACTTTATATGACTTTATAAACGTATCATTCTATCAAAATTTAGGTGACATTATTCTTCAAATCAAAATGTGAACTTCAAAAACTATGGTACCTTTAACAAAAGCTCCATGACTCCTTCCAGATTGTCCACTACGACTGCGGTCAAACCTTCCACAAAATGTCCACACTTTGGATCTTCACGAATCTGTGCCCGTCAAAACCGCATTAATAAGTTTTTGTCTTACAAGTTGATGTTCCGGAATTTTAACAACATGAAAAAGCATAACTTCATGTCCATGGAGTATGCATAAGCACAACCCATTAATAGCACGACAACAGCTTACATGTAAGTTCGTTTTTGAAGGATCCAGAAGGTCTGTAATTTGCTCGTTGTAAATTTCAAGAAAGGAGCAGGTGCAAGTAAACTGTAGTTGTTCAACTGCACTATTTCTTTGTTCCTGCTTGCAACATTGGGAGATCAAGATTTAAATTGGCAGCATAAACGTTAAAAGTGCATGACATAAATGCAATCATTAATAGCCTACATGTGAACAATCAATCTTACATACGAGGGTTTGGCATTAACAAGTTGGTTGCAAAGAATGACAACAAGGTATTTGTGAGGCAAGTGGAAACACGTACAAAAGAACATGCAACCATGTAAGTACAATTCAAACAAAATCACCCCAATGCACACAAAGACGTGGAAGCACATGAGTTAACCAATTGCAGACTCACCTCTGCCATTCGCTTGAATAAATACTCATATACCCTCGGTATGATGCCTTTGTGAGCAGGTGCACGATTGGGGTCATCAATATCGCCAATCATAGTGTACGTTTTCCCGCTTCCAGTCTGCACGCAATAGACACTAGTTAGTGGCACCATTTGTCTAAAGTACATGATATTGACTTTTAAGGACATTCCTATTGTCACAAACAAATCACATTACACGAATTGAGACAAACCTTAAACAGCTGTCAGGTTGACGTTACTATGCTTGTCCAGTGCATTCAGACAAAGTATGTTGCAAGAGTCCATCAAAAACATAGTTCTAGAGTAAGTAAAAAAAAAAAAAACAAGTTTTTACATACCTGCCCATAAGCAAAGAGAGTGCTGTTGTACCCCTCTAGGCAGTTGTCAACCATTGGCAAGCCCACATCTTGAAAAACTTCCTCCTGGAATGATGTCAACGAAATTGCAAAGCAACTGTGTCAATGCGTCGACTTGTTATTCTAAAAAATAAATAAAGTTGATTAAATATTCTTTTATTTTATTACTTGTTTCATATGCATGGGGATTAAGAAAAAAAATGATGTTAGTCATGCAACCACAATGGACTAACCTGGGAAGCAAGTTCGTCAGCGACATGGTCAAATGTGAATGTTCCACTTAAATCTTGTCCATGAAAAAGAAGCGAGCTTTCACTTTGTGGTTTGAGACATAGTCGACCATCCGACTGCTCCCGTGAAACAAGTGGTCGAAGTCGAACCATGACCTGGTGAAGAAAAAAACATTAACTAAAAATCAAATGTTTAAACATAGATAACCTGGAACTTCGTCTGCATGAAAAACTAATTAAAGATCATTATTGTTTTATTCAGAAACAGATGCAACAAAGTCAAAAGCAAAAAAGGTCTACACTTTCAATACAACTAGACAAGGGCAAAACGTTATACACTTTCAATACAACTTTCATGAAAAATATTTCTTTTTGAAAAAGGAAACTAGAAGGAATAAATCCTTTTTACATCTTTGTGTATCCAAGACAAAAATGGTTTAATTATCGATGTATATAAATTTGCTGTTGCTACTCACTTTGAGCCTTCCATTTCTATGACAATGTAGACTTGTACAGAATTTTCAGATGCCGCTAGTAGCGCAGCTACAATTACATTCGTATATAATTTGTTTGAGGCTGGAGACCTATAATACTTGGTATCCTACACTTCAAAATTCCAAACAAGAAATTCCTGGTATGTGTAACCCTCCATCTTCTGCCGATTCATAACCAACACTACTATCTCCCCCTTCCTTAAACAAGTTCGGCTTGAATTCGAGACTGACTTCAAAGTTTGAAGACTGATTTCTTTGGTTACATTTTTCCTGCTTGGTCTTACTCACTCCTTTTCCATTGTATACCCTTCACCTTATTCATTTTCCCCTAGACCATCCCCGTAAATTCTAGTATCGCTTGTGCCCTCTGCAACAAAAGTCAAAATTAATGAATCACTTTAACAGGAGAGATATTCTACTAATACTATATATATATATATATATATATATATATATATATATCAAATGGTGCTTACATAGTTACTGCACCGTGACAGGCAAACGTGCATCGTGACAGGTAAAATGTAACTTACCTGAACATTATTGTCGTCTTCCACTCCGTAGTCATCATCCACACTTGAGCTACTTGAGTTTCTTGCTTTTATGGGGGGAAATTGTAGAGGCTCTCGCTGGTGTGCTTGATCAATCAAAGGAGCGACTGCCATCTTAGTCTGTCGATGTTCCTCTCTCTGTTGCTGAGTACCGCTGGTCAAGATTCCAGCTGCTTTTGGCAATCTTGATGGGATAACTCCGGGTAGTAAATCTTTTTCGTTCTTGCGAGGTGTGCTGTTTGTAAGAGCAGGACGACCGCTTTTCTTTCCAAGAATACTATTTGGACGGGATATTTTGGGACGTCTAAGGGTGCCTTCTATGTTTGGCCGCACTGAATCTAACTGACGATCAGGTGTTCCATGTGCAGGTAACAAATTGTTATCGACTACTTTGATAAGAAAGTTTACCTTTTTTGAGGGGGCATTCACGTTAGGACCATTTATTCCTTGTAAAGCAGGTTTTTTTTTAACCCTAGATGAAGTCACCTGTCCTAATTTGCTGGCAACGTCATCCTGTAAAACTAGTTTAGTTTCTTTCCGCAGATTTCCCGTCCATGGCCGAGGAATAAGAGATTCAGTAAAGGTGTACATATCATTATTCATTTGATTTTCATCACTTTCTCGCTGCTGTTCGTCTATAAAAGCATTCAGGGAATTTCCTAAATTCAAGCTGTCATCAATTAGAAAGTCATCCGGAAGATACTCGTTCACTACAGCAGAAAATCGCTCCTCTAAATCTTCAGCAGCTGAAACTTCCGGAGACTTGCACCAAGGCATCTTAGGAATATGTGAAGAACCATTAGTTTCTGCATTTCCGAAAGGTTCCCTCGCTGTAAGCAATATTGAATTGGCTCTATGATTCATACTTCCAGTTGAATCAAGGTTTCGAATAACAACATGACCTTCCACAGGTTGAAAAGCAGGAGTGACAGCAGGAGGATCCTTCTCTTTCCTTGGAGACATGCCAAAGAAGCTCACAAGTGAAGATACCATGCCTGTTATAAAGATAAGGCGCACAGAAGCTGAAAGTCCCTACAAAGATCTCTTCAAAATCTCCTAAGTCCTCTATATCATATGTCAGTCATACCTAAAAAAGGGCCTATGGTACCTCTTGCACTTCAAAACCATGCAGTGAAGTCCGCGAAAACCAAAGGTAAAAGGCTATCTTCGACACAGTACAGAGGGCAGAAAGCGGAGGGCAGAAAGCTGCAAGTATTTTCGGAGAATAAGTGACCGTTGGGTGTGACCGTCACAGATTTTGAATTTTTTACGCCCGGAGCGTCTTTCCATTTACTTCTGTCAACGAACGAACGGACGTGCGAAGAGCGGTCGAACGAACTAATAAGCAGACTCGCGAACGAACGAAACAACGAACAGTTTACAGAGAGCGCGCCGCCTCCTAAAAACGGCTCAAAGCACTTTTCCTGTGAGAAAGACAAAATTGTAAGGGGGCTCATAATGTTATGAACTTATGATGGACTTTTCAGACCTTGACCTACAGAAATGGGGTTGTGCCGTTGTGGTGTCGCTCACGTTTTCCATATTGCAGTACTGTACTGTACTTTGTCCACTTCGTACGGCTGTTTGCTGCAGAGCTATATAAAGTAACTGAACTGTAGCTTTTAGATATACTGCTTGACGTACTTGGCACTTCATTATTCAGCAAGTATTCAAACAGCGTTGACTGTTGCCTTTCTTTCTTTCCCTTGTTTTCTGCCGAGTGTTCGTCTCTTCCTTCTATTTCCACTTTTCTGCGCGCTGATTGGCCATGGCGTACTTCGCATTCATGCCAGTGCATTCTTCATTATTGCATCGTTTAGGTGAGGCATCAGAAACTTTTACAGTTGAAGAGGAAGTGAGAGGGAGAGGAGGAAATGCCAATTCTTACTTTAACTCTGTTTTTTATTGGCATATGAGATGAATAATTTTCAATATTATGATGTTCTTTAAATGTATGTTTATACGAGTTTTAAATGTGGATTATTCCTTCTGCTGCTTCTTATGACTTTCTTTGTTGCCAGCTGCAAAGTTTGATTGGTTGATGTCTTTTGCCGTTGTAATCATTGTGAATTTGTTGTTTTGTGGTGGGAAGACAGTAATGACGATTGCTGGTGCCGGTAGTGATGCAGAGTATGTGTAAATCTATGTACAGTTTATTGTTGCTGCTGCCATAACAATGTGGAGTATGTATAAGTGATGACCAATTTCATACTGTGTTTATTTCTGCTGTTGCTGAGTGTATACATAGTGATGCCAGTCCACTGTTTGGTTAAGTTGACTGTATATGATTATTTCAGAGTGCCTTATTTTGTTTGTTTCTGCTGTTTGTTGCTGATTTTGACATGGCGCCTCTGTGTCAAGTGCTGGACAGTTATTGTCGCCGCTGCTGCAGCAGTGCTGTTCCATGTAATTTTTTTTTTCTTCTATTACTGCCGTTCTCATGGTTAGTGCATGTAAAGTCAAGGAAAGTTCACTAATGTTGCTGCTGTAGTTATGTTGAGTGCATATAAGTATTCGACAAGTCCTTGTATTGTTTACTTCGGCTGTTTATTTCTGCTGTCGCCTTGAGTGTGTATCGACTGATATACAGCTGCTGCAGTCATTCTGAGTGTAGATAAGTGATACATTGTTTTTTGTTTCCACTGTTGCTCCATTGTTGATGGACAGCTCATTGTTGCTGCTGCTACTGAGTGTAAATTAGTGGTAGACAGTTGCTTGTTGTGCTTGTTTCGGCTTTTGCTGCTATTGTCCCATTGAGTGTGTCGTTGCTGTAAAATGCCGAGTATGTATCGGTAATGGACAGTTTCGTGCCGTTTTTGTTTCTGCTGTTGGTACTGTTGTTGTTGTGCTGTTGCGGGTGTTTAAAAGTGATGGACAGCTCATTGTTGCTGCTGCAGGTATATTCAGTGTATATCAGTTATGGACAACTCTGCATGTTTGTTTGTTTCCGATGCCGTCATGATGCTAGTGTATAGTGACGCATGCATCATTTTCTTCTGTGTTATGCTGAGCATATTTAAACAATGAACGGCTTCGTTGTTGTTGATCCTGCTGTTGCGTTTGAGGAAAATCCAGAAACAGTCATGATTATGTTATTCGTCAATTTGTAAACAGAGGAAAATGGGGTGTGTATACGCCATTTAAGCATACATAGACTCAAAAGGTCTATGTATGATGGAAAATTCAGGAGGCGAGGTCATGAAATTGTTTGCGTTTGTAGTATGCTGGTGAGTTGTGTTTGTTTTCTTGTTACATCAAGTTCTTATAATTCTCTTCCCCGCCACCCCCTTTCCTTTTTCTGTGTGCAGGAGCTCATACGATTGGTCGTGGTCATTTCACCAGAAGAGGTGAGGCCAGTGAAATGCTGGCTTTTGTTTATCCTTTGCAAGGGATGTCCACATCGTCCATGTATTGTGGTACTGTGCCTTTTAGCATGGATGGAAGGAGAGAGTCTGAAATTTCTGTCAGGCAGCCAAGATTATGCTATCCAAGGGGTGTCAATGAAAGGAGAACAGGACCAGACGTGTCTAATGGACAGTCTCGCTGGAGGAGAACTGTCGCTGTGGATGACAAGAGAACTAGTAATGAGTCTGAACATTTTGTCATACGGTCAGACAATGCTGGTGCTGTGGATGAAAGGAGAACTAGGAATGTGTCTGAACGTTTTGTCATGCAGTCAGGCATAGGTCGTCACAAGGGGATTTCGTCCTTGTTTTCCCAGGAAAGAAAAACCAGGGCTGAAATGACAGGGAACCTGTGTCCTATCAATCAGCCTTATGCACAAACTTTTGGTCGTAAAAGGAAGCCTGAAAGTGTCTTAACCCAGCCAAAAAAGCTTTCGACCCCTCAGCCTTCTGCACTAACTTCTGGTCTTAAAAGGAAGCATGAAGGTCTTGTAGCCCCATCAAAAAAGCTTTCAACTTTGACAAGACAAAATACAGCAGACGTTCCTAGCAATATTGAATGGGGAGGCGGATTTAGCCAGGAGAGTATGGGGTGTAATATGAATCTGTATGGGTCCATGCAAGGTCTTTTGGAGCTCAATGAAGAAGGAAACATATTAGGTTTGAAGTCACCAGTTTTTCCTCATTGTATGGACTCTCCAATCTTTCGTCCTATGGGTGACAATTGTCTTATTCATGATAATGTGGGAACTAACTTAAACACCTCTGGTTCAAAGTCATCAGTTGCTTCCCAGCATAGAGCTTCTCCAGTCCCTGATGCTAACCAGGTTATGGGACTTGACACTCGTTTGCAGGGGTCAATGGATGGTACTTTGAACATTGGTGAAGTAGGACAGAGCCCAGGGTTGAAGTCACCTGTCACTCATGATAAAACTCCAAGATTGGCCAGTTTCGGAAATTGTTCTAAACAAGCAAGTCTAGGAATCGACGAGTCCAGGGATGGGCCTTTAAATGGTGGTTTGTATAATAGTAATCGTGTTTATCCTCCCCGTCGAGTTGCTGCCTCAGCAAGCCCTTTTCTGGATAGTTCCAGGAATGAATGTAGGCTCGAAGACTTGGGCCTCAATATCGATCCATATGGGTCAATGAGTCCTTATTGGAGGTCAGCTGAGGAGGAGCGAGTTCATGCAAGCGAGCAAAAAAAGAAGAACTTTGAGGCTTTTCTAAGGTCCAAGGTTGATAAAAACGAGAAAGAGATCGCATGCATGCGAGAGGAGAACTTGACATTACAAGAGGTATATATATTCTAAATTTATTTCAATGGATGCCTATGTTGTAACTTCAGCAGTCCTGTTGTGATCTTTGCTTCTTTGATTCTGGTACTTTTTGGTTATTACCAAGACTTGTTTTGACGCACAGGCAGAGATCTCTCGTTGCTCTGGCTAACACTATTGTTTAATGGGTCTTTGTTGCAGAAACTGACCAGACTGGAGTCGGAGAGGAAGGAATTGGAAGACAGGGAGCAATCAAGGAGTCGTCTTCGCGAATTTGACTCCTGCGATGGATTTGTCGGGTTCTATCTCCCCTCTCCATGTGCGTCGCATTCAAAATACTCACTTTCATGAGGCACTTTGTTGGAGTCTTTCATCGCTGGAGCTGCTGAACGTCGGAATTTCAAAATTTTAGCCAGTGTCACTGAGTTATGGACACACGCTAGTTTGATTATTCAATAAGTCCCAAGGGACCCTCGTTTGTGGGTGTTGCATCCACACAATTGTCGCCGATCGAAAATATCTTATTTTTGAGGTGCTGATACAACATACATCAATGCTCTTTTTGAGAGAGGAGCACAACAGTCAGCCTTTTGGAATTATTCTTTAGGCTGGACTGGGCATTAGCTAGCATGCACAATATGTGTCGGAATAAATCGATTTGTTTTTTCAATTTGGCTATTTTTTGGAAGGGACATATGTTCCTTGTCAGAAAATAATCTCGAATTTGTATAAATACACAGAGTCCATGTATTTTTGGACATCCTGATCTACGAGTGGACTTTTTGTTTCTGTTAATGTCAATAAGTTCGAGCCATCAAGCAGTCTTTCGAAGATAGCTCTATGGGTTTTGTAGATGAGAGCTATTTGTCGTTTTATGACTGTGTGACAATACACAGGTGGATGGGCAATAAGTTGAGTAGGATTGTCTAAATTTTTGACGCGCTTGAAGGAAATGTCAAACTCTTTTGGGAAGGAGTCGGCACAATTTATGTTGCACATGAAGAAGGTCCTATCATCTTACCAGACTAGCTTTCGTATATAGTTTTACCTTTTTCAAAATGACTCGTGCTTGGCCAAAGGTCTCTATTCTTCCAGTAGAAGTGTAAGAATGTAAAAATGTGAAAGTGTGGCAGTAGTAAGTTGTCTTTCCTTTTTCGCAAATATGTTTTATTTTTTCTGGATAGATCAGTGTGTGCTGGTTTTTTTAAATCTTCATATAATGTACTTTGTGATCCAGTTTTTTTCCCCGTCTCAATAAAATTTGAGCACTCTTGTGCCAATGTTGGCTACTTTCTTTATTTTATCACCAGTGCTTTCATTTTTTTGTCTTCTCGGGTGTGTGTGTGTGTGCATGTGTGTCGCTTGTCAAGTTTTGTCTATCCAAACTTATCCTCCCTCAGGATTTCAAAAAATAGCTTTGTAGCACACCAGTTCCCCGAACTTTTTTATACAGTTTGCTCTAATGACAAACTGGTATCAACTTTTTTACTCTTTACACTCCAACTGTGTGTACGCTATTTTGATATTCTGGTGAACAGCTTACAGTGAATCGCTTCTTTAGAGTTAACACCTTTTTGTGCTTAGTGTTGTTTTCAAATACATGACCCAAGAGGCACTCGATAGCACCAGAAAACACCCTGTATTCTAAATTTGTATTGACATGTTTTTTAGACTAACTTTGGTTTATAACATTTGTTGACTGACGTCAGCATCTGGGATTTGTGTCGAAATGCCAGAAGAAAAAAAAAACGCCGGTAAATTTACCCTGTGACTTAATTGCCACATCACCCTCATCACATCAGCCATCAAATCACATTGGCTGAAAATCGGCTCTTTTAGTTACAATGCGTATTACAACCCAATCTTATTTCTGCTCTAAGAATGCTTGCACCTATATCTCTAGAGATATGAACATAGGCTTTCACATGCTTGTTACCTCCCTCCCCCCCTCCCATGGCCTCCCTCCTCTCCCATGCCCTCCTTCCCTCCCTCCCGCAGAATAAATTTCACGTGCTTTTGTACTTAAATCTTATTTCTGAGGGCTCCGAAAGCGGCAAATGGTCTGTTTGTAGCAAGAGGACATAATTGTGTCATGGTTCATAATGGTCTGCAAGGGTCACACAGGCAGCTATTTGAAAGATAATAAGCTTCATTAAAAACGTACAATAGTTTGCCATCTGAGTAATGAAAACAAAGAAAAAAAGGCGAAAGTAAAACAGAAACGAAAGCCATTTGTCTGCTCAATCTTGCTACTGCTCATGTAAAAGGTATTGAGCAAATTGTGTTTCCCTCTTAAGTTTTCTAGTTATTTCACTAAATCGTATTTTGGCTGACGCTATAAAAGGGACTGTTCCATACAAAAAATAATATTGCAGAAAACAATGTCCATTAGACGGCAAATTACGTTAAGGCGTAACTTGGAGCACCGTTCACCTTGACAAGAATACTCAACATAAATCATAACCAGATTTAAGCACAATTTCTGCCCTTACGGGACATCTCTATTACGTTTTCTGAGAGGATAGTCTGAACGCTATGAAGAGGAATAGTGAAAATCAAGTGGCTCTCTCTCAACAAACAAATAATGAAAATTAGAAGATAATGGAGAAATTCATCATTCAACTTTTTTTATGCTCCTCCATTGCCCGGCATACTACACAACCTACCCATGCATGGTACAAGAACATTGCCCCATCAACATCGAAGCATCTGATGGGAGATCCCATGATGACCAATATCATCATCAAACTGCTCTCTATTCCGCATAAATATAACAAACATCCCTGAATTTAAATCGACAACAAACAAATTGACAATAAACACACCCACCCATCCCCACACACACACTTCTACCCTACCGACTTCCTATTTCACGTGGTGTTGATGGGCAGAAGAAGATATTCCCTCCCTCCCACACAATCCTACAGACTTTATATTTGCGGTGGTGGAAGATCACGCATCACCCAGAAACCCGAACACTCTTCTGCGTCCAAACTTCGTTGTACCGCCAGAAAATGCAAGCCCTGGCACTGCTGCTTGGCCGCCTCCCAGGCCGCGGCCTCCTCGTCCGCCTGTTTACTCTTCCGGTAGAAAGCGTACCGCCATCGTTCCGTCACGCCGGTACTCAGAATGAGGCACGCCTTTTGAGGCTCGACTCGAAGAGCTGCCAACTCCAACGCACTCGTCCAAGCTGCAGAAACTCGGGAAACAAGCAAAGGAACTCAGTAAAGGAGAACGGAAACTTGGAAAACGAGCTCGAAAACTGAGAAGACAAGCATAGAAACTCAGGAAACCAGCAACGGAACTCAGTAAAGGAGGACGAAAACTTGGAAAACGGACACGGAAACTGAGAAGAAAAGCATAGAAACTCAGCAAACGAGCTACGGAACTTAGTAAAGGAGGACGGAAACTTGGAAAACGAGCACGGAAACTTGGAAGACAAGCATAGAGATTTAGCAAACGAGCAACGGAACTTAGTAAAGGAGGACGAAAACTTGGAAAACGGGCACTAAAACTTAGAAGACAAGCATTGGAGCTCAGGAAACGAGCACCGAAACTCAGACAACAAGCACCGAAACGCGGAATACGAGCACCAAATATCAGAAAACGAGCTCCGAAACGGAGAAAAATAGTACTAAAATGGAGAAAACTAGCACCGAAACTAAGAAAACAAGCATCGGAACTCGGACAACGTGCACAGAAACTCAGGAAAAAAACACCACAACTCAGAAACAACACCGGTTTCTTCACATGAGCACTGAAACTCAAGAAATAACAACATTTCCAGCGACAACAGAAGCTCCTAAACACACCGGTTTCTTCAGGCTTTGGTGCTGTTAAGTCACTACTTCGCCGGTAAAGACTACAATTTTTTCATAACCATTTGAAATATAAAATAAGGTGCTACTACCTAAAGGGAAGTTTACAGTCCCGTTATCGTTTAGAAAAATTGACGACGATGACCTATGTGCCCTGGACACAAAGGGCTATTGTTGTTATGCCTTTATCAAAATTTAAATGTAATTTGAATTAAGTGGTAGGTTTCACTCGTACACAAAAACATACCACAACAAATTTCTTTCATTTCTCTGGATTTCTTTCAATTTCTTTCTTTCTTTCTTGCTGATTGCTCCACAGGCCCGACAACACATTAACCTACCGGCCCAAAAAGTATTTAAAACTTCACAAGAACCCTAACCCTCAATGCACTAAACCCTTGATAATGTTGCAACTTGACCAAACACAAAATTAACTCTGTTGATACTATTTGTTCCCTCCACCCAGGGTTCTGCGAAGTCCCTACACCTATATTCTGGTGGACCGCTGAATTTATATTCCTCCAAATGTTTTACTGTGTTCCCTCTTTCTCCCTATCACTGTAGTTTCTCCCACTTGAAAGCTTGACCCAATGAAAAACATATGTTCATCGGGTAAGTTTCAAAAATCTACTCGCGTTTACCCTCTTAGCCGAATGACAGAGAAACAAAGCATTCTGTCTTTCTTAGCTCAAAGCAGAACTTGCCAAACAGAGAACCCGCTTACTCTCTGTGCCTCTCTCTGTGCCTCCTACTCTTTGAATAGCTATACAGCTCTACTTTCTTTATTTTCACCTTGCTCCCAAAAGTTACTGCACCAGCATTCTTCGAGTACATGCCTATTGCAAAGATGTTTTTTCTCCTAACTGGTAACGCCCGATTCTCACTGACTCCCAGCACCATTGCTTACATAACAAGGTCATTTCTTGGCTCATTGCTTAGTTCAAATGTGTGAAAACAATGGAAACGCTAAATGCGGTTGCCCCGTAGTATGCAAGTGTAATACGGTATAATACACGCATAGTATGAGGTAACCACATATAGCGTTTCCAGTTGTTTTGCACGTTTAAACTATGGTCCTTAAAATGCTGGCGAATGTGCATAACTACGAGCTGGTCCTTCGCCTCATTTCTCAAGAGTTAATATGCTCCTATGTGTGGAAAAAACTGTTGCCTAGCCGCACTTTTTCTCCTGTCCTATCCAGAGATGTTGGACAGGACAAGCCTCGTCTGCCCTTTGGCTGCTGCTCATAATTCATATTGTCATATTTCATATTTCATCCAGTATAACCGTAGCCAATTTTCTTATGAAAAAAAGGTATTCATCCCACTGTCTGCGCTCATTTGAATGCTGCCTCTTACCACCGTTTTTTAGGGTTTTTAGCAACCAAAACAATGAGCAGAGCACGTTTAAAAAGCTCTTACTTCATCACTCTGTTGCAAACGCTTTTTAAACAAAACACCAACAGGCCATCTCGCACTCTGATGGTAAACTAAACTCCAAATTGCTCACACAAACAGCTAATCTTATGTGCTTTGACACCGTTTTTTTGCCAAAGCTGTACTAGAAAAGAAACTAGGTCTTTGCATCCTTCTCCAATTTTTCTCTGCCCCCAAATCTCGACCTCGGCTACACGCTTGTAGGTCGGTAGAAGATAAGCTTATAGATTTATTATTTATTATAATGCATCACTTCGATTCTCCTATAACTGCATTTCTCATGTCCATGACAGCCACGTAGAGCTCCGTACCACTGAAATAACTATTCCTGCTAAGTTCTTACGCAGTTAGCTGCAATATTTAGCTGCACAAATCAAACCTTTCTTACAAAGAAAGATGTCGAATTCTACCTAGTATTTAGCTCAACCATTAACTGCTGCTCATTGCCAACTAGACTGATTCTCGCAACTGGATAGGGATGAGCTCCTAGGTTCACTTTAATGCAGTACACCATGAATCACTATCAGCGTTAAGAAATATATAGTGTGAAGTTCATTTTCATGTTATTAATTCTAATTGAAGAGTGGCATACGTGGATAATTTTCAGCCACTTGGCCCTATTTTACGTTCAGGGCGCAAAAAAATGGAGGCACCAAATAAATGCTTATAGTGATTCACAAAACCTCCTTGATTTTTGGTAACCCCGTGCTCACAAAATACGGAAAAATATATGAGTCGAAAAAGATAAGTCAAACATAATCTTCCATTTTCGACAGCAAGATCCTCAAGTAAGATTGTTGTGACAGTACCACATGAAGTGGAGAACAAGAAAGGAGAAAATACCTGCCAACGGCACCGCTCGCGCAGAGGCCACAGCTACTCCTGGTACCATGGCGTCAGGTGAAAGGCCATCTAAACCCATACAACTGAGGCTCAATGTACCACCAAACATAGAACCAGATTGCACACGTTCAATCTCCTCCATGACACCTGCCCTCCCCAAGAATGCCTTTCATAAGTCAAGAACTTTCATAAGGCAAGAAAACAGAGCCTTACATATGTTTCAGTCGGTAGAAAAACGACGGGGTTCTGAAATATTCCCTGGGGTTGCAGGTGTCATGGTTGAGCTACAGCCTATTGGTGTTTGATTCCATTAACAAGACCAACTCTTCTTTCCACTATGAACGACAACAGCATGGAAAAGCAAACCAAAACATACAGAAAACGCATAACGAACCTTGCGAGATTAAAGATGTGAATTAGTTCAAAGGCCAGGGTTCAGAGATAGACTGGCATGACAAAGACAGACGTGAGTCTTCCTGCATAGCAACAATTGCAACTTTCACAAGAGAAAATTTGGTCAATACCAGCTAAAGGCAACTGAACAAAAGCCCATTGCTCCCCCTTGAGGGAATCAGGTAAATTTTGAGGTGTCGGGGCTTCTAATTGAAGCAAAGGAGGGGCGCCTTCTTGAAAACGCGGATGTTTGCTGTACACACTGCTCATACGCTCCTCCAGCCATTGTAACAATGCAACACACTGCATCCATCCACTTCAGAGTTGCATTATAAATATAAACAAAAGGATCAAAGTATAACCATAAACAAAAGTCAAAGTTGAAAGCTCGTGTCAGCCATCAAATTAAGAGTCAAAGTATACATACACATAGAAAAAAGGAAATGTTTGCGTTATTCCAAAAACCGCAAGGAAGAAACTGAATTCCCCTTCGTTATTCACTCAATCCACAGTTGTGAAAGGATAAAAACAATCAGTTATTAACTAACTGCAGTGAACATAGTGTTTAGGTAACTCAAGGAAGGTGACAAACAAGGGAGGAGGGCAGGAACACGTAGAAGGAGGAGACAGAGGAAAGGGAGAAGGGAGGAATGGAGGAGTCAAAAGCAAAAAGGGAAAAACTTCCTCACCCTTTGACTCGGTACTGGTCGCACGTCTAGCTCAGCACAAGCTTTAGAAATAATTGTCTGCATCTGCCCCCTGCAAAATTCTTGCCCCACAATTCAATCAAGAGATACATACTAAAGAGCCAAGAAACCTAAACTTCACAATAGAAGATTAATACATTACTCTCAGTTGACTGAAAATGAGAGTCAAAATAAATAATGAGCTTCTTTCACTCCATCCCTAAAAAACGGACAAAAAAAACCGAAAGTTCTAAGATGTCAAAGAGACACTGTCCGTCACACTTACCGGAAAAAGCGGACCTTCTCAGGCTTTGGCAAATCAAAACGCTCCATAATATTCAAAAGAGCATCTCTAAGTGTCGCGCTATTAATCTGATTGCTAGCAAAATACTCGGCATATTGGAGCTTGCGACTGCTGTCACAAACCAAAAGCTCCCAAACACGCTTCCCACGCTCATCCAATATCGGCCGCGAGCAAAAATCGAGCTCCCATTCCGTAATTCCGTCATATGATCCCTCCTCGGGAGCTTCGGGAACATCCAAGACTTCCTGCTGAGGTGGACTACGTTCTGCCACGCGGCATTGTACGGATGTGGCAAAACCAGAAGGAGGCCAGCTCGATCCTAGGCGAGCTTTCCGGCTGCCACGCGTCCTGAAGGGAGATTTCACCTGTAAAGCACTCGGGCGGCCATCAGATGGAGGGATGGCGACAACTGAACTACTAAGAGGCTCTTGCGGAGAAAGCCATGCTGTAGGAGTGCTCTGTCTCGCCCACGTCACTGATGGTGCGGCCATGGCCGCCCAGAAAAGAGGGCGCACAAAGGCGTGAGATAAGAGCTTTTCTAAGCTTTTCAGTGCTGAGGGTTGAAGAGAGCTTCGGAGGCAGTGAGAGTGAGTACAAAAAGAGATGCTAATGCATGTGTCTGCTATTCGTTGAGACGCATGTATAGCTTGACCTTAAGGCGAAATGGCGGATATGGTAATACATGGCGTCGAATCCGGGATCTGTGCTGAATCAGTAAACCTACCGTTATGTGAAAAATGTGCGGAAGTTTCATGCGGAGTCCGCACGGGAAAAAAGCTACAGTACTGGGTACCATGGTGGTTATTCCTTGCGGTGCAAGAAATGATCAAATGAATCGCACAAAAGTTCCCATGTAACGGGTTTCGAAAAGGTATGTTGAATGTTAGGGGGGTTGCACATGCTTGAAAACGTTATACTTCAAGCGTGTTAAATAATCGCGCTCATGCCGTACAGACATTGTCGGCGGTTGAAAAGCCGGTGTTTTAACTTTTAACTTCCTTATTTTCGGGCTTTCGGCCAGAATCTGCTCCCCCATGAGAGGCGTCTGTGCGGTCATTACACCGCGAATCGTTATTAGCGTTGAGAAATTATTAGTGTAAAGAAAAAATTAGCGTCATTCATTCTAATTTAGTGCCAGGAGACGTGGCAGATTATGGTCCACGTCCTTAAATAGTGTAGTTTATCGCTATTAGCGTGTTGAACGCTAATTGAGGTACCCTGTTTTTTTCGGCAAATTCTCAAATAGAATTAAACATTCTAAATGTTTCTACACGTTATTTGAGGTAGCCCATTAAATAGGATTCATGACTATAATATAGAGCAATTATAAATAGTGTGGTGTACGGTCTGTCAGAGACGTATTTTTTGTACTTTTTAAAGTAGAAAAGTACAGAAAAGATATCCACGCTGTCCCGTAGACGCGCTAAATTGTAATTGAGTAAATATTTTCCGGCATTCTCGGATGTCAAAAAAACGCGACGGCGTACGATTTGATCAATTTCGTACATGCACATATTTTAGTGTGGAAATATTCTGCACCGAAAATTTTTACAAAGTAGTTTACAAATTAGATTATACGAAAACATAGAATAAAAATTATTTCCAAAAAAAGAGACATTCCCAATTAGCGTAAAGAACGCTAATTGTTTCATTACGCTATCTATTTCATTACGCTAAGGGTAAAATCGGTACTCTGATAAAGTATTTTGGACTGTAGTATAGATTCTCCGTACTACTATGAAGAGCGTCCCTATGTGCGAAAATGAAATCGGAACTTTGAAATATGACGGTCGTAGACGTAGGTACAACTGATGACGACTGAAGACGAATTGGAAACTACTACGAAGGAGGACGAACGCAAAAACTACACCGCCAATCGCAATTAGTAGTGTTGTGTATCGGTAAAAAACTCATCGCGGTAACACCGATACCGATAGTTATCGGTTATCGAACGGTCAGAGGTCCCGATATATCGGTCTGGGACCAACAAATTCCATATCGGCGATAACTTTTAAAAAATATAGTATGCGTACAATAGTACTATATAGCATACTGTATTATATTATTTTCATTATATAGCGTGGAATGCCACGTATAAGAATCTGTTCCGCTTATCTATTTAAGTGAAAAATTTTATGGACAGCGCTGCACATAAACGTAGACAATATAAGTTAATACTTTATTGTTATAAAACTATACTATCGAAACGAAAAAAAAAAAATACATAGTAAAATTCTGAATCAAACTTTTTCCAAAAAAAGACGAACAGACAGAAAGAAGCAGACGAACACACTTGTCAGACTGCCGCCATTTCTAGACGCCATATTTTGAAAATTCTGGCAGCAGGAATTTTGAAAACCCCCTTAAATTAGGAATAATGATGGAAAAATTGCGATTTGTTACCAGAATCGGGAGTAAGGGGGTCCGCTGCGCGTCTGGGGAATACGACGTACAGTTGTGTGTACATGTCGTACATTTATCTGTACGGTCCGTACAGTTATCGTTATCGGCATTATCGCCCATAAGTAACCGATATTATCGGCTACTTATCGGCGATAAGACCAATGTCGATATATCGTACCAATAAATCGATTATCGGGAACCCAAAAAAAGGTCCATATCGGTTATCGGTAAATCCTTACCGATACACTACACTAGTAACTAGAGTAATGAAAAAATTAGAGTAAAAAAACAAAAAAAAACAATTAGAGTAATTGACGCTAATTAATGTGATAGAGTTTTTTCAACTATAAAGTTTACTCTAATTCATTTAGTTATTCTATATTGGGTTATGACGGCGATAGTTATGTGCGCAATGATTATGAACACTAAATTACGTAGACGTACAAAATGTGTCAGTCCGGTATAATATTGACGTCATTATGACGCTAATAATACTTGTCGCATTGAATGTCAGTTAATGTTCACACTGACGACGATGCTGTCGACGGACGAGAGTTATGTGAACGACTTTTTTTCGATGTGATTGATTTTTTTGTTTTATGCGATTTCACATGCGAGCGCGATTCTATTAAATCATTATTTGTACCTTTCTACTTATAAAAGTACAATTTTGCACGGTCAGACGTCGTCCGTAATCCACACTATTTAAAAAAACCTATATTAGAATTTTTTACACTAATTAAACCTCACCTAAATTAGAATAATGAAAAAATTAGAATCGATTACTCTATTTGATGTGATAGAGTCGAAATTTCGAGCGACCGAATTAGAGTAATTTACTCTAATCACGATTGGGGGTGTACCACGGTTGTACACGTCTACAATACACGCGACCATTTGTGACGACTCGAAAACTAACGACGGATGTAACACGTCTACAACGACAAACAGTGTCACAACACCCGCGACATCATGTGACATCGTAATGTTGCTTCTGACATTGTAGACATCAAACTTCCAACGCTGTTCAACAAACTCCTGCCCTGCTACCATATTTCTGACTCCTTTCCGAGAGCATGTATGCACAAAACCACGCAATTCCATTCTTCGCAATTTCTTCTATTTGCAAACCTGCCACAAAAAGACCAATTTCAAGAACTTTACATTGTTTGAGGGTTGTGTAAGTGGCACGACCAGCTATATCTAGCACACTTTGGATCGCAAAAGGTGCCATTACCATTTAACGAATACCTTAATAGCAAGTAAGTTCAGAGAGACAGAACCAAATTACATATGGTGTGACTAATATTAAATACCAATTAGAGGGGAAGTCAAACATCAAATTGAAATTTGGCAAACATTGAAGCCAACCATCTTTGTCTTTTACACCAAATGGTGAGGAAAGAAAAAATCAAAATCAATATAAACATTAAAAAAAAGAAGGATTGGTAAAATTGAATTAAAATAATCAGAACTTGGAATTGAAGTTGATATTGTAATTGAAATGTCACTTGAAAAATGAAAAATGTAACAAAAGGTAAAATTTGTAAAAACAAACAACCTACTAAAGTTAATTGTGTAATTTGGAAATCAACCTTCAAATTGTATTTTGAAATTACAATTAAATTTTATTTCACTTTTGAAAGTGAAGATGCAACTAAATATCCAAAAGAAAAAATGGTGAATTGAAAAAAAAATGGGGACTAAAACAAAACATTAAAGGGTGGGCATTGTTTTCCAGGATGACACTAGAAAAAAAAAAGATACGTGTTATTGATGATTCAAAATGTAACAGTCGCATTGATGACAATCTTGCAAATGATTTTGAGAACCTTGTTGCCTCCTTTTTTTTACAACCATCACGGCCACCAATTGGTTCAAACCTCTATTGCTAAGGTTATGCCTCGAATTTCAGCAAACTGCATCTATCAAAATACCAATTTCAAGGTGATTTTAATGAAGACTACTACATCAAACCAGGGAGTATACATTGGATGGACAAAGAGTTACCACGCTACAACGACAAACAATTTCGACAATTGTTTCGACTAAAAAAAGACACAGTCCAATTTTTTGTAAATGAATTAAAAGATGAGTTGGAAACAAAACCCCCTCTAGGACTTCGTAATATTCCCAATAGGAAATTAAGCGTGGAAAAACAAGTTCTAATAGCATTGATGCGTGTGGGACATCAAGGCGGGATCACACGTACTTCTGTGGAATTTGGTGTTGGACACTCAACTCGGCGAGGATAACTCTTAAAGTCATGGAGGCGATTGTCAAAAGGCTTGGGCATTGGGTAAGATGGCCCACAACAGAAGAAATAGACGAGACCAAATTATTTTTCAAGGAAGAAAATGGGTTGCCCAATTGTGTAGGGGTTATAGATTGTACACATATAGAGATTACATTCAGAGATGAAATGTCACCAATCGATTATTATGATGCCAAACATAATTATTCTACGATAGTTCAAGCGGTCGTGGACCATAGAATGAGATTTATCGACCTTAATTTAGGCTCTCTTGGGTTAATGCATGACTCTAGATTTTTTAGGAGGTCCAAGTTGGGGCAAGAATTTCAAAGACGTATGGAAGCAAGTGGAGATATTTTCCAATGGGAAAGTAAAAATGTGAAACCTTACCTAGTAGGAGATGCCGGTTATGCCCTCTATCCGAACTTAATTGTTCCGTACCCTGGTTCGAAACTCAATGCGTCTCAAGCAAAATTCAACTTTCAAAATTCGTCGTTGATGATGGTGGTAGAAAGAGCGTTCAGACAACTCAAGGCGCAATGGAGGTTACTCCTCAAAAGATGCAATCCAAGACTTGAATCTATGATTACTTTTATTGTTGCAGCATGTATTCTTCACAACATCTCTATTGGGAGGAATGAAACCGACATTGATTGGGAGAAAGAATTTAAAGACGAGCAAAGAAAAAATGCAAGCGGCATTGGAGAAAGATCCACACGCATGACAGAAGCTGAAAAATGACAAACACAACAATGTGGGGATGTCAAAAGACGGTTGGGTGGTTCACAAATGAACAAAATTCGAGGGTCTCAAATGTTGGTTTTTGGAAACCTTTAGTCCTCTCTGTGTCACATTAATATACTTCCAATGCTGCGCTGGTTAGATCGCAGCCATAGCAGCGTGTGTGATAAAGATACTGTGCTGCCATGCTGCGCTGGTCACATCGCAGTCATAGCAGCTTGCGTACTAGGTACTAAGTTTGTTGGAACGTACAGAATTGGACTTCAAGTGACGCGAAGAAACATAGACGAAAGTGCGGAATGTGTTGGAGAAATGGACAGCGGATCGTGAAGCGATCCGGTGATTAATATTCGAAATGATTTAAATTTTACGTGGGCCGTACGAAACATAATGCGGCGGTCAAACATGTGATGAATTGGACGCCACCGGAGCTACGGACGGCGGGGCCATCAGTTTGGTGAGGGACGCGAAATCGCGTCTATCACATGATATTTATTTTGGACGGTCTTGATTCGTTTGACGTAATTTGTAAGACTTGTAAATATTTAGTCATTTCTTGTTTGTCCCGTGTATTTATTTTAACGGTAGTTCTCTGGTACACTCACATTAATAGAGGTAGTATATTGATTACGTACGGCTGGTATGCCTCCGTACAGTTAGTAGTAAGCTGTAGGGTATATTGGTAGGACTTATTCATTTCAATTCTCAGATAAAAATCCCAAAAAGGAGCAGAAACAGTTTCTGTCCAAAAAGTTCCTGTGAGTCTATAAATGAATAAGTCCTACCAATATACACTACAGCTTACTACTAACTGTACGGAGGCATACCAGCCGTACGTAATCAATATACTACCTCTATTAATGTGAGTGTACCTGAGATCTACCGTAATAATTAATACACGGGATAAACAAGAAATGTCTAAATATTTACAAGTCTTACAAATTACGTCAAACGAATCAAGACCGTCCAAAATAAATATCATGTGATAGACGCGATTTCGCGTCCCTCACCAAACTGATGGCCCCGCCGTCCGTAGCTCCGGTGGCGTCCAATTCATCACATGTTTGACCGTCGCATTATGTTTCGTACGGCCCACGTAAAATTTAAATCATTTCGAATATTAATCACCGGATCGCTTCACGATCCGCCGTCCATTTCTCCAACACATTCCGCACTTTTGTCTATGTTTCTTCGCGTCACTTGACGTCCAATTCCGTACGTTCTAATAAACTTAGTACCTAGTACGCAAGCTGCTATGACTGCGATGTGACCAGCGCAGCATGGCAGCACAGTATCTTTATCACACACGCTGCTATGGCTGCGATCTAACCAGCGCAGCATTGGAAGTATATTAATGTGACACAGAGAGGACTAAGGTTTCCAAAAACCAACACTCCCCCAAACCTTTAGACTCTCTTAGCCACTAAGTTTACATTTCTCCTTTCTCCCCTTTTGTTGAACTGTCACCACCGTTTCGGCTAACGTTACCACTGATTCAAATAATTCCGTACATCCCAAGCAATTAGTACCATTGCTTCCCCAATTTGCAGATCTATTCGAACCTCCACATTAAATCAAGATAGCATTAGAAACTCGTACTGTACCCACGAAATATTTTGTATGGACGAAACGACACGCACTCACTAAACTGAATTTTCAAAACAACATCAAATACGGGACATTTTATGTGATTACGTTATGAGGGGAAACGCGAGTGACAATGAAGATACTGGTGTTTACGTTTCACATGCGTAAGGAGTGGACAACATAGATATGCTTGTTGAACAATCTTACGATGATGAAAGTGACGATAACAGTATAGATGAGATGGACAACGATGACTGATAAAGTGTTCATTATTTTAGGTGATGTAAAAGTAGTTATTTTATCACTTTATGGTATGAGTTCTAAATATTGACAATTCTTTCTTAGTTAAGGATTCCATTTCAAACTTCACCATGTTTGTATCTCTATGGAGAAATATTTTTTTAATTCATGTGTTGTTGTTTGTCGTTGGTTTTATGTTACATGTTTTTTCCAAAACATTTTCCACTCCTTGAATGTGTTTTTCTAGTTTTTTTTCCCCCCTCTCTCTCTCACTCTCTCTCTCTCTCTTTCTCCTTCTCTCTCCCTCTCTTTCTCTCTCTCTTTCCCTCTCACTCTCTCCCTCTCTCTCCCTCTCTCTCCCTTTCTCCCCCTCTCTCCCTCTCTCTCCCTCTCTCTCCCTCTTTCCCTCTCTCTCTCTCTCTTTCTCTCTCTTTCTCTCCTCCCCCTCTCCCACTCTCCCCCTCTCCTCCTCTCCCCCTCCCTCTCTCCCTCTTTCCCTCTCTCCCTCTCCCTCTCCCTCTTTCTCTCCCTCTCCCTCCCTCCCTCCCTCCCTCCCTCCCTCCCTCCCTCCCTCCCTCCCTCCCTCCCTCCCTCTCTCCCTTCCTCCCTCCCTCGGTTTCATTTGTAGTTTGTTGTTGTTTACATGTATTTTATATATGCTTTTAAAAAAAGAAAATCCCATTATTTTCATTTGTCTTTGAAATTTTTCACCCTCTCCCTTTCCCTCCCCATACCTCTCTTGGCACCCCAAAATGGCAAAAATGATGCGAATTTTTTCGCAGCACTTACATAAACATTAATCATTTTTTCTTCAAACTAACAACAAACATATTATGCAAAAGATATCATACAAAAAGGAACAAACATAAAATTTGAAAACTAAATCGTTTATGTGAAAAACAACACAATAAATAAATTTGTTTTCTTAATGGATTGATGTTGTAACTATCAACATATCAAGACCTTCAAACGGGTCAATTCTATGCTTGACATCAAAATAGACAAACTAAAAGTGTTGGGAAGTCACATACGCGAACCCTTAAAATTTTGTTTTTTTCATCACGAGGTCAACCAAATATTGTACACAACCAAATGAATACTAACCATTTCTTCCCTTTCAAAAAAGTTAGCAAAACACAACTCACTAAAATTTACTATTGATTATTTTGTCGGTATTTCCATCCAATGCTGACACCATTTTGTCGACGACTTTATCAAAAATATTTTCAAGCCGGTCTAATTGCTAATCGGATAGTTTTTCTTGTCGATCAAAATGCTTATTACTTACCTTTCCCATATTTGTTTCCAACATGTCACCCAATTCTTTCGACATACGTGTGGAGTTCTCTTGCTTAACCTTGCGTACGTCTCGTTTTCTTTTCCTTGATGTTGTGAACTTATCTTCATGCACAGGCGCATGAAATCCAACACTTTTCTCTTCACTTGCTCCTTTCGTTTCTCCCCCTTCATCTTTTCTTTCTTTCTTTCTGTTCTCCTCACTTACACCGTTTGAACATCCATTATCGTCCTTATAATCGCCACTCGCATTTGGTTCTTGTACATTACTTTTTTGGTTCATTGGATTACCTTGATGTAGGAATTTTTCTTGTTTCGCTTCATTTAATGCCTCCATCTCGTACAACTCCCACCTGACGTTTTTTGCCTTAGGCGTACGATTTTCTTTCCCTAAAGTTCCCGTGTTTTCCGTCGTTTTCCACCTTGTTAGGGGATAGTTTGGAGTTGTTTCAAGAGAGATAAAAAGGGGGAACTACGGGTTAAACCTGAGGTGTACTCATCCAACTAGGTGGTGTCGCAACGTAATTTGTGTTGTTGACAAGGTCGTTCCTGTTATTGGCGTATAAAGGCCAAAAATTTTGCGTTTCATTTCCTGACATATTACCTGTGAGGGGTGTCATACAGACGGAAAGTTAATTTTTAGCCTCTTTATTCATTTCGTCTTACAACCCGACAATACTTTGCATCACATAGGCTTACAAATCTGCAAACAAACCTACAACTAGAACGAAGCAATCTGTCATTTGCTAGTTGTAGAGCTTCACATTGTACCACCTATACAACTATACATTTCTGCCAACTACACATTTCTACATTTCTGCCAACTGTACATTTCTACATTTCTGCCAACTGTACAAATACACATTTCTGCACATTTTTGCAATTATTTCTTTTCTGCATACTGTTTGCTTCCATTTCATCTATATTTCACTTCGTTTACCTTTTCTTACTTTAGTAATTCATTTCATTCAAATTCTTTTTTTTTTGCACTTAAGACATGTATCCATCTTTTTCTTACATTACCTCTCACTTCTATACAACTTTATTCATTAGTTTTTACACATTATTCCTTTGTATCTATTATGTCCGTTTATGCTGTTTAATATCATGCTTGTCATGTCTCTCCAACTTTCAATGGATTTCGCTTCTTTTATAAGGGTCTTATGTATTTTACAACTCATTATAATACTCTTGTTTCCTTCCATCTATACCTATATTCTTATTCCTTGCATCATTATTTTCTTTTTTCTATCTGTTACATATTATTCATATGTCTTTTTCATTTCTTTCATAACTACATTACGTATATATTGCTTCCCCGTTTCTTTTTTTTTGACAGTTCATTCTTTTATGTTATTACCATTCTTCTCTTACTATGGTTTACACTACATTTGATTTCATTCACAAAGCTCATTTACTGTATCTTTTATTTCATTTTATTCATATTTTCATTCATACATTTCTCATTACAGTAAACAAACGCAAAATCAAATCGACCAGTTATCTAATATAATTCAATCATATTCACATTACACATAAATTCATTCATTTAGACATTTATCAATGAATTCGAATATTAATCAATCACAGTAGATATTCAATATTTATGTTCATAGGAGTATTCATGTAAGTACTAGTATTTCTTGTATGCTTTACATCCCCTTTTACATGCATTATGTTTTTACACCTCTTCATAGAGTTACACGTTGCTTTCAGGTGGTTAAGTGCACTCTTTAGATGAAAGTGTACAACTATACATTTTGTGCAAATTTCTCTCAGTTGTATAACTATACATTTCTACCAACTAAATGAAGCATTACATTTTTGGGAATCTGTCATTTGCTATATGAAACAGTAGCTGCTTAACGGCAATAGATGCAGTTGTAGCAATAGCAGCAGCAACAGCTTAACAGTAGGAGCTCAGAGTTTGGAGTAGAAAATGTAGAGAATAATGAAGAAACGTTGGTTTACTTCAATAGAAAGAGCATATAGAGAAAAGATGATTAAATGTAAAAGAGAAAAAATGTTGAAAATGTAGAGAATAATGAAGAAACGTTGGTTTACTTCAATAGAAAGAGCATAAAGAGAAAAGATGATTAAATGTAAAAGAGAAAAAATGTTTATATAAGAATACTATATTAGTATTATTATGTTTTATTTACTATATAAATGGGGAAATTTGTTATATGTACCTTCTTTGGCTTCCTAAGCTCCGGAATTGGTATGGCCGCAGGGGCCAAAAAAAGTCCTAACTCCTCTTAACCGCTGTCCCAAATAGACAAGAAAAAAGGTCATTAGACACATTCCTCCACCATGTATAAGTAGAAAACATAAATAGGAGAGGGAATTATTCGCATTACTCAATGAAATTTATGCATGTTTATTTATACTTTGGAATTGAAACTGCAATCTCTACTGCAGAGATTGCAGAAATTACTTCGAGGAAAAAAAATGCCAAAAAATGAATCAATGGAAAGAAAAAGTCACAAGAAAAAATTAGAAAATTTAAAAAGACCTAAGACGATACCGAATAAAGAAAGGAAAAAGTAGACAATGAAAAATTCAATTCCTCTATAACTGAAACCATAACTGAGATCAATTATTTACAAAATCTACCATGTGACACTGCACGAGAGAGGAGAGGGAGAAGAAGAGGCAGAGGGTAGGAGAGAGGAGAGAGGAGAGAGGGGAGAGGGGAAAGGGGAAAGGAGAGAAGGAAAAAGGGGAGGGGGGGAGGGAGAATGCTGGAAGGTGTACACAGAAGAACAAGAAATGAAGGTATGCACATTTGGAAGCAGATATAGGAATTAAATGTATTATGAAGTCAATTAATAAAAAAACAAACAAACAAACAAATAAAATAAATATATTTAAGATTTTACTGATAAAATCAATTTAACAATGTACAGTTGTGAATGTGCCTGTTTTTTTTTCTCACTTTTTTTTCTTTTTTTCTACTTGCTTTCGCATACATAATGGTACAATTGAGTCTTTTTTTTGAAAAAAAACTCATTACAAATGTAGGCTTTTTGGAAAGTTTGAAGTTTTTTTTTTCTTTATGGAACAGTCTCGTTGACTCGGTAACCCTATTTTTTAAAAGATAATAACTATCTTTGCTTCCATGAAAATATGTAAAAGTTTGAACTACGGCAGTTAGCGTACTTTGTTTATGTGAAAATTATCGTTCGAAGTTTTATTCATCCACATTAATAATAGTGTGTAACATGTGTTCGAAGAATCTATGTTTATTCGTTTAAAATATTAGGTCAAGTAAATTCTTTCTGACATGATATTGAGCTAGTTATATTTCTTGCCTTCTCTTATATCCACACTAAATAAAGTGGATCGTGCCAAACAAGATGTTTTGCCCTCTCTTAAGACCTCACTAAATAATGCGTAAAAGTCCACACTAAATTCTGTGAGTCGTTTGAGACAAGGTATGTTGCCTTTCGACGACGATATATTGTGTTTCTCTGAAATCCACACTAAATAATGTGTATTCTGTTTCTGCCCTCTCTTGGATCCACTAAATACTGTGTGCCATTTCGGACGGGTATGTTGCCTTCTCTTATATCCACTCTAATTAGAGTGTTACTTCAGACAAGATTTTTTGCCCCTCTTACATCCACACCGAATACCACTTAGTAGTTAAGACAAGATGTTTTGTCCTCTCTTACATCTACACTGAATAGTGTAGTACTCAAGACAAGATATTTTGTCCTCTGTTACATCCACACTAAATACTATGTAGTAGTTAGAAACAAGATATTTCGTCCTCTCTTACATCTACACTAAATACTGTGTAATACTTAAGACAAGGTATTTCGCCCTCTCTTACATCCACACTAAATACTGTGTAGTACTTTAGATATTCTGTCCTCTCTTACATCTACCCTAAATACTGTGTAGTACGTTAAGACAAGATACTTTGTCTTCTCTTACATCCACACTAAAAATTGCCTGTGGTTGTCTTTCAGACAAGGTATTTTGCCCTCCCTTCAATCCACACTAAATCATGAGTAGGGTTGTCTTCAAACTGGGACATAATGAATACTGTAAACCACACTAATTATGTGACTTCCAAAAAAAAAAAAAAATGTCAAGAGGTCAAGAACTACAAAGAAAAAAAATGGTCACATTTTCAAAATTATAAGAAAGTGCTGGTCAAGGGAGAACAGGGAGGGGCAAAGCGGAAGGGTGAGGGAGGAGGAGGATGAGGGAGAGCAGGGAGATGGAGCGTAAGGAGGGAGCGGGGGAGAGGAGGGGGAGAGGGGGAGAAAGGGAGCTGGAGAGGGGGAGATAGGGAGCGGGGGCAGGGCTGGGAGAGAGAGAGAGGGGGGAGAGGAGAGAGAGAGAGAGAGGGGGGAGAGGGAAAGGTATGCTAACACAACCAACATTAATTATTGTGAATGGGTTGACCTGTCATTAAAAAATCAATTTGATTCCTCTTTTAGTGTAAATAAATCTAATAAAAAAAAAAGTTACTCCCAAATAATGAAAACACACTTATCCAATAGGAAGTGCAAAAAAAAGGTACTATAGAAACAGAAAAAGACAAAAAAAAAAATTATACAAAATAACACAACAAGATGAAATTTGACAAACATCACAAAGGACAAAATAAGAGAAAACAGGATAAAATAACAAAAAGCTGAAAAAACAAACTATGGAAGAGGACGGGATGTAGAGGTGATAAAAGTTTTTTTTGTTTTTTTTGTGTGGGAGGGGGTTTTATGGGTGTTTTACGTTTTTTTTTTTTTGAACGCGCGAAATTATTGTGACGTTCAACGTCTCTTTTCGAAAATGTCCGTACATTTTTGATTATATAACGTACAACTTCCGTGGTATTTCTGTTCAGTTCACTGAACAGAAAGTACCAATAAGTGCGACGCATATTTCCCGTTTTTTTCCGTACATATCCGTAAAAAAATGTACAGTTACAGTAATTAGTTTACAGTTTTCCGTAAAATTTCAGTTTCAGTTTACAGTACACGTTTTTTAACGATTTTTTCAAAAGTCACGAATTATACGTTTCAATCGCAAAAAAGGAAAAAATCGCGCGATTTGAACAACTATGCTTTTGAACTATGGTTCTAATGGTTTTCGACAAGTGCTACCGGCCTTAACGAGCTATATTTCACCTTCCAAGAATTGCTTACGTGTGCTGCTTCAAACAAACAGTTTGGCACGTGAATTCTAGCAGAAAATAATGTTAATCGAACGTGTGAACGATATTTATAAATCGCCGTACGAAATGTCCGCACTTTCGAACAATTTAACTATTACAGGTTACCTATCATTAAGTTACCGGAAAAAATCAGATACAGTATGGCTATTCAAATTTCAGTTACAACCATAAAAGCTGTTTTCAGTAGAACGGGGTTGGCGGGATATATTACGGGCGTTGAATCCAGTTACAATTGCAGAAGATGTTTTCAGCGACACACAGTAACTGTGGCGAGTATGGATTTGTAGTTTTTCCCCCATGGAACGGAAGCGAGAGACGCTACGTGACCATTTCTGTCATCCGGCCGGAGCCATATTGCCACATGCATGGCTTAACTGACGTATCAGCATCTGTTGCTGGAGCCGGCGACCTCGTCGGTTCTCGAAGATAGAGGACAGAAGCGAGCTGAATGACACTCTTATTTTGCTCCATTTGTGCGCATAATATGGCTTAAATTACGATACTTTTGTTCTATGCTAGAGAGTACCAGCTTGCAGTGTCTACGAGTGTCCGCCATGGCCGCTGCTGTTTGCTCGAACAGAAGATGCTTGAATGCTGGTAAACCGAGTATTAAAAAAGGTTCGAGATTAGGTTGGAGACTTAGTAACGGACAACGAGCAGAGCTTTGTGCGGAATGCGGGTGAGCTCTACATTTGTTTAATTATTGTAATTATTTCCAGAGAATGATACTTATAATGGTTTGAGACTATTCCATATGAGGCTTGGACGTTATCACAGGACTGTACATTAAGTGTCTCAATGATATTTGCTGTTGCTTGTTTGTGTGGTATGTACACAGGCGTGCATATGAGGAGCTTCGTTTTTGTGAAGTTTTTCATGTCAATGATAGTGGATGGAGGACTTGTAATGTTTGTTCGAAGGTAAGTACCAATTTCGTAAACCTAAGAATGTCAAGAGGGGGATTTCTTGGACAAATCAAGCACATTCCCTTGATTCTCAATCCAAATTTAATGTATCTTGCTAGTTTGCTTTTTTTTTTCAAGACCTCACTCTGTTGTTATAAATATGTAGAACTGTTTAAGTTACCAAGTTAAAAAACTTGATCAGAACTTGAGTTAAAAATGTAACTTGTTTTATTTTGCTTGTTTGCTTTTCTTTTTTTCAAGGCCGTTACTGTTGTTGCAAGAAAGTTTAGGTTACCAAGTTGAAACTGGATTGGAACGTGAGAATGGAAGCTGTTCTGTTTTGCAGCAATTGCATTGTGGCTGCATCGTATCCATTAAGACCTATTATTTGATGGATGCTGGAGGTGTGGAGTGCCTCGCGTGTGCAAAAGCAAGCACTCGTCTGCAGGTTAGTCCTTAGCAATGGTTTTCAATTTCTTTTAATTTTTATTATGTTGTAATTTTCTTTTCTTTTCTTTTCTTTTGCGATTCTTCATATCTCTAGTTGGCCACAGAACCACCCCCAATTTATTTCTTTTTCCACATCATCCTGCATTTTTCTCCCATTGCTGCTGTTCTCCTAAGGTTTTTGTGTACTTCTTGGATTGGTCAACCGTTATTTCTCTTTGTCTTGACAATAGTAACGTCTGGTAGGATTAGTGGTTCTTGGAAGATTATTGCCAGCTCTAGTGCTTGCCAGAAGATTATTCTGAAAGGTTAAATTTCATCGTGGCTTCTGTTTGAGAACTGTTTAATTGTGGATTAATGTATTTGTGTACATTAAATATAAAGCTACTCTGCGCATCGCTATTTGTGTTAATAACACTCATTCAATCACGACTTTTTTTGGCCGAAATAAACCTTGTATCATTATAAAATAATTTTACAGATTCTATTTAAGGGAGTGGCAATAAATTGACCACGTCAGTCTGCCCTACATTAAACTAGTATACTTGGAACTAATGTTGTTTTTATACCAATAATTCCGTAACCAGTGTACACCGTCCATTGCTATTAGACTTAGTGAATTATTAACGTGAACACTTGATTGACTGCACTAAACTACATTTTGCAACATGGCTTGTTTTGGGCCACTTCTTCAATATTGTTATGAACACTAATTTATGATTTCCGGTCAAATAACGCTACCTGGAAATAGAGTGATTTACTCTGATAGTGATGGGCAGTGTATCGTCCTGTGCAGTTTATACAGGTTCCTGTTTCTGTTTCATAACTTCAAGTTGACATAAAGTTGAATGGATTGTTTTTGTCCAGGGCGGTTTTCCTTATCCTGCTGTGCTGTCATCCTCATTGGCTCTTCTAACGGTGTGTATTCAGGATCTTTTCCAGCGAGGTCGTTCTGCAATGGATTTTTGTTTGTTCATTTATTTATTTTTATTCTCATTATTGTTCTAATGAATTTTAACATTATTATTTTTTTTTTGCGTCGCTGTCTATATGTCAGCATTCAGCTGTTATTGTAAACTATTTGTTTATATTTGTGCATGTTCAAGAGCATTTCCAGTCAGGTCTCTCTGTAAATGATTTTAATTTGTTTATAGAACTGAGAGGGCTGTGTCAAGCATCTCAAAAAAAACTAAAAGCCAAAAAATAAATACCCTAAACAAACCTCCAAAGGTGTATATAAAATGCTGTAAAGATGCAAAATATACCCTCGAATTCTCCTTGTTTTCATCAATTTCTAGTCATCCGAAGGCTTATTCTGACTCATAACTAAATCAATAACAAACTGAAACATGTTTTTACTGAAATTAGTTCTATTGAGTTTCTGTTTATTGTGTTTTTCAAATTCTTGGCAGTTGTTGCTATTCCCCTTTTTCTTATTAGTTTGTTGAGTTTCTATCTTGATTTTATTTAAGTATTGATCTTTTTAACAAGGGTTGTCACTTCTAAATCGAAAATTACGATCATTTTCGATCACGGAGAAAAAAATTATCCAGAGACAATTTATAAGAAAAAAAATATTTTCATAAAAGGCAAAAATGTGCTCAGAAGAAAAATAGGTCCCCATGTGTTTGACAGCATTCAACTGTAATCAAATTGGAAGCTTTATACTTTACAGAGGTTTATGGCTTTGAGAATATGGGCATATTATACAGTTATACTACATTTTCAGTTGTGATTTTGTGGTTTAATTGCTGCTATTCCTTGTCAATATGTAACACGACCGGCTTGAATCCTATTTTTAGGAATCAAGCGGCCAGCCTGATGAGGAGACTCAAGGTGGAGGTAATCTGGATGTTTTATCAAAGCCATCTGCTGATGAAAGCCCAAATGAGGTACTAAATGGCGAGACTGGAGATCCTATGCTACCTTCCAATTCCGCCCTTACAGTGAATGGATTATCGGTGCTTGAAGGCGAGACCGAGAAACTCTCTGTAGAAACTCTGACTTTATCTCCAGTCGCAGGGCTTCAAGCTCCTCAAGCTCCTAATGCGGTTTCTCTGATGACACAATCAAGAAGTCCAGTTGACGCAACAATGGACGCATCCAAGCCGATACAGACCTCTGAGTATCCTTTTTTGCAAATTTATGGTAGAATCTTTTTTTATCCCATACAATCCTCAGATGAACCTCGAAGTCGGGACGGGTGTAAAGAGGTGTAAAGAGTGTGGTTTCACTTGGAATGGCTAGAATGGAATATCTGCTGATCTGCACGGCTTTCATTGTTTGGTAGTGGTGAAGCAAACCTGTTAGGAACTCTGGCCTTGGACGCATTAAAATTTTGCAGCCATGTGTAAAGCGGACATATACTTTTTTACATGTTACCCAAACTGTTAGAAGTTACCAGGAAAGGTAGAACTAAGCTCAGAATATATTCTAAAAATTGCTTGACATTGCTGCAGTTTATTGATCTCCACTACATTTATCATTCTCAAAAACAACGTTCAAATGACATTTGCCAGTTAATAAGTACTTGTGATAGAAGAAAAACCTTGAATCTCATCGTTATAGGTCTAGGCCACAAGGCCAGCAAGGGAATATGGTTGTACGACCTCCATACAACCAAAGTAATTGGGTCTGGATTTAGATGGAACTGCTCTCAGATAAACATACTCTCTCCAGCTATTTCAAAAATCCTCGAACTGCTATCTAAGGGCTCCCAGTCTGCAGTATCATGTTCGAGGCTTAACTGGTCTAATCAGTGTTTAAGCTCAACATGTATTCTTTCATTTCAAGCTGGCATTCGCCCAGTGGTCTGTTTGCAGACTTCTGGTGTGCAGATAGTGTGCCATGCTATGATTCAGATCTGATCAAGTAGGTTCCCATGTCACAGTGTATCATTATTAGAGTCAGTAACACTATATCGATGCCCCTAAATCCTAGCCCCTGAACCTTAAACTGAGTTAGTAACACTAATTTATTTTTTCCTAACACTAATTCTTGAAATGGTTCAAAATCAGCCACGTAATTTGGAACTGAACTAGATTTTAGAACACTAATATAAACTCCACACTAATAGTTTCTTTACTCTGAGAACAATGTGCTATGTACTCCACTGTTTTTGATTTTTCGAGGGTCGATAAATGTTTTAAAGCTCTTGCATTTTACTTCAACTGCCCTTTTGTCTAATTCTGTTGATGTGACAGCTCTTGTGCAGTACACTTCCTGTACTAGGCGACATTCTTTTCTCCATTTCTGGTAATGGTCGTCTAACACTGTCGTGTGTAAGGTGACTTCTACTTATTGGATTAGTGCAGATAGGAAAGCTTTTCCTTAATAATTTGCAGATTCGGCAGAGTCAAGAATGCTGCTATCAATGGCAATTCTGCTGACTTGGAGCCGCTTTTTGAGAAGCTTCTTAGTCAAAGTGATGCAGGACGCATCGGCCGTCTTATCCTTCCAAAAGTTTGCGCAGAGGTGAGTTAACGGCATTTGTTTTTTTTGAATGGCAAAGGTGGCTACTTGTGAAATGTTGCAGACATAAAGATTCTTAAATTATTTCTGCAGTTATAGTGATCTGATGCTCGATGACTTGTCAGTTGTGTAGATGTGTCCTGAGAGGTTGATACTTACTGTTATTAATATGTCTTGAATTCTCTCTGCTAGCACAGCAATACTTTCCCAACATACCCACAAGTGATGGCGTTCCAATGATTATACAAGATATTACAGGAAGGCCATGGAGGTTCCACTTTCGCTTCTGGCCCAATAATAACAGCCGTATATATGTTCTTGAAGGAGTCACTGCTTGCTTCCAGGCCTTACACCTCCAAGCAGGAGACACAAGTTGGTACACTTTTCCTATTTCTTCTTAAGCTTTTTGTGCATTCTTGACTGCAGCATGTTGAGAAATGATTTAGCACATGAAGTTCATGAAACGTATTTGGTGTGGCAGTAACGTTCAGTCGCCTCAGGAGTACAGGCCAACTGGTTCTTGGGTTCCGAAAGGCGAAGCATTTAAAGCGATCATCGGTGGGTAATCTTTTTCTTGCGACTGGTCTGATGAGAGTGAAGCTGTGTGATAAGCTGTGTGATAGCTGTTTCTCTGTGTTTTTGGACCTTGCTGTTGCTCATTTTAAAGTTAATGGATCTTTCTGATGTCTGTTTATATAGGATATCAATGGACCGGAGGATCCAAACGGTGTAAAAACTGCTCGAATGCAAAATGGAGGAGCCACTCGGGCAATGTATTTGGCGGCAGGATTCGACAGACCCAAAGTCTCAGGGTCAGGGATGAGGCCAGTTGCTAAGAAACCGACTGGTACTTGGGACGAAGCTCAGGCGATGTTACAGGCTCGGGTTGATGCACAACCAACTCTTATCCTCGTCGACGGCTTTGAATTAGAAGAACATACAGTGAGTGATTCGACTTTTAGAGATTTTGGACGGATACCAGGCCTCGATGGTTCTGCTGCTGTGCTTAGGGTCAGACAACCAGTTTCTATTGTATAGTTTCAAACTCTGATATGCTCTGTTGACATTTGGGTCGGGAGGTGGCCAGGAACCACCAATTTTCTTCGGCAGAAGCGGCACCAGCAGTAGCAGGTATTGCATTGAAACTGGTCATTTGTAGTTTTTATAATGGGCAAGTTAACAGAGCTAACGCATGTTAGTTCACGACAAGGGAGGACTGCATGCACAAACCGTAGCATAGATGCGTATATGTAGAATAGTCTTGGGAACTAGAACGTTAAGTAACCCCAAAACTGAAACTCTTTTCTCACCATCCTTTGTTAAATTTCGAAAGAAGTATGAAGCATAGTTATTGAAACTAGAACTTTAAGTATTGATACCAGAAAAGTCCAAAACTGAAACAGAGCACTCACCAGCTTCTTGGCAACTTCCAAATAACTATGTATCAAAGGTACACCGTGAATCGCTATTAGCGTTATGAAATGACTAGTATGAGGACTGTTTTAGTGTTGTGATTCTATTATCGATGCAAATGACGTGGACGATTCTGAATGACAAAACGAATTAGCGTTAAGAAAAAAACAAGCAGTATTATTAATGCTATTTTGTGTTTAGACGGCGAAATGAATTGGGATTGGTTTAGTGTCATTGACGCTGATAGCAATTCACAGTGTACTTCTACGTGGAAGTAGAGACAACACATAGCCTGACAAATTTCATTAGCCTTGATCTGACAATTTGAAGTCAACGGATTCACATGGCTTGGCGTCAGTATGCAGGCTGAGAATATGGTTCCAGAACACGACAAGTGGGTCCAATGTGATGAATGCAGTCAGTGGCGAAGAGTACCGTTCCATGCAGCTGTCCCCACTCAGTGGGCCTGTTCATCGAACCTCTGGGATCCCGCGAGGTACAAACGAAAATCTTAAATCTCAGATGGTTTTAAATCCTCAAACGCACTGTTTTGAAATCAAATTAGAACAAAACTTTAGATGGATCCAAAATCTCAAACACACGGTTTTGTGACCAAATCAAATGAAAATTTTGGATGGATCCAAAATCTCAAACACACACTCGTGGAAACAAAACAAAGCAAAGGAAAGCGAGATGTTAGAGCAATTAGTAATGGAAACCTAGGCGAAAAGGACAGTTTTCTCACAATTTTGTGTTTACATGCAGGGCATCTTGCCATATACCGCAGGCAATGAGTGATGAAGGCATAGATCGTTTGCTTGAGACACAAGCTGCCCAGAGTGAGTCACTGTTCACTTCACCACTGTAATGTAGTATTTAGAGGTGACTGGAAGTTCAGTTTTGTTTGTGTTAATTTCATTCACACAATTCACGTTTTGTTTGCGATAAGCCCATTCACATAATTCTTTCATGTTTGTTTATTGAAAGGTAGGTAGGCAGGAGGGCTAAGCAATCTGATGAAGAATAATCCTAAATTTTGTTTTTTTTACTGTCGCTGGTGGTGATAACTTTCCTTATTTGTAATTTTGCGAAAGTATAATCTCTGATTCTTTGTGATATCGAACACGAAGAATAATGAAGAATGATGATTAACAAGAATAAGAGAAGAATGATGAAGATTAATGTTAAGAAGAATAAGGTAGTAAGAAGAATAAGAATAAGAAGAATAAGGTAAAATGAACAAGAATAAGACGAAGAAGAAGAGGACGAAGAAGAAGAAATAGACAGAAGAATACGAAGAAGAATATTTACAAGAAGAATACCTAGAAGTATAATGAGAAAAATGATTTTTTCCATTGTATGTTAGGTCTTGCTCTTACCAGCTCCCCAGCTATGCCCTCCACCAACCCTCCCTCTGCGTCACCTTTGCTGGTATTTTTACTTTTCCTTACCAACCAAACATATCTAACAAATCAGAGATAGAAATTTTGTTTTTTTTCCCCATACAATAAGAACCAAGTATTTGAACCGGAGAATGCGGGTTTTTTTTTGTTTTTTTTTTGGCTTCCATGAATGGATTAGTTAAACATTTTTATTTTTGTTTTAAGTGTAAATCTTAATGCTGGAATCTGATATAAAATCAACTCAGGTCCTTCTTTGAAGACAGGAATACAGATTTATCTATGTTCATTTATTTGTTATTTTGCTGTTATTTTCGTTTTATTTCCAGGCAAATCTGGTAATTTATGTGTTTATCTTACCAGATTTTGACTATTTATTTTGTACGGAAACATGTTCTCTTTTATTATTTGATCTGGCCCATTCATATGAAGGCCGTTTGTAGTCATGAGGTTTAAACGTTTTTATTATTCAAACGCCGTCAAAAACCTCATTATTGGTTGCCATAGTTTTTTGAAGTTCAAATACTTTGTTTTGTCACATTACACACAATATAAAAACCCTAAAAAACGCAACATATTTTAAAACCCTAAAAGCGAAACATGTTTTACTCATTGCTAATTTTTATTCAACGGAGACTCCGTTCTATGGATGAGTGACTAGCCCTGGAGATCTCGCATTTAATAAAATTATTCTTATCATTATAGTTCTAAGTACACTGTTTTGGATAAATGACTTTCTAATGAAATTTTAGTTTTCGAACTTTTCGACTTGTCAGATTCTCCCAGGCTCCCAAATTCCCTCTTTTATCCCTTCTCCAACCACTCCATTGACCCACCCAACTTCCTCTACCGAGCCATTCTTGCAAGAATCCGAGACAGGCCAAAAATCACCGGAAAGAGGACAAAAATCACCGGAAACAGGACAAAAATCACCAGAAATAGGACAAAAATCGTCGGAAAGTGGTGTTCCCTATGTCGGTACTCAAGTGACGACTTTCTCTGGTCAAGAGTCAACAGTTCCTCGTCTTATGGGGCACCTTTCTTCCTCGTCAGGTACTGGAGCTTCTCCGGAATGTATGGACCCAACTGAGACTCTCCCTCGACAATCTGGAAGCTCTGAAGCAGAGGGTACAGAAAGAACTAAAGAGGTCAATTTAGTCAATCCGGTCAATCCTGTTGCTAAGTGTCCCATAGACTCGGTGAAAGAGGGGCGGTTCTGTGAAGAGTGTGGAGGCACGCTAGAAATAGGTTCGAGGGTGGGAAATACTTGTACACGTTGTTTAAATTGGAATACCGGTGAAACATAATACTCAAGCAAATCTTTTTATACTCGTTTTGCGAACTTCGTGGTTGTGTACGTGCCAATTGTATGCGCTTTTCAAAGTTTTATTCGGAAAATGGGATTATTATAAAAATGGATTTTGTTCAAACCTTCATTCACAGTGATTTCCATGTCATAATCATCAGCGGCATCAGCAAAACATTTTTTGTCCATCAGGAGCACCGAAACACTTAAATAAGAAATGGTCACTAGAGGAGAAACCAAACAACATTTTCACCAGCTAAATCAAGAAGCAGAAAAAAAAATCATCACAAACGCCTTGTCATAACTGACCAACCGAATGGGAGACATTGCTCATTCTCCAGACTATCTCATCTTGGTCGTCAATTTCAAACTAAAGAAAACAATAATCCGTTTTTCGAACGAAGGCCCAAACTATTAAGGTGCACCATCCTCCAAATAATGATGATTGCATTTGTTTTTGTCCTGTTGATATGTTGTCTTCTCCTTAACTGAAACATTTGTAAGGGCATGTAGTGTGGACTCAGTACTTGGGCGCCCATAACCACAGGTACAATAACCACAAACCAGTGCATACCCTACATTAATCATATTAATCTTCTGGTTGAAAGCCCCATCGCTATTAGGTTTAAGGAACCATTAGTGTAAATGCTAAACCAGAATCTATAATACTTATTTGGTGGAGGAAAATGTATCCGATTGTAACTCACTCCCTTAAATAGTGTTATTAGCACTATTTTATGAATAACAGAACTACACTGTTCATCGTTATAAGTGTTAATAACACTAATTCGGTCACGACTTTTTTTGACCAGTAATTACAAAATAGAGTTAACAACATCATTTAAAGACGTGCTACAATCTGCCGCGTGTCCTTGCACTAAATTAGTATTATTAATTCTAATTTCGCATTAACACTAATAAGTCTTTAACGCTAATAACGATGAGGGGTGTAGTGTTATTAAAACTAATAGCAACGGATGGTGTAGGGGCTTAACAATGAATCCCAATCTAGTATTTGTCAGTACAATTTTGTGTGATGCACACAGAAAGGGTGTGATTTTTAGGGGGCACTATGTCACGCCGTGAGACAGCTTAAACATGGAACAATGCATTTTGCCAGCTATATGAAGCCTCGCCATCCAGTTGCCATCGTTACTGGAATCCAAAAAACAGGAACTTCACATACGAGAGTGGGAGCCATGCTATTTGAAAACAGACCTTTTATTTAATTTTGAACCACACTAATGGTGGCGGCCAATGTAGTAACACCTGATGGTAAAAGCAGACCTAGAAAATTTGGAGTAAACTGCTAGCGGAACTATCGTCGGAGAAATCGAAGGTATGAGCTTATAGTGAAAACTAGAAAATATCAAAGACTTCGTAGCAAGTAGGAGTCGGAATACATGATTAACAATTCATGCCTGGTCCAAAGAATGACAATGGTTGGCAAAGTGAGGACAGAGAGGAAATGTTCCAAAACAGGAACTTTAGGTGTTCTGTACAAATAAATGTAGATACATTGCCATAAAGTGATAGAATTGACTGACGGCACAAGTAAGGAAGCCTATCAAACATCATTGCAATGCTTATATTGCAACCTTAAACACTCCATATGCAGGCTACTCGAAAAACCTGAATACTACAAACTTTCCATTTTAGTAAATTACGAAGAGATGGGATATGATCTGCAAAACAAGTTTCGACGCCAATGCACTGAACAAGCAAGAAAATCCCTTGGTCTTCCTGAAATTCCATTAGGAAAACAAAAGGTAATGATGCACATTTTCGTTCAATGTCACTGTGCGGCGAAAAAAAATGTGAAGGGAGACTCGGTTTCTTAGCTTTCTTGGTCGTCATCATCAGAGGCATCCTCCCAAGGAATAGGATCATCTGTTATTAACAGAGGAACACATTCCAAGAAGAGCCAAGTTAAGAGTCAGCAATAACAAGACTACCAACTGCCGTACTTTTTCAAAAACCTTTCCCATTGAAACAACCACAAAAAATTACAAAAAAAACCGAAAAGAGAAGGCTAATGTAACCATAAAAACGTTGCTATACCTGACGTGGCTCCACTCATTGCTTCGACGTGCCGTGTGAGAAACTCACCGCATTCCACCTTTAATGCCAAAAGAGCAGTCGACAACTTACCTGCAAATTTGACCGATTAGGTATCAGTCATCTCTTGCTTCATTGACTATATGCATTATTTTATATTTCTTCCTCAAATATGTTTCCCTTGCATACTTGAAAAAATACATAAAGTATACATTTCTTCCTTGAACGTATCTCTCTTACTTAATTGACTATATACATCTTTTCATACATTTCTTCCTTAAGGATATTCCGCATTATCTGGACCTCGCTTACACGTTAATTGTAAGGATGCAATATTGGCGATATTGGCGCAGTGATAATGGAATTAAAGAAAAATGTACGATTTTGTCCAAAAAGAGTACACTTTCCTCTCCGATTACAGTTGTTACTGGCCAGTATCGACAATAATCGCGTACGTATAAATATTAGAGAACATCACCAACAATTGAAGAACATGACTGATAATTAGGCGACAGCCCTCAAATAGTCAGTGACACTCAAAACTTTTCAAATTCCAGCCCATTGACAGGACCAGTGTAAGGAAATATCCACTGAAATTCTGTGTGACCATAATAGAGCTAGGAAATATAGCTCTATTTAGCAACACTTCCACTGTAGAAACCTTCAAAAGCTCTAGAAACCCCTAAAACAACCTAATAAACCAGACATGGTTTTTACTCGTTCCTGCTTCCAGTTCAGCGAATGGCAGCAATTTCAGAGCTTAGCTCTGTTGATAATTTCCTGCCGAACTAAAAGAAAGCCTCAAATCCAGTATGGAAATAAAATCCATTGCTGAAATAAAGTCCAGTATTGAAGCGCCTTATTCAACTCAGCAAGAAGAAAAAGAATTCGATTGTACCATCTTCTACAGACCCGGCAGTCACGGAGCGCAATTCAGGCTGAACGGCGGCGAGAGAGAATGCGGCGGAGGCGAGCAGAGAGCTCGACTGCCCGGCCGCCATAGTCACTATACTGGAGGATCAGATGATGGCTTATGATGGTTCATTAGTACAGAACTACAAATCATACAGTTCTACAGACACTATAGATGTTAACGTGTACTACAGAAGTACGGTATAGTACATTAGAGTACATTTTCATACTTTACCGTACTATACAGTACACGGTCTCGCTAAACGCGAAGTTGAAAGGTTTTTTTTCGTAAATCGAACTTTGTCGTGCACACGTCTACGGTTTTCGGTTGGAAACCGCCAAGGTAAGAATCTTAGCATCGGAACCTTTGGATTAAATAGTCCATTAGGTGTGCACGAAAAAAAAAGGAATTCAAGGCCGAAAAGAACATGAACGCTAATAGCGATACACGGTGATGCATATTGGCGATCAAATGCCTTCACTCATGCAGGGAGTTTGCCAATTATACCAGAGTTGATAGGCATATCGGATGACATTGCGTGGTTCACACTTGGAAAAATGGGAAAACGATGTCATAAATTTTGGGATCCGTACGCCAGATTTCAGAAAATGACAAAAAATGCGGCGGTGACGGTTGGGGCGGTTGGTTTCGACCGTTTTGGAGCGTAGCGGCGTACAAAACATGCAGTTGTATGCGTCAAAACTCGACAGCTGCGTAAAGCAAACGGCAACTGCCGTCCGCCATCGGACATCATGTTCGGAATGCACATTTTCATTTTTGAAGAATTTCGAAAACGAAGCGCACGAACGTGAACCGTACAAGAATTCATTCCTCTCAAACTTATGAACAAACTAGGGGACCAATCACATAAGAGAACACGTTATGTCAAAAAAAAAAAAAACACCGATGGAAAAAAAAAGGACATGTCCAAAGTTCCTTCGCGGTTATTTTCGGTCTGTACAAACGCTTGCGTGGCAGTACATTTTGGTTTGGAAGGATTCGTACATATCATGTCCGCAAAGCATAGTTCAAAAGTAGGTGACCGTACGCCCATACAATATGCCTATTGTACGCAAAACATACAATATGCCCTTAAGACTCATATTGTATTGGCCGCAAAATGAAATAAAATAGGAACAGGGTTGAGTTGCACTTCGATCGATAGAGAATTAAACGTCATGTCTAAATTTTGAAAAACATTCGGACAAAAAAATATTTTTCCATGAGTTTTGAGGTATTTTTAATTTAAACCGTCAGATTCGGATGATCGGACGGTCGCTAATCAAAGTAGCGATCTAAGAAGATCACATGAAAAGCCCATAACACAACTTACGATAGGACTTGCGTCCGCGTTATTTTATTTTTCCGGGATTTTTTTACCGCGGAATGTCATCCTACGCCGTGTCAGTTCGCTAAAAAAAATCGTCCGGCGGCGTGCGCTGTAGTATGATGATACGTCATATTTGTACGTTCGTACAAGAGTGTGCACAACGCACACACATACAGTATGCCTCCTCTGCGCGAGTTTTGTGCCAAGTTTTGTGCGCCTACCAAACACCTACCATAAAAACGCCTACTTTTGAACTATGCCGCAAAGCGTTTCCTTCTCCGTACGGACAAGTGTATCATATCATGACACGCTAATTGACGTAAGCTAGCGTCACGTGCTGCACCGCGAATCGTTATTAGTGTCAATAACTCTAATTTGGGTTCATGAAATTTTGATTTTTTTTTCAAATAGGATACATGATTTTAATTTTTTCTTGACGTTAATTAAGGTACCATACAAAATAGCGTAATGCATGAAAGTACAATAAAATTTAGATAGTGTGGTGTACGGTCGATGTCATACCGTACATAAACGTACCTTTTCAAGTGAAAATTTACAAAAAATGAATTAGATTAGACGCGCACGCATAGGAACGTGCGCTAAAAAAAACGGGATTAGTCCGACACGTAAATTAGTATGGCATGTACGGATATTTTAAATTCGCAACGGCGTACGATTTCTTACATTTTGTACGCATACATATATTAATGTATATAGTCGTACGGCAAATATTCAATTTTTGCTGTTCCCAAATTAACATTAACGCCGAAATTATGATACACCTTTTTTAATTTTTAAATCAAATTCTTAATTAGCATCAAGTACGGTAAATTTTCTTCAACACTATTTAAACTTTGACACTAATAACGATTCGCGGTGTAGTTCACGGATGACAAAAAAAAGTACCGTTTTCATACCATACCATTTTCCCCTTTTTCAAGTGTGAACCTATATAGTCGTGACGATAATTGGGAAGCAATACAGAAATCATCATGAAATTATGATTACTTCTGTACCTGAACCGTACACAGTCATGGCTACGGTATACCGTTAGGGCGTGTCCCCGTGTGTTCAAGTAAGGGTTTTATTCCGTCGTTTTCACAGAAAATGGGACTTCCAACGAGAAAATATTACGCCGTACGAAAAATGGGCAAAAACACAAGTACATTTTGCGTCATCTTGGAACTTGGAAGGTACGGCAATTTGGCGTTATTATCATCGCGACCCACTTCCAGCTCATCTTCACACTTGCACTGGAATCAAATCGCGACCTGATTTTAATCAAAATACTACCCTATTGACAAATATAAAACCGAGATTGCAAGCGTCAAACGTTTTCGAAAAAAAATGCACGAAAGAAAGTACACGCTATTTTTTTCACTGCTCATCACACGCATGCACATAAGAAAATGACAAACATGTACGGAAATAAATTTGCAAGGGTCTCGGACCTCCACTTTCCTTCATGGGTCCTTTGCAAAATTTTACGTCGTCCTTGTCTCTCCCCCTCTTTCTCATTCGACAACTCCTCTTTCTCTCTTATGTACACGAGATGCAGCAATAATAGTATCAAATGAAATATATATATATATATATATATATATATATATATATATATATATATATATATATATATATATATATATATATATTTAATATTTTTTGTCTAAGTTTGATGGCATATTGAATGATAAAATATAAAAAAACGAAATAGGGAAGCCATGGCGGAAAATCTACGTAATGATGACGTCACATGGCAGCATTACTGCGCTATGTCACAAAACCCTGAACATCTACAACGTGACAAAAACCTCGATGTCTACAACTGTCGCCGTTTTTAGGAAGTTTTGTAGTTTCGTAGTCGTCTACATTTCGTTTCGTATACTATCACACATTTTGTAGACGTCTATAACTGTCACATATTCGAAGTAATGAACGCCCAAGTAACGATTGACATAGGCACACTTTGAGAAGTACACCGTAAAATCTGCGCTAAATTAAAAAGTAACGTTTCCAAGTTTCGGTTACATGGGGACACGCCCTTAGGCTAGGAGCTGCCCGACATTTGTCTCCATTTCAGTAGTATTTCCAGAGAAGTCCTCATCCACAATACTAGCTTGTCATTAGATCCATTGATGCATTGACATCTTGAGGCGGAAGAGGACCGTCCTTGATTGTTGTGATTTGGCAGCTTCAGTACAGTAGAATACAGTACAGCTGTAACGTGATATCCACCCTGTTGAACCCTATGCAAAGAAAAATATTTTATTTAAAAAAATGCGATGGTAAGAGGACCGTCCTTTATTGTTGTGATTTGGCAGCTTTAGTACAGTACATTACAGTACAGTTGTACCGTGACATCCACCCTGTTGAACCCTATGCAAAGAAAAATATTTTATTTAAAAAAATGCGATGGTAAGACCATCAAAGTACAGATCATAATTGTAACCAATAAAAGATTTAATGACCATCAAAGGTAAACGACCAAATTCCTAAGGAACTCGAAGCCGGTTCAATGATTATTATTTTACGTTATGAATGTTGACCTTTTGGTGACGTGTGCGAAAGCGACTTGAACTTTGCGTCATTTCATTTACAAAAGTACAAATTTAGAAGCTTTCTATTCATAGTTCAAAAGTAGGCGTTTTTATGGTAGGCCTTTGGTTGGCGCCTTTATCGTAAGTTGTGTTATGGGATTTTCATGTCATCTTCTTCGATCGCTACTTTGATCAACGACCGTCCGATCGTCCAAAATCTGACGGTGTAAATAAATTTTTTTGGTCCGAATGTTTTAATTGGTCCAATTTTTGGTCTGAATGTTTTAATTGGTCCGAATAGATCCGAATACAATATGGGTCTTAAGGTCTTATTGCATATTTTGCATACAATAGGCATATTGTATGGACCTACTTTCACCTACTTTTGAACTATATTTCTATTACCCGAGCGCATACAGAAACTGTACGGTAGGCTGACTTGCAATTTTTAAAATGTTGAACTTTGGTACCAGAACAAGAATATGTGCCCATGTACCCGAAGCTTAACGATCAAACTTTTGTGTTGTAGTGAAGATTCTCCGTACTACAATATAGTGCTATACTGTAGTTTTCCGTGCGTTCCTACGTCCAAAAACAAAAGTCGTCACTTAAAAGTCGCGGGATTTGTAGATGCTACCAGGACGATTTAATTTACCTGTAGAAGTGTTTTGTGACATTGTAGACGCTTAGTGTTTTGTACTTTTTTGCCATGGTGAGACCATGCTTATTTGTGACACCATCGACGTCACTAATTCTGCAACTTTTACGCCATGGCTAGCCGTTTTTGAATTTTTGTTTTTTTGTCTTTTCTCTCGAAATATCACCAAATCACCCGCGAAGATGGTGAAAAACATATTTTTTAGAGCTCCTTCATTTCATATCAATAATGTTGTGTTTCATTCCAGGACGAGGGAGAGGGGGGAGAGGCGGCGACGGGCGTAGACTTTTGCAAAGACCCGTGAATGAAAGTGGAGGTCCGAGACCCCTGCAATTTTTTCCGTACATGTTTGCGACGGGCAAAAAAAAATAGTGTGTAATCTCCCTCGTGTAAAAAAGCACAAATAGTGTGATACGTGCAAAGACGCTTTCCTATTCGTTCGTCAGGCTTCGCCTTTTCTCTCGACGTGATTCACGTGTTGAGTTTGAAGCTGAGTTGGCATGACGTGGCAGTGGGGTGAAAATGCGAAGACGCCAAAGTAAAGTACATACGACAGTACAGTACGTTTCAGGATGACGTAAGTTGTACTTCAATTTTTACACACTATTCCGCACAAGACTGTCTTGGTGCAGCATTTAATTTGTGAGGAAAACGACAGAATATTACTCTGACTTAAGCACATGGGCACATACCCTTAGGGATGATTGCTCACCGGTATTGAAAATACGGAACAATCCAAAAAACGCGTTAGGACGGTCAGGTGCGTCCGCAAAATATGGAGTTCACATATGGAGGTCACATCCATCATAATTCCATATCAGTTCGCACGTTATTCATGCATCGCATACTCCCATACCCATACTCCATCTTCAACACACTAAGACACATAGGAATGGGGAGGGCATGGCTGCAATCTGCTTTTTTAATACCGTTCTCTTTTGACCTGCGCTCTATGAAGCCATTTCCAGCCTTGTTTCCACAGAATATGGTCTCTGGAGGGTGGCGTCCCTGTATCAGCCATCAACTTACTGTTAATTTTAGTGAATCTCTACACCGGAAACTAGGAGCCTCATGAAAATCCTCATTTTACAGAAACCCTAATTTTCCCGGGCAGCTATGGACGCCCTTCTTGCAGCAGCGTTGGAGGAGGTGGCTGTCGAGGGACCCTCCGGTGCATCTCTCTCCCCTATCCACTGTCTTTATCGCATATTTGACTTCGTATTTATCACTTCTTTAAATATATATATATATATACACAAGTTCTTCCGGTTCTCTAACAACCATTTCTTTTCATTGCTTCTATCTGACCTTTGATCTCTAGCCTTTTATATCACACTCCTTCTACCCTTATACTGAAATTGTTTTCCTGTTTTATTCTTTGTCCTTCTGTTCAACGGACAGCAGGCTGTCTTCTCCCTCACCTTTGGACTCTTCTGGAATCCTCTCCGACAGCTGCACATCATCCTCCTTTGGACGACCTGGTCAAACAATCCTGTTGGAGGCATTTGTGTCACTCTCCAACCATCCATTTAGTGGTTCCTAATCCTCTCCCAGGCAGTCTCCCTTTCCAGGCAGAAAATAGTAACAGACTAATGGCTTCCTCTTTCCCTCCCCATTCAATGGGAGGACAAACTGGTCTTTATGTATTGCCAGGGGATCACCTTTCTATTCAGTCATTTAAAGAAGCAGAGACCTTGGGAGGTAAAGGCGTGATGTTACTCGCATCTCAATCAGCTCAAGATAGTGTACTTGGTTTGTACGATCATGGATTGGGAGACTTTGGACTCAACAACGTGATGAGAGAAACATTGCAGCGACTAGCCAAAGCCAGGTAAGGGACCGTAGAGGTTTTCTCAGGGTTTTTGCAGGTTTTTCTGGATTTTTAGAGTGTTTTAGGGTGGTTTTCTGTTAGCTTGATCCTGATTGTTTCTCAGACTGGCAAGTCAAGTAGACAAGTGAGTTTCTGTTTGGTAGAGGTTATTTGACTTCATGCAAGTCTTAGGGACAGAATATAGGTCTATGATCACTACAATATGGAAAATGGTAGCACGTGGAAGCAATTTTTGTAGTAAACGAGTTTTTTGTGTCTTTGTCTTGAACATATTTCAGGTTGTAGCATTTTGATTTTGGATGTTAGAGCATTAGTCTGGAAAATGGTTTTTCTATCTCATACCAGGTGAAAATGTCTCACCAATGTCATTTTTTTCTTTCAAATCATTTGCATTTGACTTGGCCGAATTATTTCGTTCATGAGCTGTTATTCCTTAACTAAAAATCTTAGTTCAAATGTGACGATTGGAAACGCTATTTGTGGTTAGCCCATACTATGTACATGTTATGGGGTAACCACATATAGCGTTTCCTATTGTTTTTTGCACATTTAAACTATGCTTAACATTGCCTTCAGCATTTAGTGTTTAAGTAGTTTTTGAAGTTTATGGGTTGTTTGGCACCACTGAGTGGGCTACAACGTTTGTTTCTCAAATACATGGAAACACACAAGGCTGCTTAGGAATAAGGTCAAGAACAATTGCATATGGCAAAGACACGTCAAAGGCGTCAGGTTTTAACATTCTCCCTTTTGTGTTGTAGTGACAAGATTCAAACTTTTCATGCATATGGTTTCAACTAGTCCCATCTGGCATAGTCGGTTCGGTTCTTCTTATATGATGAGCTTTTCTGAATGGAAAGAAACATTAAAATGGGGGCTGTTGTTTGACTCTTCCAGCTCTAGCTCTGGGATTGAGTTTCTTTTATTCTTCTTTTACATCAAATGTATCACAACGCTTGGATAACCTTTTTTTCAATCAAGAAGCTCAGAAACTTATATATTTCTCCAGGACTATTGGCTTGTTCTCCTCCATGAATCAAAGTTAGTAGCCCTCTGATTAAGTCACCATCCTTGCTTTTAGAAAACCTATTCGGCTTAAGATTTTCTTTAGGTCATCATCCTTGCTGTTAGAAAACCTACTGGAGTTAAGTTTCATTTAGGTCAAGTTTTTTCTTTAGGTCATCATCTATACTGTTATAAAACCTACTCAGCTTCAGATTTTCCTTATGTTTATCATCACTCTATTAGAAAACTTATTTGACCCAAGAATTTTCGTACTTGATCCCAGCAGTGGTAAGGTGGTATGTCTCCTGAGGTGCAGAGCTAAGGGTTTAGTGCAAGCTGACCTCGCCAGAGCCCTTGGTGTGAACAACAACAATTACTTCTATGTTTTAAAAAACCTCGAGACTCGAGGGCTCATAGTTCGCAACAATCTGCTTATACAGTCACAAGTCACATGGCAAGCGAAGCAAACAAATACGGTGCACCTTGCCCGGTACACTCCCGAAGTTGCCTTAGGATCTACGCAACGTTTTGTGACTCCACGCCATCAGATATCTGGTCTTCCTTCCTCCACGGAATTAGAAGGGGAGGAGAATGAGCCGTCTCTCACTGTTCACGATGATTTGCCGGCTATGCGAGAAATTTGTGATCTCCTTGAAGAGGCGCAAGGCAAGGTGCTTGCATTTGCTTCAAGTCGCTTCAAATAGTTTTGCGAAGGAACTGCTTGTGACAGTGCTTCATGAAGTTAGATATGTCTCCGTCGTGCCAACAGCGAGAAATTGTGATTACTGTAGAATGGGTTCAAAGCACACGTTTTTCTCGATGTTTAGCAATTTGCTGTGCTCATGATAGAAAAAGAAAAAGAAAGGTTGATGCTTAACTATGGAAATTTCATGGGATTGCAGGTATTGGTGCGGTCGGAGTTGAAAGTTAAATTGAGTTACCGAAAATGTAAAGGCCACCGAGTTTGGCGGCGAGTAAGAGAAGTCTTTTGTTTACTCAGCTTCTTTGTTTTTTAATTTATTTGGAAAAACGTTTTTGCAATTCAATTCTAAGCAGAAAATTAAGCAGCTTGTCATTGCAAGACCTTGAGAAAGTTTCGTCTTCTGGTGACATAGTTTAAGTGTCCAGTGAAGTAATGGTAAAAAAAATCTTTGGCGGTTTTCAGTTGCAGAAAAGGTTGGAGGCTGCTGGTCTTGTGGACGTTTTCAAAGCAAATGTGGATGGGAAGGTGGGGAAATATTGAGCTTTAACTCACTTATGGCTTTTTCTTTGCATCCCTGCCAGATTTAGTCACGTCCTAGACTACTTAAAAATGTATGTATTTTATGCATGCTGTTCAAATTTGTATTTCTAGGTTCCATCTTTTCAGTATTGCCAGGGAATCCATAGGCTTTCAACTGCTTCCTATGTTTTTTCTTTTTGTAATTACTGTCAGCCCCATTATTTACTTCGATTGCTGTCGTAACATGATTAAGCTTTCATAAATATGGGGCTGTTTGTTCAAGATGCATGGGTCGTCATACAGTTTTTCACTGCATATCCTTTTGATACACTTATCACTCTAAATATAGAATGCAACAAGGAGACTGTTTTTAAAGCGACTTTGTCGAGCTGCAGGTGATAGATTGCATCAAGTTGATTCGTCCATTTGATGGTATATTGAAGCCGAAAGTTGACAACGCGGTAGAGACTATCATAGATGATGGTGACGTCCCCGAACTAGTTCTGGAGCTCCCATTGGAACGTCAAATATGGGCATTAGTGCATCAGGCAGGGCAAGAGGGATTGTTAGTTACAGAGGTAAGTAGAGACGGTTATAATGCTTCTGTGATGTCGATGACTTTTATTTAATTGCGTATGTTTCTAATTCACTTTGTATAATGCATTTTTTTTTCTGAATTCTGTTGTTTCGCTCTAAGCTGTTCCTATTAGCCTGTTGCACGCTGGTATGTTTTTCTAGCAAGACTTTGATCGTCTGTCTCATGAGATTTAAAATATGTGGCTTATTGTTGGACAGGCTGGTGAATATGTTTCGTTTGAAGCTTTACTGTCGCTTATTTGCCGGACCGAGCATATAGGTTTTTGTTGTATTTCCTTTGGAAGATGTGCAGGTATATCAATGGCATCAACAGAAAGCACTATTTTTCGTTTTTTATATTTTTCTTCTATTATCTGTACAGATATGGAAACGGTTGGGCATCGATGGAAAACGACACAGCCATATGGTGGCCAACCTTGTCCAGCAGGGCTGTCTCGTCTCAGAAGTCGACTGTGCGAACAAATCCACTATCTATCGACTTCGCTCGACAAGTATTGAGAATGTGGGAAAATCTCAAGGAACACTAGCTAATGTTGATGATGTCAGTAATCTGCAGTTGGAGAAAACTGCTCCTGGTCACAAGGCTTTAAAGGATGTAAGTTTTCTCACAGATGCTCCAGTAGCCGGTGCTCTTTTGTTGCCATCATCGTCTGAGAGACCGCCTACTATGTCAGGAAAATCAATATCGGAGAAAGAGGATGCCTGGCAAATAGTTCCTTATGAGACGACAGGGGCAGTAACAGGGAAGGCTGACAGCCTGGCTTTGAGTGAACCTCAGCTGAGGGAACCACAAAGCAAATCACGGAGATTGAATTTTCCTATGAATGTGAAGAGGCAACAGCAGCATGAACAACTGGCTCTGAATGTTCTTCAGGTCAGCCTAGCTCCTTTTACTTTTCACTTGCACCAATTGTTGTATTGAAACTTTCACGTTTTATATTCTAGTCAAGGAGAACATTGAAGCAAATCACTAGATAATTTTACACTCAATTTTCAATTTGTAGGTCGTTAAGTGTGGAGTAATTAGAACACCAGGTGTTTTTTTTCCCACTTTGCAGGAACGCACATTCATTTTACGATACGAGTTGCAAGCCTTATTGCAAGCCCAACAACCTGCCCATGCCCAAAAGTCTCAATTGGACCGGAAAACTGTGGTCAGGATGGTAGCGAGACTGCAAGACCAGGGTCTTGTGAAGTTAGTGAAAGTGTTTTTGCCAGGTGTCTCCAACGGGGGAAAGATTAGGGCTGTGGAGTTACTGCTTTTGCCTTCACAACAGTTCACTCCTGAGCTCCTTCAGGAGGTACACAAACGCTGTAGGAGATTGGAGCAAGATTCTCGGCCAGGATTTAAGCCCAACAAGCTCGTGGCAGAAGGAGACACAACAATGCCTGTCCTTTCTGGACTCCAGCGAATGCCAGGGCCGAGAGAGGTCGATCGTCTAAAATTGGTTCAGGAGAGAGAACGACGTGTCTCTGCTGTAGACCCCTTTGGAGCCCTTCAAAAAAATGGATATATTATTGCTCGAATGGTCCGAGCTCGTCTCTGGCATCGCTTTCTCTGGACTTATGTGGCAAGCTCCAAAGAGGCAACGCCAAATGGTGAGTAACCATAAAAGAGGCTGGGATTTTTTTGCGCTCCTTGGACTTCGTCTTGTTGGTCCTTAACTATCATCCTTCTTGACGGGGAGTTGTCCAATTCTCCATTATTTCAATTGCAGGTTCTCGTCAGTTTCATGTGGAGAGGGCATTACTGGCCATGCCTCTCCAGCTGTACCTTCAAGTGATTGGGACTCAGGCAAATTTAGAGGACATTCTGAAGCGCACCTTTCAAGACTGCATTTTATCAGATTTATCTCCTGTAGACCGTGCCCTTTTGATGGATTCTCGGACCAATTCTGGTATCTCACAACTCTTGGACATGCTATGTCGACTCAAGGTAGGCTCTCCGACTTCCTGACCAATACTATTTATGTTCCTTCAAAAAGACTCCTGGTTAATGAACTCCGTTCGAATTTGTTCTCGACTTTTGGAGCTGCGAGTCACGAATCTGGGTGCAATAAACTTTGCAGAGACTAGCTACTTGCACATCTCTCATGTCCTGCTTTTCCAAGTTTGACTTATAAACTGGGGTCATATCTTCCAGCTGGTACGCCTTGAGATAGGAAGTGTGTCTCAAAGGAAGACTGAGCAGTCCCATGTGGTTGATATGGCGGCTCTCGAGTTTGTCCTGGAGAGACATCCGTACATAGAAGAACCAGCTGGAGAGGAAACAGTGAGGAGGATTGTCTTTGATCTCGCCACGGAGGAGGGCATGAGCAGCTATTGGAGCACATTGGAGTTTGTCTATGCCAAACTTGATCAGAAACAAGCTAGGGCTGCGTTTCCCGGCAATGTCGTCCGGGAGGTGAGACAAAAATGTTGTTTTAAGAGTTTTTTATATTTGTTTAGGGTTTTTTAGGGTTCTTCCAGGCACGACACATGCTTGTGCTTTGTGCCAGCTGGTAACCTCTTTCCCTTTTAGTGATTTTGTAAGCTGTACCAAGCATCTCAGTTTCGTTTGATTGGCTTTCTGTCTTGTACAGCGTCCATTCATGGTGTACCGTTTTTGTTTTATTAGTTTTATACGTTTTACTGCGAGTTGTCCATGTGTGGCGTTTGTGGGTGCCAGCTGTACAGCGTCCGTGCATGGTGTACCGTTTTTGTTTTATTAGTTTTGTACGTTTTACTGAGTGTCGTCCATGTGTGGCGTTTGTGGGTGCCAGCTGTACAGCGTCCGTGCATGGTGTACCGTTTTTGTTTTATTAGTTTTGTACGTTTTACTGAGTGTTGTCCATGTGTGGCGTTTGTGGGTGCCAGCTGTACAGCGTCCGTGCATGGTGTTCAGACCGTGTCATGACGTGGCAGCAGCGCCGCCAGCTGGTCAATTCTCTCCAGGCTCTTCCGCCGAATGGCAAAAACCATGCAGTAGAATGTGCTGCAATTGCCAGGGATGTGGGGCTCAGTCTCAACCAGGTACACACTCTACTCACCTCTGCGACTGTCTGTAAGCTTGTCCACACTATGGTTAATTCTCTGGATGTTGACTGAGGTTTGTATTTTGGTAATTTTTTGTTCAATTCTGTACCAGAAAGGTACACGTCTTGGTAAACATCCCGAGGATTTACCATAGCGTGGCTTCTTGAGATATAAGCATAGTTCGTCACTATGAACAAAATGTATGGAAAGCTCGCAAACCGTGCAGAAACTTTCCATGATACAAATTTTGTTCTTTAATTTGTGCACAACTGTGAATGTCTAGCTTGATTGATTAAATTTTTGCAATGTTTACAAACAAGGCACTGAATATTTGCACATTTTGTTCATAAGTTTGTGAGAAAAGAACCTTCAGACTTCCGCTTTGTCCAGTGGACAATTGATTCTATACAGCCGAGTCTTATCCGCCCTTTTACCTATGTACTAGTAGTTGCAGATTCATTGTTTTTGCAAACATTTACAAAGAAGACAGACTGATTGAGGCGTGATCACATTGGAAACAATAAGTTGTGTATAACTGCCAAACCTCAATACTATTGTTTGGTTTAGTATAGTGATCGCTATTGGTGTCAATATCACTTATTTGGTTGCAACTTTTTCTGGCCAAAAATTATAAATTAGTATTATGACACTTTTTAAGAGAGTGGACCACAATCTGTCGCGTCGCACTACACTAAATTAGGACTACGCATCTTAATTTCGCATTTACACTTGTAATTCCTTTGCTCTAATAGCGGATGGACAGTGTAGTATGTGGATGTGGTCCACATAATTCATCCGAACCTGACATCACATTCGAATGGTGATGCAGGTGGTGAGCATGATGTATGCGAGAAATTTTCGCATGCGTTTGCAAACATTGCAGAATAAACCAATGCTGACATCAGCATCAGAAAGAAGACAAATAGCAGGAAAGGGGGAATGGGGAGAGGCTGCTGTGGCAAAGAGGGTAGCAGAGGAGGGAGAAAGAGAGAGGGACCCTCTACACGTGCAGGCGTATAAGAGGCAAAAGTATCAGGCTAAACGGGAGGCTGAGAAGGAGAAGGAAAAGGAGGAGGAGAAAGAGAAGGAGAAGGCGAAGGAGAGGGCAAAGGAAAAAGCGGCCTTGGAGAGCTATTTAGGTCTCGAGGCTGACCCAGAGCATCGACATGGGGAAAAACAACGTGTGGTCAAGCAGCGAGCCAAGCGAATCTTGTGGAACGAGAATTTGGATAGGCAAGTTCTTTTTTTCTTCTTTTCCTTTTTTTTTCTTTTGTTGTTGTGTTGCTGTTGTCATTGTTGGTTTGACAATTGCACAGAGTATTGAAGAAAAACCTTTTGCATTTCTGCCAGTTTTAGTCACAATGAAACTTACCAAATCAGTCCTACCAACTTGACGAATCCCTCGCATGCTTTCTTCCCTGAAAACGCTCTACAATTGGGGCCGGGAGGGAGAGATTTTTTTTTTCTGCAGGAGTTTAGTAATGCATTATTTAAGTTTTCGAGCTCAGCATCCTCGCATGCAATGGCATAGACAAAAGGGCCTTCCCTGTACTCCGGATGCCTGTAGAAGAAGGATAGCCGCTCTGAGAATGGATGGAAGGACTCGACAAGCTATGGGTGCCTTGCTCGGACTCCTTATGAGAAGGTATAACCAATGGCAAGCTTGGAGGCGTCAGAAGGTAGGGGCAAAGGAAGGAGGCCCTCCTTTTGATAGTCAGGCTGAGACAGGATCCGCTCAGGGGATCTCCAGTAGGACTGGGAGAGAGGGAGAAGAACTGCAGGTGATTGAAGGGAGACAAGAGGAGGAAGCATCTGGAGGAGTTTCGAAAGCTAGAGTTCACGAGGAAGGAGAGGGTGGTAGTGGCGGTACAATGGGAAGTGGGGTGGGGAGTGGTAAGGCTGGGAATATGCTTTTGGATAAAGGGAAGAGATTTGGGAGATGGGATGGGGGTTGGAGATGGAATGATACGAGTCATCCCCAAGTTGCGAATGCTTTGGCAAATGTAATGTCAGCATGGGCCTCTGTGAGGCCATGGACAAGCCGACCGGCTCGAAGGAAACGACCAGGAACAGTTGTCTCTAGAAAGTCCATTCACTCAGTTGAGAAATTGTCGGAGAAGGAGAAGGACAAGGAGGAGGAAAAGGCGAGGGAGAAGGGAAAGGAGAAAGATAATGTCCCAGAAGGACCGGTGGAGAAGACAGGTTTTGGGCCCGTTGGTAGAGTTCCGCCTGGTCCTGTGGCTTCTAAGAAAGACGCACCAGAACATGGGAGTGTGGTCCGTAAAGCGACAGAAGAAATTGTACGGAAATCTTTAAAGGCAGCTTCGGCAGTTGAACTGATTAAAGCCCTTCTTCTGAATAGTACTTCAGATGGACAATATTCGGAGCTTTTGGTTGCAGCTCTGCGACGTTTGGGAGACGAGAATGTGGTCGCTGCCTTTGAATATTTACGAGAGCATGAGCTTGTGGTGAGAATTACTTTGTACTTTAATCACCACTACTGTAGATTTGAGCTAAAGTTTGGTTCAAAGTTAGTCCACTTCAGAAATCATTGTCTGACATCAAATTAGAGTGCTAGCTAGAAGTTTGAATGGCATCAACCGATGTAGTCCATGATTGCCCAAAAGCTATTTGAAATCTGAAATAACCTTTGGTCCATTTGAGTGGGTAGTGTACAGTGTACTATTCTCTTCTTTTGTGCCTTTACGTCCACGTTTCTCAAAGATGTAGTGTTGAAACTACACCCTTTTTCACTACTATGGCACTAGAATCCACTAATTCAGCGCGGTTTTTTCCTGGCCTCTGACCATAAAATACCAGTAATATTACTTTCGTGTCTTCAATCGTCCATGTCATTTGTTACAAAACGAAATTTAATAAATTAGTAACGTGCTCACACTAATAATTTATTCACTCTTTGATTCACGGTGTAGCAATTGAACAGAAACAAGAGTCCAGATTATTACCACAACCTTGTTATGACAATCTTATCTGACACACAAAGACATACAAAGACATATAAAAATCTTGGTTACCTTCTTGGACAGGTATCGGGCCGGGGAGGACGCCCATTCGCAGTTTCTCAGAGGGTAGTAGAAATGGCACTGTCTGTCAAGGGTCCTGGGAGTGACGCTCATCGCTGTTTAGAGTGGATTGCCCAAAATTCAGGACAGATCCTCCATGGATGGTTACTTGTCCCTTCGGAACAGAGATCGGGACACTTGCTTCAGGTTCTCACTCTTTTGGCTTCAGAGGAGACAAGAGCCGTTCCTTTTTTACCGAGTGTGGGAGTGGGAGAGTCGTTGGAGGGACCACAGAGGAGAGGATTTAGGGGCGAGCATCTCGGAAGAAGGATTCGTGGGTTTCCGAATATTTTGGTCGGGATTCAGAGACAGGTCATGGGTTTAGGAGCCTTGGTGGCACTTGGAATGAATACAGATGAGGAAGAGAGGGAAGAGGAGGGAGGCAAGGAAGGAGGAAGGCAAGGAGATGAGGGTCAGGTGAAGACTGGCTCTCTAAAAGACAACGTTGGAAGTTCGTTGGCTGTATTAGAGGATGTTGGTGAGGGAAGTGGTGCAGTGAAGGAGGCTGTAGAGGAAAGAGGAAGATCAGAAGAAAGAGATGGAACAGAGAAGAGGGGAGACAGGAAGGAAGAGGAGGATGTCAGGGAGCCTAATGTTTCTGCAGAAGGGTATGAAGAAGAAGAAGACGTAATAGAAGAAGAAGTTGGAGGAAGAGAAGGCGCGAAAGATTCATTTGCACTAAATGCAGCTTACCGATGTATTGTAGAAGCAGGCGAACATGGTCTGGCTTTGGAGGAATTAGCAAGGAAAAACGGTTATTCGGGTATGTTGCCAAAAAAACCTTTTTCTTATAAACATTTGAAGTTGTGGTTGACACTCCGTGCAATTTAAAACCTTAAGGAAAATTCTGCAACAATTCAGTATAAGGTTATGAGAAATGAAAGTTAACACTGTTCTCTTTGTGTGGTGGAGTTTGAAGGTTTTATTATGTTTTCTCAAAAAAGGAAAGCTCCTTGAACCATTTCTTTGATGGTTTTTTTTATTTGCAGAGATCGCCAAGGAGGGTTTCGAGGAAATTGTGGATAAGTTAGTGGCTAGTAATAAGATAAAGAAGGTGAGCTACTGCTCGCTTCTAAGAGCTTGCTATGTAAAATAGAGATTTGAGTGTAATTTTTGTAGAAGTTGATTCCCATCCTCCGCTTTTCCATTTTCAGAAAATATCTTCTTGTTTTCCCTTCTTGTTTTTCCATTCTTGTTTTTTCTTTCTTGTTTTTCCTTCTTTTCAGGTTAACGCTTTCGACCACGTTCGTGTTCTCTCGGAGGAATACGCCGATTGTTTCTTTCTTCAGCCTCATTCTCTGCCCTTAACTTCTGTTTCTGAAGGAACTTCAAATTCTCGGAAAGGAAGTACTCGCTTGGGTCACGCTTTGCCATTAACCTCAGCAAAACAAGTCATATCTGAGAGAGCTTCTAGAACTTCTTTTGGATCGTCGGATTCAGTTTTAGATGGTACTTCGTCTTATGGTGAGGTGATGGTTCAGAGAGAGACTGAGAGTAGGATTCCTTCGGAAATTATCCATTCTGAGACAATTCCTGAAGCAAGAAAAGAAGATAAGGATCTCTTGGGACTGGTCCCTGTTCGTCCATGGCTGGCTTGGGACGGAGAAATCCATGGACCCTTTTTGGAGGGGCTTCTGCGGTGCATTCTTCGGACAGTACTTTTCAAGCCGGGCATCTCTGAGGTGAGTTTTAAGATTTCTTTGTCAGTGAGTATTGGACATAATTTTATGTTTGAAGGAATTTTATTTGCAAATCTCAGATCAAATGTTAGGTGTGGTGAAACGTTTGGGACGACGTTTTTGGCAGATAGACACTCGCAGTTTGGTGTCACGCTCATCTGTCATTTTCTCTATGTTATTATCTCTCTTTAATTTTATACTGTTGATTGTGAAGTCTTTTTGTCACAGCTGGTCACTACAACTTGACTTATCTTGACTACATCTTTTCTCGCTCTCATTTACTTCTGTCTCTTCTACTTTGTCAATCTGGTCCTTGGCGTTTGTATGCTGAAGTGCCACCTCTAGTTTTAGAATTGGTCCTAGATTCGTTTTGTCTCTAGTACCCTCTTAAGTGTGTACATAGTTAAAACTTAGTTACTTAGCTAAAGACTCTTAGGGATTTAGATCTTTTAGTGCACACTATTTATTCACACTACTGTTTATCACTAAAACGTAGTAACACTAATCCGTTGCTTGTTTTTCTTGCCCCTGATCTAAAAATAGTGTTAATAACACTCCTCGTTTTTTATTAAAGCTCGTTATTAGAACGATTGAAAATTAATCATGTCCTTCATAACTGTGTTAGAATCAATAACACTAATATGAAGCCCCACGCTAATAATTTCTTTACTTTAATAGCGATTCACGATGCAGTTTAGTGCTAGGCATTTTCCATATATGTCTTTGTCTCCTATTTTCTAAACTGCTAAGCAATGCTTTGCTTAATTGTTCCGATTCTTTTCTTGTAATTGCATTAGTGTTCTCCAATTTATTGTAACTCAATGGCTTTATCAGACAGTACAGCGTGAATCGGTACCAGTGTCAATGTTTTTTCGCCACTTAAAACATCTTTTCTCTGTTGACACATGTCGGACTGTAGATGACGGTTGCGATTGAAAGGTGAGATTCTCAGCTTCCGATTGGCGGTATTCAACTGAAAATCGGACAATTGTGTACAGTGAAAAGATGTTTTAAGTGGCGAAAAAAACATTGACACTAATAGCGATTCACGGTGTACTGTACATAACTGTACTTCTTTGAATTCTTTGTGTTTGTCCATTTATCACTTTTTTATTATTATTATTATTGTTATTATTATTATTTGATAAAATCTATTATTATTCGATGAAATCTATTATTGTTCGATAAGTTATCTGATAAAATGACTGGTTTGTGTATCTTTTTCCGTACAGGAGCAACTTATCAATACTGTAGACATAGTCACTCCTCAGGTATGGAATGTCTTATCTCAAACTTTTTGGGTTTTGTGTTATTATACTACTTTTTGGATTCAAGTATTATATGAACAATTAAACAAAACTAAAACTTCTTAGTCTATGTCAGTATCAACGACCTTGTTTCCGTTTTTTTTCAGTTGGTTGTCTGTTGTCACGTCTATAAAACAAGTGGAAACTGTTGTCACGTCGCAGTTTCTGCCGGTTTAATCTTTCTGTTTGGTTTTACTGTCTGTTTTATTCTCCGTTTTTATCTGTTTTTCTGTCCCTTTTTCTGTCAGTTTTTTTGTCAGTTTTTCTGTTTTAGTGTTTTTTGTGGTTGAATATACACATGTTGAACCAGGCCAGACATTTTCCTCTCCTCTATTTCCATTCTTCTTATTTCTCTTGCTCTCCAGTGGGAGGGAGGGAGGGAGGGAGGGAGGGAGGGAGGGAGGGAGGGAGGGAGGGAGGGAGGGAGGGAGGGAGGGAGGGAGGGAGGGAGGGAGGGAGGGAGGGAGGGAGGGAGGGAGGGAGGGAGGGAGGGAGGGAGGGAGGGAGGGAGGGAGGGAGGGAGGGAGGGAGGGAGGGAGGGAGGGAGGGAGGGAGGGAGGGAGGGAGGGAGGGAGGGAGGGAGGGAGGGAGGGAGGGAGGGAGGGAGGGAGGGAGGGAGGGAGGGAGGGAGGGAGGGAGGGAGGGAGGGAGGGAGGGAGGGAGGGAGGGAGGGAGGGAGGGAGGGAGGGAGGGAGGGAGGGAGGGAGGGAGGGAGGGAGGGAGGGAGGGAGGGAGGGAGGGAGGGAGGGAGGGAGGGAGGGAGGGAGGGAGGGAGGGAGGGAGGGAGGGAGGGAGGGAGGGAGGGAGGGAGGGAGGGAGGGAGGGAGGGAGGGAGGGAGGGAGGGAGGGAGGGAGGGAGGGAGGGAGGGAGGGAGGGAGGGAGGGAGGGAGGGAGAGGGGGGGAGGGGGGGAGAGAGGGAGGGAGGGAGGGAGGGAGGGAGGGGAGAGGGGGGGAGGGGGGGAGAGGGGGGGAGAGGGAGGGAGGGAGGGAGGGAGGGAGGGAGGGAGGGAGGGAGGGAGGGAGGGAGGGAGGGAGAGGGGGAGAGGGGGAGAGGGGGAGGGAGAGACCTTATTGACATCTGCGGCTTCTGTTGTGTCTGACTGCAGTCTTGCCGGGAACTCCTGAATGTGCTCACGTTAGAAGGCAGTCTTTCGGTTCGACCAGTCGTAAAACAGAAGCCAAAACGTCCTTTCTGGTTGAAAGAAATGGACAAGAAAGGTTCCAGAACGGAGACGAGTCAGCATTACTTCATCAATCCAACAGCTATAAACAGGCTGTAGAATAAATGTAGAATATAGATAAAGACAGAATCTATCGAAACGGGTATTGAATTTTATCTTGAATGGTTGGAGCAAATTGTATAGGTTCTTTTGGTGGTATATTCGGTCAGCAAAAAAAAGTTATTTTGTATTACTGTTGGGAAAAAAGTGAAAAAGGAATCGGAAAGTAAATTTGGATATGAAATTGTGCGTTTGAAAATATCTTTTAAAGGAGTTATAACGGATAGTCGGTACAATTTGCCTTCGGTTATAAAATTCGATGGAATACTTGGAGGTTCGATAATGCGTTTGTATAAACGCTTATTGTTTTAGTTGAAGGGCTCGTTTGCAGATTTTTTCTGGTTGGTTTTTTTTTTTTATGTGAACATCTGTTTTTGCCTCATTATGGCATTTTTGTACATTGTGACAAAATTTTCAGTCGAAATAAAGCGAGTTCGTTGGTTCAAAGTTATTTGCAATTTAGGTGCAAGAGGAAAGGAAATGATGTGTTTCTCGCAGACGCGTACAAAATTAAATGTGTGATTGAGATTTGTACCTTTATTGTGCCTTGTCTATTCGTTGATGAAGTCGTCATGTGCATTTGTTTGTTAAATGAAATAACCTCATACAAAGTGAGAATATCAGCATTTGATTCTAAGGATTAGAAGATAGTTTCCAGTTTCTGTAGTTCAAGCTGAAAAGCCTAAGGGCTAAATGGCCATTGTAACGGAGAGGCCTCCATTAACTCTGTTGTATGTCATAATGGAAGTAGATAACAAAGCCGTAACGGAAGCTCTCTGTTACAATGGCATTTTTACTCTAGAATAGATGCGAGGAAGCAGATTTTGAGTGTAAACATATTGAGGCACTCAGCCAAAACTGCTGACGTGACACCTCCGTTTTGTGACATCATCTTTTTTTCTAAACATTTTTCTGAGCTACTGCATCAATCGTACATTCTCTGAGTGTAAAGATTTGTATCGCATCATATCGCATTGCATCGGATCGTTACCCGATTAATCATCACCATCGTCACGATTAATCGCGTCCTCCAAAGCAACAAAGCGTCACGTGTCAGTTCGTAGGCGACCAATAGTGATCCAATGTACAAACACAAGGGGAAAGGGGGGGGGGGGGGGATATGGGAGGGGGGAAAGGGAGAGAGGGAGAGAGAGCAAGAGGCGAAAGAGGGAGAGGGGGGGAAGGAGAGTGATTCGTCCGCCAGGTCCCTGCATCCATCCATTCCCATCTCCCTTTTCACTCGGCAATGGCACCAAGGCAGAGTTCGAACCATCCTCCATCACTACACGGCTTTTCGTTATTACTGGTGACAGCTTTTTTTTTATGGTACTTAAAACATCTTTTCTGCGTGCACACTTGTCGGATTGATAATTCTAACTCGACGGTTGCGATTGGTAGGCAAGATTCCATCCTTCCTATTAGCGGTCTGCAATCGAAAATCGGACATGTGTACATAGGGTCAAGATGATTTAAGTGGCAAAAAAAAACATTAACAGTAATAGCGAAACCCGGTATATATTACCTGTAAAACTCATATTGAAAAGATCCACTCTTTCTTCCAATCAGATTTCTCGTCTTCAGAAAGTCAAAAATTCTCAAAGAACTTCGGGCAGAAATGGCAAAAAAGGAAACATTTCAGGTCAAAGCGTTTTTACAAGCTGTATATCATAAAAACTATTCCTTCCAATCATATATTTCTCAGCGCTCTATATTATGATAGATCAAAAATTTCTAACAAACGTTTAGCTTCAGGCAGAAATGGCAAAAAGAGATCATGAAAGTGGAAAAAATTTCACAAGCCAATGACAATAAGGAACCGTAAACAAGCTTGATAAACAATTCTGCAAAGCAGGAGGCTGCTCTGATTGGCTGTGGCGACTTTATTTAACATGAGAGGTCAAAATGGGATAAACAACGACTACAGAAAGTAATCCAAAAGATAAAAAAAAGTAATCCAAAAGGTGAAAGGAAAAAATTTCCCACTGAAGAATAATAACTCAATGCCTAAAACCTCCAAAATCAGATTGAATTCCTTTCTACTGAATTTCCTTTCCTGCCTACACTCACTTCTCGACTCCAATTTCCCTTTTAAAAACACTGCAAGATGCAGGAAAATTTCTTCACCTCACTAATTTCTAAAACACTGCCATAATGAATAAACTTCCTATCTATACAAAAGACGAAACACCTCCTATAAACATTACAATTGGAGGAAAAATGGTTGAAAAATGGTAGAAAAATGGTGGACTGTTGATAACTATAAAAGCACCCAAAAACCTCAAACCGTCTCCTCTGCCAAACATCCCTCCAAAGGCCTCCAATCCAAAAGACCTAATAGTTGTAACTCCATAGACCTCAATCGACTCGCAGAGACTCCTGTCACTTCTGCTACTTGAGAAGCCTTAGGAACACCCGCTTGTTCGGTTCCAAGTTTTAGAGAAAGCCAAAGACAAGTCGCTAAAGTTATCCTCAGAGTATCTGCTCCTAACATCCTCATTTTCGGTTGGAGTCGCTTCAAGGCTCTCTGTAAAAACTTCATCGCTAAATCTGTTCCACCAACTCCTGCTAAACCAAGTTCAACTTGCCATGAACTTAAAACACGTTTAAGCCTCGCAGCTGCTTGATCACTAAGGCCTCCGAAAATCGGATCAGGGGATTCGGCAGAAAAAGACGAGGACGAACAGCTATCTTTCTCTCCTTCATTACGAAGACTCCTTTTATGACTGTCTTCATTCTCACATCCTTCTTCGTTATCACGTTTCCTTTTCTGACCACAATCTTTCAGGTCATGGTTTTGAGTTTCAGAAACACTCAAGAGGCCACTAGATCGTTGCTGCAAGAGACTTGTCACACAATGAATGGATTCTCTGCCTCCATGGCAATCAGACTGCTCGCTCTCAGCCTGAGTTTCTCCAGAAAAGTCACCATCATGGTCCTGCAAAAGGAAAAAGGGTTTGCTTTCGTGTGAGATTCAAGTTTCATAAAGGTTCCTTTATTAAAAATGGTTCTTGACCAGTACATGCAAGTGTGTGGCATGACTAATTTGCAACTTAAGAGAGCTAACCTACCAGGAAATCTAGGCACAGGACAAATATTGGAAAGAATCTGAGGCTGAAGAACAAAAAGCAAAACTAATTTCGCACTTATATTCAAAATGAAATTAAACCCGGATTACCTTCACAATGAAACTAAATACCTAACTTCACAAAACTACACATTCTTCATCGAACACTGCTTACTTTTGAAGCTTTTAGGTTACAAACAAAGTACATTCAAACTGAAAGACATGATTCCTAAAAACTTAGGAAGTTACAGATGACCATGAGAGGAGGAACAGCTCTTGTAATAAAGTAGTGAGAAAATGAAAAGCTGAGAAAACCAAAACAATGATGAGTTTCAAAAAGATAACGATAGGTTGCAAAAAAGTACGAGAAATGTACACTGATGAGGCCAAACTTTAACTAATGGATGGAAAAGCACAAGTACCTGAGAGGGAACAGAACAGTCTTCAGAACTGAGGACACTGACAGGTGAAGCTGAACATTCTTCCTCTTCCTCCAAGTATCCTCCCTCCCTTAAACCTTCTCCTTCACTTTCTTCCTCGCTTTCTTCTTCACCTCCACTCAAACGACCACCACACAAAACTTCTCCGCTCAAAACCTCTCCCTCCACACCAGCTTGGTCGGCAGATTCATCAAAGCCAGCGCCATTATTGCGGCACATGTCAGGAAAACAAGGCTCAAACTTTTCTCTTGAATGAAAGTTATCGCAACAGTAAGGACATAGAGCTTGGGGAATAGCTGGACTTGGACCCCATAGACGGACCGGAGTCGGTCCTCGACATTGAAAACAGAGAAGAACTCGACAATGTCGAAAGACTAAAAAATTTGCAGAATGTACTCTAGCGTCACATGTGTCACATAAATGAGCGTCGTCAGAGGGGCAAAAAACGGAGGCATGGCTATTGCAAAGCTCACAAAGTGCTTTAGGTCTTAGAAGAGGCGGAGCTTCTTCAAGAGCCATTGGCATAGCTGTAGCTATTATGCCGAGGAAAGGATTGAGCAAAAGCTGAAACTTGAATCGTAAAAGTGTCTAATAATACGAAACGTTGTAAGTAAAAAGTTTCAGGAGCAAATTAAGTACGAGTGAAACGTGATTAAAAGTGAGACGTTTTATGTAAAAACCTTGAAAAAGTATTAAAATAATGAGAGCTTCGGCGGAAACTTTTGAATAAGAACGTTAAGTATGAAGAATCGTGAGAATAAAGTAGTTAAGAAAGGCGCAGTATTCAAACACTTAGTCGAAAAAACTAAGTTAGAATACCTGTGAGTGAAGTAAACCAGTTAAGGATGAAAAGTATGAAGTAACAGAGTCAAAAAAAATGAATATATGAACGGAGGAGGAAAATTAGGGAAGGGGAAAGTATATGAGAGCAAACCTAACGCCTGTGAGTTTTCAAATTTTCAGATATATGCAATTTTTCGTGAGTTCAATTTGTTAAGGTGTGGAAGTGTGGTCAGAATTGGACGCCTGTTTAAAACATTCGATGAATAGGGTTAAGGGTAGCGAGACACTATATACGCAGGCGAACGACGGAAGTAGATTTGAGTCTGGGGTCTGAGGTGTGGGGAGAGGGGGGATTTTGTCATAATATCTGCCCACAAGGGCGGGCAGCCAGAGAAAACGCTTGGTTCGATATTACGTACTGAAGGAAATATCTACATTATTTTGGTCCAGACAAAGTTGCAGTCAGCTTGAAGAGTACGGAAGAGCAGCAGAAAATGTTTTCGTGAAAACTTTCATCGTGGTCGAATGTTTTTTTTTCCCGTGTTTTTTGTGTGTATATTTTTCCAGATAATTTTTTTGACGACATTTTGTATGGAAAATATCAAACGGGTCATTATTTAGTGTTAGCTTTACGGCTTTAAGCCCTTCAGCTTCGTATATTCTTTTGCTCGGTCAAACACTCTAGCCTCTTCATATCATTAACAGTTTAGCATAAATTAGGTGTTGCTTAACTCACCTAACTTTATATGACATACAAATTTCGAAAATGGACAGGGTAATCGAAGCAAAAAGGTGTCAGTCCTTTCGCTTTTGGTTTATACTTCTTTTTCTAGTTATAAATTTGACCCTAATGTTTGACCAATATATGACACTTAACTCCCTGTAATATGGTTTACCCATACTAATGTGATGAGTTGCCCTCGTGCTTTAGCTTTATGTTTAATGTAAGCTAGTTGTTGTACCTCGATTACATTATTTAGTAAAACTTACTTTAATGTGTCTATCTCATTAATACTTGTACGAACAAACAAGAGCATCATGGTTTGTTCTTTGGTATTCTTGTGAATGAGGATGGCATGCTGAGTAGGAACCAAAACCCTCTTTAATATGTTGTATCGATAGTCGTTGATTCGATTATAGTACGCACACCATATAAATGGTTTTACATTTCATTTGTGCATTTTGTGCGTCGCTACTAAAGTACGTTAATTTTTTCGTTGATGTATATAATCATGAACGACAAAACTTATTTTCATATAAACTACAGGATTTAAAGCAACTTATAAACTATTAGTAACCGATTTAAAACTAAATATAAACATGAAATTGTTACTAATGTTTTTTAATGGTCACACATAAAAGCAAAAAACATCAAATTTGAGCCATTATTACCGCTCCTGATCGAAATTCCATTACCTACTAACATGTTCGTTATGTTATATTGGGGCGTTAACCTTTTGAATAAATATCATGACAATCCTCGCATATCCATGTTTTTAGAAAAGGTTATTGTGAATGTTAGTTACTGGTTGTTGTGTTATTATTGTTTTTTATCAGATGTGCCATGTCATACTTCCATGGTGTTATTTATGCTCTTAATTTTGTAGTTTTTACAACGTTGAAATGTCTTAGCTGCCATCGCTGTGATTGTAAAATAACTTATAGTGTAAATTCAAATTATAAATGTATAATACAAATTGTATATGGAGAGGTGGCGGCACATAGTCCACTCCCATCAATGGTGTTACTAATGATAGGTTGTGATTCCGTCAAAAAAAAGTCGGAACACTAATAGCGATGGCATTGTTCCAAATTCCCAAAAGTTTCCGAGGGTACCGGAATTTCCTTTCCGGACCGTAACTTTATTTTTTTTCTGGATAAATGTTCGGGAAGCATAAACATTTATTTCCTTCCTTTTCTGATATTTTCTTTCTAGCTATCCACCAACTGTTTTGAGCTTTTGAGAGGACCTCGTCCGGGCAGGAAAAATATATTATTTGCGTCAAAAGGAAAGGATCAGGGACGGCCACAAAGGAAGCCCTTGTGGCCGATATTGCGAGAACCGTCGGCAAGCGGTTCTCGCTAGAATCTCTCAGTTCACACTTTCAATGCAACGTGTACATATCAGTGCCAGCATGGAATCCCTGAAGGAGGCAATCGCCCCACGATGACGTGGATAGCACTCTCGTTTCAGAAAAATATCTTATAATGATTCGCTACAGAATCCTGGAAATTTTCTGTAAACGTGGCAGCGCTCAGCTGGTCAGTCGACTAAAAATTCACGTGACCGCGGGTGTGACGGCAGACGAGAGCGGCCACTCTTTGGCCGCGTTCGCAGCCTCGCATTCGTCATAGCCACAACGATCGCGTAAGATATTCTCCTACTTTCTGGTGACGGCCCGGCACGAGCAGACTGGCGACGTGTCAAGTGATGGAGGTGCTCCTCAAGTCAGGCTTTCCCGCCGCGCAACTCCGGCCACATAAGCGCTTCGCAGGGATGGCGTTTCACGTGGGGCTCAAGTCGCACAGGGACCACAACGTCGTTTGCTGACAAAATAGTCAACTCGAGCGCGGCACGGGAGCCTTTTGTCGTGAAGAAACTGGTAACGAGAATCTCCGTACACCTTTTTCGAAGCCCGAAGCGCACAGCGCACGTCACAGATGCGTCAGAGGGACAAATGTGCCCCCGAGCCGCTGTGTTGCGCTGGCAAAGTTTCTTCGATATTTTCGCCGGATCCATTATTCCATTTCTGATTTTGCGAAGTCTGGCGAGATTCGTGCTACCCTTCGCTCGTGTGAATAATATCGTTGAATGGTGAGATTTCCTGTAGGCCATCTGCTTGTCGGTGGTCGCTGGCGAAACTAGGTTCACAGATTTCTGAGGGCCAGGATTGATCAGCCCTAGCCTCAAACGTGATCGCATGTTCAGAGAACGGGAATCTGACGCGCAGATCGTACGGCTACCAACACGTGGAACCGACGAAAATAAAATGAAGGCCAGAAATTCTTGCATGTGCCCAAAGTTACTGTTTTCGGAGCACTGAAGGTGGACGTTACACTTAACGCAACGAATGCCACACAATACGCCTCCGATGGGCAGACAGTGATTGGCTTGCGTAAAACGCGGAAGAAACTGTTGTCCGCATCCCAACGGCCAGACTTGCGCGTGCGTAACTAAGAGGGTTTGCAGTTTCCCGTATTATTACATTGGGAAAGTTGTGGACACTCGAGAATTTGATGCGAACACGCCAATCCGATTTCTCCTTCCAATTTCCGTACTCTGCCAGGCTGTCTCTTACTGGATAGCAATAATTACAAGCTGTACTCATTTTTTGACGGCCTAAAGGGCACGCCGTCAACTCGGCAAAACGAATTGTGACTGAATCCCTACACTCAATAGACGGCCGTCTCACCGACAAATGTCTGAATGACAGCCTGTCGCTGCTCGGTTGTCAATCTAAATGGTTCGCGAGTGTCCGCTATTTTATGAGGACATCGTGTTTAAAACGTATTATAGATGTTTATATTTTCATTTAAACGATTGGCTCCTATGAATTTTGTTGATAAACCTCTGCTCTGAGAATGATTGGTCGAAGATTCAAGCTTTGTTCACATCGTTTTGACCATTTGTGTGACTGATAGCCTATGCCCACCGGAGCATTTGTAACTTTTTGCCCATTCCGATGATTTTCCGAACACTCATCGGAAAACGGGTCTTGTTCACACCAAAATTTTGGCACGTAACTCCGATTGAAGGTGTCCTGTGACACTTCGCATGCTTTGACGTCATGAAACAAAGGCGCGAAAACAACGCTCGCACGTGAAATCGGACTAAGCGAAAAATCAATCACATCGAAAAAAAGCCGTTCGCATAACTCTCGTCCGTCGACAGCATCGTCGTCAGTGTGAACATTAACTGACATTCAGCGCGACAAATAGTCCTAACGTCATAATTACGTCAAAACTATACGGATTGACAGATTTAGTGTTTATAATTTCAGCGCGGAAATTTATTGCCGACATAACCCAATATAGAGTACTTAAATAAATTAGAGTAAACTTCGAACTGTGAAAAAGTTCAATCACATAAATTAGAATTCATTACTCTAATTGTTTTTTTGTTTTTTTACTCTAATTTTTTCATTACTCTAATTACGATTCGCGGTGTACTGTACTATACCAGGCTTTCAACAGAAATTGCTGTGGTGTGCTCGTAACTATTAATGCCAGATACACCGCTTATCGCTATTAGCGTCAATGTTTTTTTTCGCCACTTAAAATATATTTTCTTCGTACACACATGTCGGATTCTCAATTTTAGACCGCGAATTGGAAGCTGAGAATCTTAACTTTCAATTGCAACCGTCAGATCTACAATCTGTGTGTACGGAGAAAAGTTGTTTTTAAGTGCCGAAAAGAACATTAACACTAATAGCGATTCATGGTGTACTGTACTGCTTTAGGGTGAGTTCCATCAGCGTAAATGTGGGTACAGTGGTTACAGGATTCCGAACGTTTACGTACCATGAGGTACCGTTTTGTTTCTTTATCTTTAAACATCTTTACCGGAGATTGCATCGAGATTCTCCACGTGTCAGGCGCAAACAACGACCCGCGCCATTCTTTTAGGGTTTGCGAAGCAATCGCCTAATTCCCTCAGATCTCGAGGAGGACGGTACACCGTGTAACGCTATTAGGGTTAATGATTTTTTTGCCGGTTAAAACTCCTTTTCTACGTACACTCATCTCGGATTATGGATATGACGGTTGCGATTGAGAGCCAAGAGTCTCACCTTCTCATTGGTGGTCTCCATGTGAAAATCGTTCAACTGTGTACTCATAAACATCTTTTTTAAGTGGTGAAAAAATTATTAACACGGTGTATCGTACTGTAGACATCTACAATGTACGGTAAAATATGTACTCATTATCCAATGTTTTGTGTACACGTTGCATGGGCCATATGCCTTCGGACAAGGTGGGTCGGATCTACCAGAACCAGCAAAAAACCCTAATATAATCCGTAATATATCTTGCCACGCTACTTTTTCCTCCATAAGCAAAAAATAGTATAGTACAGACTAGTTTTATTACTTTCTTACAAGTTTGCGCGGTACTGTACTGTAGTTAACTGGATTCGCAAATTGTACTCTACAAATTTGTGATTCCTTCGTACGGTTGCAATTTAGGCAGTACGGCGCTAAGTTTTACGGCAAAACGACAGGAAAAAACCCTTACTTATGCACATGGGGACACACCCTTAGTAAACGTAAAAAATACGTTTACTGGTGCCTTCTTTCCATTATCTCGGGTCACTAACCGACTTTTTCTCTAAGTGGCATATGTAAGTTGGCTCCACGTAAGAAACTATTACGATCTTGCGAATCTATATACAATTTTGACAGCAAAGTGTGACCAAATATTTGTAACAGCAGAGGTAAAAGTGATTCGTACGAGTTATTCGATAAAATATGCACGGGCGGACGAAAGTTAAGATTTATAAAATCGTACAAAACTGTCAGAATGGTTAGTGGATGGCAAGGAGCGTGAAATAGTTATCCTCCGTCAAAGATTTTCTCTTGGCTTCCGGTGGCCTCGCGTAACACCCTAGCGTAAGGCACATGGCCTATGCGACGTGTAGCCACGATCGCGCGCTCATCGTAAATATTTTTTAAATTTTACGCGCGACAAAATGATATTCGTTTTGCCCTTATAATTGGCCTACTTCAAGTCACTTGTTGCAAGCTGAAAGGTTCGACCGATGGCGTATCTACTTTGCATCCGACGGTATATGTTTACGCCCGTAACCTTGGATAATGTAGTCGATCATTCCGTAACCTTGTTTTTACGGCAAAAATATAAAAATGCCACGACACTGTACAGAACAGTACGGCCTTCAGTAAACAACCTCATTTTTCCTTAATGGAACTTCACCCTTACTGAGAACTGATCAAGATTCTTCAATGGTCTTGCCGTCAACACTGACTGTTCATTTAATTTTTGATTTTTCGCCCCTGAATAAATCGCTCCATAGATGATCCATTCAGGCCGTAAATGATCACCTTCCTCAACCGTCACAGTGTGGACATCGGTCGTCTACATGCCGTGAACATCGCTACACGGCGGATAGATATAAGTGCCACGACGAACCGCCAATGATGGCATCACACGTCGTATGAGCCATGTGACTTCGGACAGGGTGGATGCAAATCCTCCAAAATCCACCAAAAAATGTTTGCAGGAAGATATCATGTCATGCTCCGTTGTCTTCCTTTTGTCCTTCGTGGTTTCCCACGCTTTTGTTTCTGATTCTTTTTTGTTTGAAATATCTTGTTTGTACAATGAGAGCGTACATTGACATTGTACGCTTGAAAAGTCTTTGACGATTACCAATATCGAATTACAAAGCCTACCTGGTGCCGCAAATAAACGAAGGCGAGGGTAAGACTACTGTCACAGTGAGTCGCTATTAGTGTATAAACATATAATGCAATGTAACAAATATATTTATCGATTGTATTTTAGGTATGTGTGCCTTTAAAGCCACAAAACATTAGCGCTAACAGCACGCATAACATTATTGTACAGCACGATGTGCATCGCTTTTAGCGTTAATAATATTTCCGCCACTGAAAACATATTTTCTCCGTACACACTTGTCCAATTTTCAATTTAAGACTGCCAATCGGAAGCCGATAATGATACCTTTCAATCGTAGCTGTCAGATCTACATTCCGACAAGTGTGGACGGAGAAAATATGTTTTAACAGACGAAAAAAACATTAACACTAATAGCGATTCGCGGTGTACTGTACTGAATCTTGCATTTTTTCACGCTACGGAACAATGTGTGGGATATGCGGGGGCAACGCCCCACATTCATTTCGTTTTACGACGCTCCGCGCCGCATGGACGTCGTGTGTTTAAATATATTTAGGGTTTTTTTCTTATTTGTGTGTTTTTATAAAAACCCTATACATCTAATCCTAAAAATCCGAGGTGCCCGGGCGAAACCTAGTCTATAGTTTACATGCACATTGCCATTTTGCAGCCACTTCACCCTGTATCGCTATTAGTGTTAGGGTAAGGTTCAACTAGGGGGAAAATGTCGTTGTTTACTAAAATTTGTACTTTCTCGTACATCGTCGTACAAAAAAAAAAAACAAAATGTCAGAAAAACAAACCTATTGAATGAGCGATTTGATTCTCCGCGTTTATGGGCGTAAACGTGGACTGTCAGATGCATAATCGGATACGTTATCGTCTGACACTTTTAGTTCGCAATAAGTGACCCGGAGTAGGTCAATTTTGAGCGGCTGAACGAATATCATCGTGCCTCGTGGAAAAGTGAACAAATATCCACGACGACTGCGCGACCAGGTGGGTACACGTCGCGGATGACATGTGCCTTCCACCAAGGAGGATGCGAGGCCACCGCAAGCCACAATAAAATCTTCGACGGAGGATGTTGTTTCACGCTTCTGTTGCCATCCACTAACCGTTCAGACATTTCCGTATGCTTTTACAAATCTTATGTTTTGTCCACCTGTACAAATTTTATTCAATACATCGTACGAGTCACTTTTTACCTTCGCTGTTACAAATATGTGGTCACAATTTGGTGTTGAAGATTCTTTGGAGATTGCCAGAATCGTATCCATCTATTACGTGGACGAATCAGAGTGTGCCACGAAAATAAAATGTCAGTTACTGACCCGACACAATGAATCGATAGCTTCAATAAACGAATTTTTGACGTTTATAGGGACCACTTAATGGAACAACGCTCTTAATCTTTTTTTGCGACTTAAAACATATTTTCTCCGTACACGCTTATCGGATAATAGATTTGACGGCCGCGATTAAATCCAAGATTCTCACCTTCCATATTGGCGGTCTCCATTTGAAAATTTGACAAACGTGTACGGATAAAAGTCGTTTTAAGTGGCGAAAAAACATTAACACTAATAGCGATACACGGTGTACTGTAGACCTGTAGTGTTATGTATCGGGTAGGAAAACTATCGCGATTAATTCACTTTTCGATATATCGAGCATATATTGAACGGTTGGAGGGCTCGATATATCGCTTCGTGACCAGCAAAAACCATCGTGGTAAACTGTACGGTAAAATAGCATGGATAATTGCACAAAAAATCCCGCACTCTCTTTCCCGTTTCGACGCCGTAGGGAGCACATATCGTACATTACACTAATTAAAAAACTCGTGCATTGGAGTACAACAGCTGACATTCTTATAATAGCTTGGAGGAAAAAAAGGACTATCGATTCTATTTTATGTTTATGCATTGTAATTTAGGGTTGGCGTCATAGTGTTATAGATTTTATGTTTATGCATTGTAATTTAGGGTTGGCGTCATAGTGTTATAGTCAGTTTTGGGTATCGGGTAATTTCATATCGCGATAATTTCGATATTCGATATATCGAATATCGAATGAGTAGATTCCTCGATATATCGTTCCGGGACCAACATAAACTATCGCGATATATATTGCAAAAGTTGGGTGTCCGTATAGTCAGAGTACGGAAAACCGTACAAAAAATAGTACGGAGAATTGTACGGATTTATCTCCAACCCCCCCCCCCCCGAGCGCTCGGGGGGGGGTTGAAAAAAAAAATTTTTTTTTTTATTTTCGAAATATTGTCGATACGATATATCGGCGATATATCGCAATGCTTTGGTTTTCGATATATCGAAGCGATATATCGATTATCGGGACCTGAAACTCGATATATATCGAATATTGGCAAAAGTTCCTCGATACCCAACACTACACCGCGAATCGTAATTAGAGTAAGTTACTCTAATTCGGTCGCTCGAAATTTCGGCTCTATCACATCAAATAGAGTAAATGATTCTAATTTTTTCATTATACTATTTAAGGTAAGGTTTAATTAGCGTTTTTAATTCTAATATATGTTTGTTTTAAATAGTGTGGAGTACGGATGACGTCCGTCCGTGCAAAATTGTACTTTTATTAATAAAAAAGTACAGATAATGATTAAATACAGGCCATTTATCATGTAGCTGCGTTTTATTGCAAACGTCATAGTGACGATAAACTGTACGTTTTGTCAGATTCTGTACGAATACCTTATTACAGTAGAGGATATTAACTTGCCAAATTAGAGTACACCGCATAAATTAGAGTAAATTCCTTTCTAAATCAGTTCTATCACATAAATTAGAGTAAGTTACTCTAATTATTTTTTTCTCTTTTTTTACTCTAATTTTTTCATTACTCTAATTACGATTCGCGGTGTAGTTATAGTGTTATCAACAATAATAGTATTTCCCGGCGCTGCCAGTAAATCTCTGGTTCAATTGAAAATGGAGCGGCTTTTTGCCGTTTTTTAAACTTACGAGATTTGTTTCGTGATGGGAACCATCTAGGAAAGTGCTAGTTCATATCCCGTACAAATCGGCAGTTTTAACCTTTTCTCTTGCTATGGTGTTATTACGCCGAAGTCCACCGACAGCCGTACACACCGAAGCTTGTCATCAGGCTGTCAATCGAAAATGCCAAGAGTGTGGCAGCAGGTAGTCTCTGACACATTATTTAAAAATAGACTTGTCCTTTTTCTTAAGTATCTGTTTATGTTCAGATACGTAACTGCTTAGTGTCTTGTCGGTAACAAATGTCGTGGGGCAACCGGATACACACATTTCCGATTCTTAATTTGAGACCGCCAATCAGAAGCTAAGAATCTTACATCTCGATCGCAACCGTCGGATCCACAATCCACCATATGTGTACAGAGAAAAAATGTTTTATGAGGCAAAAAAACATTAACCCTAATAGCGATTCACGGTGTTGTGTCCAAAAAAGGCTGAAAGGATTCATATTGATGTGGATACGGTTGATCCCCAGCAAATTAAGACGACGCAACCTATATACATTAGAGTTCTTCCCACCCTACGCTTGGTTAACACGACTCCTTTGCGAGCATGCGACCATGTCTTTAACATCTAATCCAAATACAACGTTATGACGCACTGAATAAAACGTTCGTACTTTGAAAACAGATTACGTTTTGATTTTTCCGCAACTACACCGTGAATCGCTATTAGCGTTTAGAAATAAATAGCGTTATGAAACAAATAGCGTTATTAAAGCTATTTGAGAATTTGGGGGTTTTGAAGGAAATCATCTACTCTAATTTGTTTTTTAAAGGGTTTTTATTTATTCTATTTGAGAATTTGGGTAAAAATACGGGGTACCGCAATTAGAGTCATTGACTCTAATAGCGATTCACGGTGTACACCGCGAATCGTTATTAGTGTCAAAGTTTAAATAGCGTTGAAGAAAATTTACCGTAATTGATGCTAATTAAGATTTTTTTATTTTTTTTTTAAAAGGTGTATTATAATCTCGGCATTATGCTTATTTGGGAACAGCAAAAATGGAATATTCGCCGTACGATTATATACATTAATATATGTATCCGTACAAAATATTAGAAATCGTACGTCGTTGTGAAATTTAAATATCCGTACATATCACACTAGTTTATGTGTCGGAATAATCCCGTTTTTTTAGCGCACATTATTATGCCTTCGCGTTTGTTTTAATTCATTTTTTGTAAAATTTCACTTGAAAAGGTACATTTATGTACGGTCTGACATCGAAACGTACACAACACTATTTAAATATTAATGTACTTTCGTTCTTTACACTATTTTGTACGGTACCTTAATAAACGTCAATAAAAAATTAAAATCATGTATCCTATTTTAGGAAAAAAATCAAAGTTTTAAGAACCCAAATTAGTGACTTTGACACTAATAACGATGCGCGGTGTAGTAAATCACGCCCCTTACACGGGCATGGACTGTGTCCTATTTTTCATGCCCATTACACGAACTTGGACAGTGTTCCGTTTATCATGCCTGTTGCACTTGGGACCTGTCCTGTTTATCAAAACGTCAAAGTACTATTATACTGTTTTAAGCTTCCGTACAGACTTTTGTAGACGCGACCCAAAACAAAACGATCGACAATAGTACTGTTTTAAACTTCCGTATGAATTTTGTTGACGCGATCCAAAACAAAACGATTGACGCAAACTGGTTAACAGGATCGAGCAACCAAGACCGAACGGGGACATTGTCCCGTATATCATGCCTTTTTACACGCGCATGGACCGCGTCATGTTTATCAAAACGTCCAAGTTCTTTTTGTATTATTCAAAGCATCCGTACGTACATTTGTAGACGGGACCCAAAACTACACAACGATTGACAAAAATTGCGATTTGCGGGACAACATTACCTGTTTGCTGACGTCGGCCAAGGGACACGCCGTTTAGGGATGCAGACGAACACAAAGTGGGCCTATTTAAAGGTTTCCAAAGCGACGACCAACCACCTATTATTTGAATATAGATTTGAGCAACGCGAACTTGCATCCGTCACTGTATGTAGTGAATTGCTGCTATTGGTAAAAGAATAATAGTACACCGTGAATCGCTATTACACCGTGAATCGCTATTAGCGTTTATGACTCTAATAGAGGTACCCCGTTTTTTTAGGCAAATTCCCAAATAGAAATAATAATTATAAATGTTCTGAACGTTATTTCAGGTATGTTGAAAAGAGGTAATTAATAGTTCACTTCCCTATTTTAGTTTTGTTTTAAAGAAAGAGAGTAAGGATCAAAGGCGAGCCATGGCTGCCGCCATATTTACAAAGTGGCAGTTTTTGCAGTTAAGGGTATTTTTGGCTAAAATGATGCCTAGGTCTAGATTTTAACCTGTGACTTCTAGATTCTTTATAGCCTAACGCCTTAACCATTAAGGCGTTACGAAACGATACACGTGACTGGTTTTATAAATATATAAACATTAACGAAACAGCTAATTAACAGTAGACTAACCAAAAGGAGCAATTTCTGCATGTACGCGAATCTGAACCGTGTAAAATATGTTTTGATCGGACGGCCGGCATTATAGCCGCCATGCGAAGTGAGCTTTTTGGCGGCATACGGATATAGCATCACCCGGTGCCACGTGGCGCCACATTATTTGATACCGGAGAAGATGGGAGGAGGAACCATGGCTTCCGATATGACTGGTGTCACCTCGTAGACCTTGTCGTACAATGGTTGTACAATAAGTACATTGCCTATTGTACCTTCTTGTACTTTAAAGTGTTCCTATTGGACTAGGGTTTAATAGTAGGTAGTCGTGAGTAGGCAGACCGAGACTTAGTAATATTTAGGTACCTCTCTCTCTAAGAGAGCTTGTAACTATAAAGGTCATCTTTGACCAGCCATAACTAACTGCTCGGGTGAGCAACTTCAGTGATTCTTTTTGCGTTTGACTCAGGGGAGTCTTGTCCTCAAAAGGGTGAGAGTGGTCAGAATATTTGTGTGCCTGGGCGGCGCTTATTCAGCGGGAAAGTAGAAGGGGCAAATATTATCCTAGAGGCTTTACATAGGCTGCTCATTCTGTGGGTCAATGGAGACCACAGAATTTCAGGTTATGGGCCCACCCTCTAAGGTGCCCATATTTGATGGATCAGACTTTCTTTATTGGGAAATGATGATGGAGGGAGAACTATTTGAGAAGCATCTATGGGGCATAGTGTCTGGACAAATTCGATGCCCACCTCCACTTGGGTTTGGAGGGACACGTTTTTTTGGCACCTCCGCCTCTACAGTTGGTAGAACAGCTGCCACCATCACCGAGGATGAAGATGAGGAAGGAGAACAGATTGTCATGGAAGAAGAAAACGAAGGAGTTGCAACTCAAGTAACACCATTGCCGAAGGCGATACCGGCACCAGCACCAGCACCACCAGCAACAACGACAAGGGTTCAGACCGAAAGATCAGAGTATGAAAAGTGGAACTACAAAGACAAGGTTGCTAAGCTCTTAATTCTTAAAAGTGTAGCAAAGGGCATTGCCATTCCCCTTATGCATGTCAAATCTTCATCTCAAATTTGGATATCACTAGTTAACAAATATAAGAGTGGATCATTGCAGCAGCAACAGTTGGCAGAAAATAAGATTGCAGCTTATACTTATAAGGGAGGAAGTATGGATAATTATTGCAATGATTTAGGAGCATTGTTTGGAGAGTTAGAGAGTGCAGGTAACTCATGGTTTGAGAGACAAAGAGTGAACACATTAATGATGAAACTACCTGAAGAGTATGAGAATATCATTAACCGATTGCAGGACATAGGAGATAGCAATTGGAATTGGGATGACACTGTGGGAATGGTTTTAGTGAAAGAAAGCACCATAGAGCTTAGGAGAGGGAGTTCTAGTGTTCAAGCATTGTCTGCAGGAGCCGATTGGCAAAGCGTGATGAGGAGAGAGGGAATGATCCCTATCGAAGCTTTGGTGGAAGAGGACAAGGAGGTGGCAGATTTGATAGACAGGGGAGAGGAACTTCTCGAGGAGGATTATGTCACTTCTGTAAGAAACCGGGACACTATATGGCAGATTGTGTCAAACTTGCAGATCTTCGACTGAAAGATGGTCAAGGAACCTCAAGGGATGGAGGAAAGAAAAAGGCTTTCCTGACCCAAGTTCATGATGAGGAAGTGGAAGGAAAAACTGAACCAGAAGAGGAGCTTGAGGAGCTTCTTCTTGATCCGAAATACACTGAAAAGCATGTCGACATTCCACGGAGACAAAAGTGTTCTTTCGGTGGTAAGAGGGATCAACCCGAGGATGGGTGGATCATAAACTCAGGGGCTTTAATGCATATGTGCAAAGATAAGCGGTGGTTTACTAAACTGAGAAAGATCCCAACAGTTGAGATAGAGTACGGAGATGGTAGAGTAAAGACCACAAGTCTTGTTGGAACTATTGACTTGAAGGTTCTAGTTGATGGAAAGGCCTCAATTGTAACACTCTCAAATGTTCCTAACATTCCACAGCTTAGCAAGAACCTAGTCTCAACAGCTATTCTAGATGAAAAGGAGTTTGAAACAGGAACTAGGAAAGGAATCTTCACAGCAAGCTTTGATTATGAGGTTTATTTCATAGCTGAGAAGGGCACTCAAGGAATGTTCATAATTGTTCTTTGCAATGAAAAGAGTGATCTCTACTCGTGTGCAAGTGAGATAACGCTTTGGCATAAAAAGTTGGGGCATGTGCATCTAGATAGATTAAAGAAAATGAAGAAAAAATGAATAGTGGAGGGTATTACTTTTGAGGATGATGAGACCTTTGATGATTATAGTGGATGTGCCCCAGGGAAGATTCATAGACTTCCATTTCCAAAGGCAACCACATTTAGGAGAGAGAAAGTATTAGATCTAGTTCACAGTGATGTTTGGGGACCTGCTAGGTATGCTTCACATAGGGGGAAGAGATGGATGTTAACCATCACAGATGAATGGTCAAGATACACGAAGGTATACTTTCTCATACATAAGTCAGAGGCATTAAGATGTTTCAAAGAGTATAAAGTATGGAGTCAAAAGCTACATGAAACCTCAATAAAAGAGATAAGAAGTGATAATGGGAAAGAATACACCTCAAGGGAATTTGAAGAATATCTTAAAAAAGAAGGAATTCATCATGAGAAAATTGTTCCTTATAATCCGGAACGAAATGGAGTAGCAGAAAGAGCGAATAGAACTTTAGATGATATGTCCAGAAATATGTTAACTGATAAGAGGATAAGGTTGCAGTTTTGGGCGGAGTCTATGAACTATGCTAATTTCATCAAAAATAGATTGCTAACTTCAGCAAATAAGGAGGAAACTCCATATGAGAGGTGGACACGAAGAAAGCCTGATTTGTCTAGTTTGAGAGTGGTCGGAAGTCAAGTCTACAGTTTGGATTCCGATAAGACTAAATGGAAGTTAGAGGGGAGAGGGAAGCCAGGATATCTTCTAGGATATGATGAGAGCACAAAAGGATATCGAGTGTATGACTTGAAAAAGAGAGATATAATTTTGGTAAAACACATAGTGGTGTTGAATGAAGAGAAGTCCATTGATCCATTCAAATATAATAAAGAAGTCAAAATCAGATTTGAAACGGATCAATTTTTTGACTTTGACTTTGAAAATGAAGAGAAGGTAGAGGGTGAAAAAGAAAAATCTGCAGATCTACCAAAAGGAGGGGGAAAGGACAACATCCGAGGCAACGCCACAACACAAGGTGGAAACCAATGAGGAACTTCATGAGACACCAGAATGGGAAGATTTGGGAGCTGAAAATATCCATTAACGAAACCCAAGGATGCCTTCTATACCGGCTCCGATTTTGAAGGGGGAAGAAGAAGTAGTAAACGACTTCAAGAAAGACAAGTAAATAACCAACTCACAAAGATGTCTCACCTAGATGAACCTCAAACATAGTTAGAGGCCATAAACACTCCAGAAAGTAGCTGGTGGATCACAGCTATAAATGAAGAAATGGCCTCTATCAAGGAAGCCAATACATGGGAGTTGGTAGATTGTACACCGGACCGAAAACCGATCGGATGTAAGTGGGTGTTTAAACTTATTTTAAACCCGGATAATACCATTGAGAGGTACAAAGTTAGGTTAGTTGCAAAAGGTTATACTCAGAAAGAAGGGATAGACTACGAAGAAACCTTTGCACCTGTAGTCAGATTTCCTTCTGTTAGAATCCTTTTAAGTATAGCCGCAGCGGAGGATATGGAAATCCACCAGATGGATATTAAAATGACCTTTTTGCACGGAGAGTTGGAAGAAGAAATTTACATGAGGCAACCGGAAGGATTCGTGGAAAGTGGGGAAGAAAGCAAAGTTTGCAAACTGATAAAATCACTCTATGGGCTTAAGCAAGCCCCGCGACAGTGGAATATAAAGCTAGACGAATTTCTGAACCGTTTGGGGTATATCAAAATTAGTTCAGATCACTCTATATATTTATTTGAGGATGAGAATGGAGTGATATTTATTACTATTTATGTGGATGATTTGTTGGTGTTAAGCAAGTCCTTAGATAAAATTAACAAAATAAAACAGGATCTTAGAAGCAATTTTGATATGAAAGATCTCGGCGAAGCAAAGTACATTTTGGGAATTCAGATGGAGAGAGATTAGAGGGAATATAATTATAAGACTCACTAAAAAAGAAGCAATCGGTAATATGCTGAAAAATTTCAGATGGAAAAAGCAAACGGATGTACTACTCCTATGGATTTGAAAAAAGTGTTTGAGGGAAGTGAAGAGAGAGGAATATTTATCATTAATGATGAGATGGATGAGATATAAAGAAAATTTATGGAAAATATTCCTTATCGGCAAATTGTAGGCAGTTTAATTTATTTTATGAATTGTACCCGTCCGGATATAGCTGCAGCTGTAGGTGTCCTTAGTAGAAATCTAAATGAACCAAGAAAGAGACACAGGGAGGCTGCCAAAAGGGTGATGAGGTATCTGGTGGGGACAAGGGAATTATGGTTGCATTTGGGGGGGGGAGCACACTCACATCACCACTTGGAGTGATGCCAGTTATGGAGATGTGCCTTTAAGAAGGTGTACGACTGGATATGTGTTGCAAATTCGATCCGGTGCATGTTGTTGGAGTAGCAAGCAACAAAAAGTAGTTGCTCAGTCCACTATGGAGGATGAATACATGGCTTCTTGTGCTGCCACCAAAGAAATAATGTGGGTTAAATCTCTTCTTGAAGAACTTGGGTTCATGAAGTCTAGAACTCAAAATGTTTTTTGTGATAATCAAGCTGCTATCTCTATTGCAGCTAATCCGAAACATCACTTCAAAGCCAAGCATATGGATATTAGACTAAGCTTTGTCAGAGAGAAGGTAGAAAATAAAATTATTAAACTGGTTCATAAAACTGATAGAGAAATGATTGCAGACATGATGACAAAACCAGTGCCTTCCCCTAAGTTGATTTATTGCAGAGAAAACTTGGATTAAAATTGAAAAGTGACTAGGAATTAAGGGGAGTGTTGAAAAGAGGTAATTAATAGTTCACTTCCCTATTTTAGTTTTGGTTTAAAGAAAGAGAGTGAGGATCAAAGGCGCGCCATGGCTGCCGCCATATTTAGAAAGTGGCAGTTTTTGAAGTAAAGGGTATTTTACTAAAATGATGCCTAAGTCTAGATTTGAACTTGCGACCTCTAGATTCTCTATAGCCTAACGCCTTACCATTAAGGCGTTACGAAACGATACACGTGACGGGTTTCATAAATACATAAACATTAACGCAACAGCTAATTAACAGCAGACTAACCAAAAGGAGCAATTCCTGCATGTACGCGAATCTGAACCGTGTAAAATATATTTTGATCGGACGGCCGGCATTATAGCCGCCACGCGAAGTGAGCTTTTGGCGGCATACGGAGATATCATCACGCGGTGCCACGTGGCGCCACATTATTTGATACCGAAGAAGATGGGAGGAGGAACCATGGCTTCCGATTTGACAGGTGTCACCTTGTAGACCTTGCTGTACAATGGTCGTACAATAAGTACATCGCCCATTGTACATTCTTGTACTATATAGTGTTCCTATTGGACTAGGGTTTAGTATTAGGTAGTCGTGAGTAGGCAGACCGAGACTTAGTAATACTTAGGTACCTCTCTCTCTAAGAGAGCTTGTAACTATAAAGGTCATCTTTGACCAGCCATAACTTACTGCTCATGGGAGCAAATTTAGTGTATCTTTTTGCGTTTGACTCAAGGGAGTCATGTCCTCACAAGGGTGAGATTGGTCAGAATATTTGTGTGCCTGGGCGGCGCTTATTCAGCGGGAAAGTAGAAGGGGCAAATGTTATCCTAGAGGCTTTACATAGGCTGCTCATTCTGTGGGTCAATGGAGACCACAGAATTTCAAGGTACCCCACCTAATAGGGTTCATAACTGTAATATAGTGCACTTCTAAATAGTGTGGTGCACAGACTGTCAGATCTGTATTGTTTTGTACTTTTTCAAGTAATAAAGTATAGAAAAAATATTTACGCTAACACGCGCGCATGTAAATGTGCTTTGGAAAAAATGACGCAGATGTCATAAAAAATACCATTTAATATAGTACGGAGTACAGTACGGGTACAAAACGGATACCGCGCATTTGTTTCGATAGCGAAACAAATACCGCGCGTCGAATTTCAGCGGCTAAGATTATAGCCGGTTTTTATCGGACGGCCGCGATAGGTGCCGCGAACACGGAACATGTACTTTTGGCATTTTTCAGCCATCACCACTTCATGTGACACGTGGCGGGACAATGTTGGATTGCGGCGACTCCGGAGATTGCGGGAACAAATCCGGCTATGACACGTGTCGACAATTTGGCCATGTTGTATAATGTCCGTACAGAAAGTACACCGGCACCTGTACTTTTCTGTACGACACAGTAATTTGATTGGTGCCATACTTCAGTAGATAGAGTTTTAGAGGGGAAATAGGACTTAGAAAATTTTGGGTAAGTAGCGGCCTCTCCCAAAGAGCAACTTGTATAAATGGCAAAATTTGGCTAGCCATAACTATCAATTTACTTGACCATTTTTAGTAATACTTTTTGCTGCGGACTCAGGGGAGTATAGGCTACACAGGGGTGAAGTCGGTCAGAGTTTTTGTTTGCCAGGGTGGCTGCATTTCTAAGGGAAAGTCAAAGTGGGTGAATGTGTCCAAATCTCATATTCTAACTTTGCATTCTGTGGTGGAACTGAGCACACATAAAGTTTTTAAATCACACGAGTGAAGCTATATTTGGTTTTTGACTGTCAAAGGGTCAGTCATTTGGGTTTATATCAAGTTAGGAGTCGACACTACCTAGATTAGCTTCTTTTGGATCTGCATACTCTGAGGGCCAATGGAGGTCTCAGAGTTTCACTTCACTCCCTTCACTCACTTTCTTCAAATCCATGGGAGTAGTACATCCGTTTGCTTTCTCCATTTGAAATTTTTCTAGCATATTACTGATTGCTTCTTTTTGAGTGAGTCTTATAATTCTATTCCCTCTATCTCTCTCCATCTGGATTCCCAAAATGTACTTTGCTTCGCCAAGATCTTTCATATCAAAACTGCTTCTAAGATCCCGTTTTAGTTTGTTAATTATATCTAAGGACTTGCTTAAGACCAACAAATCATCCACATAAATAGCAATAAATATCACTCCATTCTCATCCTCAAATAAATATATAGAGTGTTTTGAACTAATTCTAATATACCCCAAACCGGTCAGAAATTCGTCGAGCTTTATATTCCACTGTCGCGGGGCTTGCTTAAGCCTAAAGAGTGATTTTATCAGTTTGCAAACTTTGTTTTCTTCCCCACTTTCCACGAATCCTTCCGGTTGCCTCATGTAAATTTCTTCTTCCAACTCTCCGTGCAAAAAGGCAGTTTTAATATCCATCTGGTGGATTTCCATATCCTCTGCTGCGGCTATACTTAAAAAGATTATAACAGAAGGAAATCTGACTACAGGTGCAAAGGTTTCTTCGTAGTCTATCCCCTCTTTCTGTGTATAACCTTTTGCAACTAACCTAGCTTTGTACCTCTCAATGGTATTATCCGTGTTTAATTTAAGTTTAAACACCCACTTACATCCGATCGGTTTTCGGTCCGGTAGACAATCTACCAACTCCCATGTATTGGCTTCCATGATAGAGGCCATTTTTTCATTTATAGTTGTGATCCACCGGCTACTTTATGGAGTGTTTATGGCCTCTACGTATGTTTGAGGTTCATCAGGGTGAGACATCTTTGTGAGTTGGTTATTTACTTGTCTTTCTTGAAGTCGTTTAATACTTTTTCTTCCCCCTTCAAAATCGGACGCCGGTATGGAAGGCATCCTTGGGTTTCGTTTTGGGAGATTTTCAGCTTCCCTATCTTCCAATTCCGATGTCTCATCAAGTTCCTCATCGGTTTCCACTTCGTATTGTGGCGTTGCCTCGGATGTTGTCCTTTCCTCCTTCTCCTTTGGTAGATCTGCAAATTTTTCTTTTTCTCCCTCTTCCTTCTCTTCATTTTCAAAGTCAAAGTCAGAAAACTGATTCGTTTCAAATCTGATTTTGACTTCCTTATTATATTTGAATGGATCATGGACTTCTCTTCATTCATCACCACTATGTGTTTTTCCAGAATTATATCTCTCTTTTTCAAGTCGTTCACTCGGTATCCTTTTGTGCTCTCATCATATCCTACAAGATATCCTGGTTTCCCTCTTCCCTCTAACTTCCATTTAGTCTTATCGGAATCTAAACTATAAACTTGACTTCCGAACACTCAAACTAGACAAATCAGGCTTTCTTCCTGTCCACCTCTCATACGGAGTTTCCTATTTATTTGCTGAAGTTAGGACTCTATTTTTGATGAAGTTGGCATAGTTCATAGACTCAGCCCAAAACTGCAGCCCTATCCTCTTGTCACTTAACATACTTCTGGATATATCTTCTAAATTCTATTCACTTTTTCTGCTACTCCATTTTGTTCCGGATTATAGGGAATTGTTTTCTCATGATGAATTCCTTCTTCTTTAAGATATTCTTCAAATTCCCTTGAGGTGTATTCTTTCCCATTATCACTTCTTATCTCTTTTATTGAGGTTTCATGTAGCTTTCACTCCATACTTTATACTCTTTGAAACATCTTAATACCTCTGACTTATGTTTGAGAAAGTATACCTTCGTGTATCGAGACCAATCATCTGTGATAGTTAACATCCATCTCTTCCCCCCATGTGAAGCATACCTAGCATGTCCCCAAACATCAGTGTGAACTATATCTAATACTTTCTCTCTCCTATATGTGGTTGCCTTTGGAAATGGAAGTCTATGAATCTTCCCTTGGGCACATACACTATAATCATCAAAGGTCTCATCATCTTCAAAAGTAATACCCTACACTATTCCCTTTTTCTTCATTTTCTTTAATCTATCTAGATGCACATGCCCCAACCTTTTATGCCAAAGCATCATCTCACTTGCACACGAGTATAGAACACTCTTTTCATTGCAAAGTACAATTCTAAACATTCCTTGAATGCCCTTCTCAGCTATGAAATAAACCTCATTATCAAAGCTTGCTGTGAAGATTCCTTTCCTAGTTCCTGTTTCAAACTCCTTTTCATCTAAGACAGCTGTTGAGACTAGGTTCTTGCTAAGCTGTGGAATGTAAAGAACGTCTGAGAGTGATACAATTGAGGCCTTTCCATCAACTAAAACCTTCAAGTCAACAGTTCCAACAAGACTTGTGGTTTCTACTCTACCATCTCCGTACTCTATCTCAACTGTTGGGATTTTTCTCAGTTTAGTGAACCACCGCTTATCTTTGCACATATGCATTGAAGCCCTTGAGTCTATGATCCATCCATCCTCGGGTGGATACCTTTTACCTCCAAAATCACACTTTTGTCTCCGTGGAATGTCGACATGCTTTTCAGTGTTTTTTAGATTAAGAAGAAGCTCCTCAAGCTCCTCTTCTGGTTCGGTTTTTTCTTCCACTTCCTCATCATAAACTTGAGTGAAGAAAGCCTTTCCTCCATCCCTTGAGGTTCCTTGACCATCTTTGAGTCGAAGATCTGCAAGTTTGACACAATCTGCCATATAGTATCCCGGTTTCTTGAAGAAGTGACATAATCCTCCTCGAGAAGCTCCTCTCCCTTGTCTATCAAATCTGCCACCTCCTTGTCCTCTTCCACCAAAGTTTCGATAGGGATCTTTCCCTCTCTCCTCATCACGCTTCCGCCAATCAGCTCCTGCATACAATGCTTGAACACTTGGACTCCCTCTCCTAAGCTCTATGGTGCTTTCTTTCACTAAAATCATTCCCACTGTGTCATCCCAATTCCAATTGCTATCTCCCATGTCCTGCAATCGGTTAATGACATTCTCATACTCTTCAGGTAGTTTCATCTTTATCGTGTTCACTCTTTGTCTCTCGGACCATGAGTTACCTGCACTCTCTAACTCTCCAAATAATGCTCTTAAATCATTGCAATAATTTTTCATACTTCCTCCTTTATAAGTATAAGCTGCAATCTTATTTTCGGCCAACTGTTGTTGCTGCAATGATCCACTTTTATATTTGTTAACTAGTGATATCCAAATATGAGATGAATATTTGACATGCATAAGGGGAATGGCAATGCCCTTTGCTACACTTCTAGGAATTAAGAGCTTAGCAACCTTGTCTTTGTAGTTCCACTTTTCATACTCCGATCTTTCGGTCTGAACCCTTGTTGCCGTTTTTGGTGGTCCTGCTGCCGCTATCGCCTTCGGCAATGGTGTCACTTGAGTTGCAACTCCTCCCTTTTCTCCCTCCATGACAATCTCCGCTCCTTCCTCATCTTCATCCTCGGTGATGGTGGCAGCTGTTCTACCAACTGTAGAGGCGGAGGTGCTAGAAAAACGTGTCCCTCCAAACCCAAGTGGAGGTGGGCATCGAATTTGTCCAAACACTATGCCCCATAGATGCTTCTCAAAAATTTCTCCCTCCATCATCATTTCCCAATAAATAAAGTCTGATCCATCAAATATGGGCACCCTAGAGGGTGGGCCCATAACCTGAAACTTTGTGGTCTCCATTGACCCACAGAATGAGCAGCCTATAAAAAGCCTCTAGGATAATATTTTCCCCTTCTACTTTTCCGCTGAATAAGTGCCGCCCAGGCACACATATATTATGACCACTCTTACCCTTGTGAGGACAAGACTCCCCTGAGTCAAACGCAAAAAGAATCACTGAATTTGCTCACCCGAGCAGTAAGTTATGGCTGGTCAAAGATGACCTTTATAGTTACAAGCTCTCTTAGAGAGAGAGGTACCTAAACATTACTAAGTCTCGGCTTTGCCTACTCACGACTACCTACTACTAAACCCTAGTCCAATAGGAACACTATATAGTACAAGATGGTACAATGGGCGATGTACTTATTGTACAACCATTGTACGACAAGGTCTACAAGGTGACACCTGTCAAATCAGAAGCTATGATTGTCAAATCGGAAGCCATGGTTCCTCCTCCCATCTTCTCCGATATCAAATAATGTGGCGCCACGTGGCACCGTGTGACGCTATCTCTGTATGCCGCCAAAAAGCTCACTTCGCGTGGCGGCTATAACGCCGGCCGTCTGATCAAAACATATTTTACACGGTTCAGATTTGCGTACATGTATAAATTGCTCCTTTTGGTTAGTCTGCTGTTAATTAGCTGTTTCGTTAATGTTTATATATCTATGAAACCCGTCACATATATCGTTTCGTAACGCTTTAATGGTTAAGGCGTTAAGCTATAGGGAATCTAGAGGTCTCAGGTTCAAACCTAGACTTAGGCATCATTTTAGCAAAATACCCATTACTTCAAAAACTGCCACTTTCTAAATATGGCGGCAGCCATGGCGCGCCTTTGGTCCTCACTCTCTTTCTTATAGTAGTAGTGACTACCCTCCCATCCCTTTACTCTATCTCTACGGTGGGAATCTCTCTCATCTTTGTGAACATATGTTTTTCCTTACACATGTGCATGGAGGCACCGGAATCCACAATCCCACCTCCTTCACCTTTCAAATCTCCAAAAGCACACTTCCGCTTTCGAGGAATTTCGACCTCGGTCTTTGCCTCTAACTCCTTATCCAGCAAGAGCTCACCGTCCTCGTCCTCAGATTCCTCCTCGTGTACTGGAGTCATAAGAGCCTTTTTTTTCCCTCTCAGAGGTCCACCGCTCTACCCCTCCTTTAACCAAAGTTGAGTTAGCTTAGTGCACTCCGCCATATAGTGCCTTGGTTTCTTACAAAAATGACACAAACCCTTGGGAGCCCTTGGTCCAAAATCCTCGGTCTTATTTTTTTGCCCCCACCTCTCCATAAATTCTGACCGGTTTCCTAGAATCGTTGTTTCTTCAATCGGTCCCAACAGCCAAGGCTTGCCCACTCTTTCCTCCCTTTCGGATCTCAATCGTGTTCTCCCGAACGAGAATCATCCCTACCACTGAATTCCATATCCACCTTGTATCTGGCAAGTCATGCACACGGTTGACTATGTTCTCGAACTCATCTGGTAACTTCATGAGCAAGCTGTTAACCTTCATCTTTTCAATTTCAACGTGTCCAACACTCTCTAGCTCCATAAAAAGTGTTGGGAGCTCATTACAGAAATCCAACATCTTCCCCCCTTTGTATACATATGCGTTAATTTTTTGATCACCAAACTGCTATTGCTGAATCGTACCACTTTGTTACATCTATATGAGAGCCACCCAAAGATCGGATACCCTCTCTACCTGTAAATGAGGAGATGTAAGCCCTTGAGTGAGATGACGGAGGATGGAGTGCTTTGCCGCCATATTGTTGTAGTCCCTGGTATCGGTATCATTCTCTTTGTTCCTCGGAATACGTGACAGGAATGCCGATCCGGTTGCTATTGGTGTGATCGTCTCTTTCTCCTTTCCTTTGTCTACCACCTCCCCGTCCTTTGTCTCCTCCGTTGGAGATGGATCTGTATCTCTGGTGAATATGCTTCATCCAAACCTTGGAAGGATGCCAAGACTGGATGGACGCCTCACCTGTCCACTCGCTATTCCCCAAAACCTTTTCTCACTTAGAGATCTTGTCATCATACTCTCCCAGTATATGAAGCCAGATCCATTAAAGATGGGCTCCTTAGAGGGTGGGCCCATAACCTGTAACTCTGAGACCTCTATAGGTCCTTAGAGTAGGCACCTCACACTTAGCCTCTAGGATAACCTTGACCCCTTTATGTATCAGCACGAATAACTACCACCCTGGTAGACAAAAACTCTGACCACTTTGACCCATGTGAAAGGAAGACTCCCTTGAGTCTATAACAAAAAGTAATCTGTGAATTTGCTCCCCTGAGTAATAAGTTATAGTGGGTCAAAATTGAGCTTTTTGTACAAAAGCTCTCTAGGAGAGAGGGTCCTATCTACCAAATTTTCTAAGTCCTATCTCTCTCTAAAACTCTACTTGTTGACGTGCGGCACAAATAATATTATTGTGTTGTAGAGAAAGGTACAGCTGCCGGGTACTTTCTGTACGGGCATTGTATGACATGGCCAAAAATCGACACATGTCATATCCAAATTGGTTCACGTAATCTCCAAAGAAGTTGTGATCCAATGTCATTGCGCCACGTGTCATCCTATGTGGTGATGACTAGAAACCGCCGAACTCATCTTCCGCCATCTCGGCATCATTTCCAACCGTCCGATCGAAACAAGATATTGATCGTAGCCGCAATAAATACTTGTGCGGTATTTGTTTCGCTATCATAACAAAATGCGCGGTATAGTTTCTTGCCGTACCGTACTCCGTACTTTACATAAATAAATATATGTATTACGTTTTTAGTCTCCGTTAAATGAAATAGTATACATTTGATTGTTTATATAATTATCAATCCTTATATCACTTAACACTAGTTCTGGTCTAAACGGATAGAGCTACCAACTATCGGGATCTTTGACGGACGGTAGGTACCAAGATCAAGTCCCTGGGTCCGTCAGGCCTATTTTTGGTAAATCAACCCATCTACTGCCTATCTTCCTCTGGATAGCATAGGCAGCTATGGCCTCTAACTCCCTCTCCAACTTTCAGTGATTGCAACAAGTGTAGGAGTTGAAGTGAGGAGTTAGAGGCAATTGCCCTCGACTTCTTTTCTGAAATTCATTTAGACCTACAAAATACCAAAAGGAACCATTAATTTCTACTAGAAGAAACTGTTGATATTTGAGTATTTTCTAGGTCTATGTTAGGATAGGAAAATAGCAGAGGCAGTCTGCCTCTAACTTCTTCTCCAAGCCCCCACACTTGTTGTAGTCACTGGAGGCTGAAGAGGAAGCCAGAGCCATGGCTGCCAAAGCTGTCCTAGAGAGACAAGTAGTAGAATCTGAGTAGATTACCAAAAGGTGTGACGGACCCAGGATTTGATCCTGGAACCTGCCGTCCGTCACAGTAGCTGTTAGCCTTGACCGTTTAGTCTAGGACTTGTGCTAAGTGACATAGGGTTTGATATGTATTTAAACAAATAAACATAGGTTTTCCCATTTAACTAGATTACGGTCTATAGGACATAGAAACAGTTTGTACTATTAGTACCCGGACGAAACAAATAGTACGGACATTTGTTTCGACGGTTCGCATTTAATACCTATATCAATCGGGACGGCCGTGGTAAGCGCCGACATCGCGGAAAGGAAAATTTGGCAGTTTGCAGACGCCGCCACTCCGGATGACACGTGGCAACATCGTAGGGGATTACGGAATTTCCGGAACGGCGGAAAACAAATCCGGGAGTGACAAATGTCGCACTATGGCGACATCGTACAATGTACGTACAGAAAAGTACTCCGACACTTGTACTTTCTTGTACGGTACCGTTTTCTGACGCGGCATGACCTGGCGCCACGTGGGAGAGATAAGATTTGGGAGGCAGGAATTCCGGAGAATACAAGAGCGAATCCGGATAGGACATTTGTTGACTTATTAGCCATGTCGTACGATGTTCGTACAAAAGGTACACCGGCATTTGTACCTTTTTTGTACTATACAGTAATGTGATTGGTCCGTACCTCAGTACTAGAGGGTTTAGAGAGGGGTTTAGGACTTAGAATATTTCTGGTAGGTAGCTGCCTCTCCCAGAGAGCACCTTGTATAAATGGCAAACTTTGGCCAGCCATAACTATCAATTCAGTTGACCAAATTCAGTGATTTTTGTTGCTGCGGACTCAGGGGAGTCCAGGCTACACAGGGGTGTAGTCGGTTATATTATTTGCCCTGCCTGGGTGGCCCGCATTTCTAAGGGAAAGTCAAAGTGGGGAATGTTATCCTAAACTACTATTCTAACTTTGCATTCTGTAGTGAAACTGAGCACACAGAAAGTCTTATTTCACAGGGGTGAGCTGTAATGGGGTTTGATTGTCAAGGGGTCAATCAGTTGGGTTTATATCAAGTTGGAGTCGGCACTATCTAGATTAGCTTCCTTAAGACCTGCGAATTCTGTGTGGCAATGGAGCCCATAGAATTTCAGAAACGTGGGTCCCAGTCGGATCTGTGAGGACCACATCACCCAAAGTCCTCCTAGCCCCATGGAGGAAAACGAAGTCAACCCGAGGAATTACAAGGAATTAGACTGGGAGCGAGGAGGTAGTACATGAGAAACTTCTCGCCTCACGGTGTAGCTTGCGTCGGTGCCAATTGCAGCAATTGAGTCGTGAACCAAATCATGCGCAACAATACGTTCACCGCCCCTAGAGCAACGGAATAGATGAATCTCTTTCGAGTCGATAGGTTGGTTACAAACACAATCGGGTCGCTCAAGAAGCGCATGGTGAGGCAAACCCAAACGAAGAAGTACGACAGATGTGAACTTGTTAGACTTCAGACGAAGTGTTGAAAAACTTGGCATGGCTTGCAACCAAGCTCCAGCCCCCGGTCCAGAACACGAACGCAGTTGAGCACGTGATTCAGTAGAAGGTAGTGCATTTAAAAGGTTATCGAATTCAGCGGCTGCCAATTTCTCAGATATATGTTGTTGGAGATGAAAGTTGTTGTCGTAAATAAGAGTTGTAAATGGTGGAACCTGAATTCGTGCATCAGGTGGGAGGAGTGCACGCGCAGTGAGATGAGTCTCATGAAAAGGAAAAAGGTTTTCCTCCACCTTAGGGACAACCTAGGCCAAGATTGGAATGTCATCGACGATAAATCGTGAGGTAATGGTAGGTGCCACTAAAGCCGAACTACCCAAATATGCCGCCGGAGCAACTCTACCCACAGAATCAAACCTAAGATGCCATTTGAAATAGAGGGACTTGCTTGTTGGCGAGCAAACGAGCCCTATGGCCAATCAAGAATCCCATGCCCAACGAGGTGGTGGAGTACGCTAAAACGTTTGTCGTCGAAGTCCTTAAGTGGTTCAGTTTTTCCTTCCACTTCCTCATCATGAACTTGAGTCAGGAAAGCCTTTTTCTTTCCTCTATCCCTTGAGGTTCCTTAACCATCTTTCAGTCGAAGATATGCAAGTTTGACACAATCTGCCATAAAGTGTCTTGGTTTCTTGCAGAAGTGACATAATCCTCCTCGAGAAGTTCCTCTCCCCTGTCTATCAAATCTGCCACCTCCTTGTCCTCTTCCACCAAAGTTTCGATAGGGATCTTTCCCTCTCTCCTCATCACGCTTCCGCCAATCAGCTCTTGCAGACAATGCTTGAACACTTAGACTCCCTCTCCTAAGCTCTATGGTGCTTTCTTTCACTAAAATCATTCCCACTGTGTCATCCCAATTCCAATTGCTATCTCCTATGTCCTGCAATCGGTTAATGATATTCTCATACTCTTCAGGTAGTTTCATCATTAATGTGTTCACTCTTTGTCTCTCGGACCATGAGTTACCTGCACTCTCTAACTCTCCAAATAATGCTCTTAAATCATTGCAATAATTTTTCATACTTCCTCCTTTATAAGTATAAAGCTGCAATCTTATTTTCGGCCAACTGTTGTTGCTGCAATGATCCACTTTTATATTTGTTAACTAGTGATATCCAAATATGAGATGAAGATTTAACATGCATAAGGGGAATGGCAATGCCTTTTGCTACACTTTTAAGAATTAAGAGCTTAGCAACCCTTGTCTTTGTAGTTCCACTTTTCATACTCTGATCTTTCGGTCTGAACCCTTGTCGCCATTTTTGGTGGTGTTGTTGCCGGTATCGCCTTCGGCGATGGTGTCACTTGAGTTGTAACTCCTCCCTTTTCTCCTTAAATGACAATCTCCTCTCTCTTCCTCATCTTCATCCTCGGTGATGTGGCAGCTGTTCTACCAACAGTAGAGGCGGAGGTGCCAGAAAAAGGTGTCCCTCCAAACCCCAGTGGAGGGTGGGCATCGAATTTGTCTAGACACTATGCCCCATAGATGCTTCTCAAATAGTTCTCCCTCCATCACCATTTTCCCAACAAAGAAAGTCTGATCCATCAAAAATGGGCACCCTAGAGGGTGGGGCCCATAACTTGAAATTATGTGTCTCCATTGACCCCACAGAATGAGCAGCCTATGTAAAGCCTCTAGGATAATATCTTCCCCTTCTACTTTCCCGCTGAATAAGAGCCGCCCAGGCACACAAATATTCTGACCACTCTCACCCCTGTGAGGACAAGGCTCCCTTGAGTCAAACGCAAAAAGAATCAGTGAATTTGCTCCCCTGAGCAGTAAGTTATGGTTGGTCAAAGATGACCTTTATCGTTACACAGCTCTCTTAGAGAGAGAGAGGTACCTAAATATTACTAAGTCCTTGGTCTGCCTACTCACGACTACCTACTACTAAACCCTAGTCTAATACGAACACTATATCGTACAAGAAGGTACAATTGGCGATGTACTTACTGTACGACCATTGTACGAAAAGTCTAAAAGGTGACACCTGTCAAATCAGAAGGCCATGATTGTCAAATCGGAAGCCATGGTTCCTCCTCCCATCTTCTCCGGTATCAAATAATGTGGCTGCAATTTTGGTGTCCTCCATTGGACCACAGAATACAGGAAGCCTCTAGATAGTATTTACTAACCCACTTTAAGCCACAACCACTGCTGCCCCAAGAAGGCAAACTGACAATTTGACTGTACCCCTGTGTAGCCTGGACTCCCCTCGAGTTCGTAGAAAAAAGAATCAACTGAAAACGGCCAACCCAGGCGATAAGTTATATGGGTGGCAAAGATGCCAATTTATACAAACTCTCTGAGAGAGAGGACTATCTACCTAAATTTTCCTAAGTCCTAGTTTTTCCTAATTCCCTCTCACAGCTCCTATCTACTGCCTGTACGAACCAATCACAAAACTGTATAGTACTAGAAAGTACTACTGCCCGATGTACTTTCTGTACGGCCTCTGTACGACAAGACCATAAGTGGACGCGTGTATACTTTCCACTCATCCGTACGTTCCTCGGAATTCCCGCGACCGAATGATGTTTCCCCACGTGGCGCCAGGTGATGCCACGTCACTAAATGCCAAAGTGACCACTCCGGGAGATTTCGGCGATGATGTGCGCCGTTGGATTATATGCGAAACGTAATCTCGGCCGGGAATAAATACTTGCGCGATATTTGTTCCGATGTAGAAATAAAAATGGCGTGGTATCTGTTTTGAATTAGCGTCGTACGACGTACTTTATAAAACTGTATATATGTACGCTGTAAAACAGTTTTAGTTAAATGAACTTTATCCTTTCGAAACTAATATATATCTATCACATACCATAACACTTAGCATTGGTCCTAGTCTATTATGATAAAGCTGACGGCTACCGGTCAACTTGACGAAACGCAGGTACCGGGATCAAATCTCTGGTCCGTCAAGTATATTTTTAGTAACCTACTAAAAAATTGCTGTCTGTTGAACTAAGGCAGCCATGGATCAACCTCTCTCTCTTTCCTTCAGTGACTACAGCAAGTATGGGGGCTAGAGAGCGGAGGTGGAGGCAGGCTGTCCGTCCTTTCCTTTTTCCTTTTATAAAAACATATTTAAACCTAGAAAATACTCTAGAAATCTATAAATTTCAACACTCCCCTTATTTTCTAGTCTAATTTAATTTTTTCTTTCAACCCGCATTTTTCCCGACAATATTTTAGTTTAGGAGAGGGCACAGGTTTGGTCATCATGTCAGCCACCATTTCTTCATCAGGTCTATACACAAGATTAGAATTTTATTTTCAACTTTTTTCTCTACGAAGCTTAATCTTATGTCCATATGTTTTTGCTTTGAAATGGTGTTTTGGATTGGCTGCAATTGCAATTGCAGCTTGGTTATCGCAAAAGATTTCATGCACTCCCTCCTTCATAAATCCCAGTCTTGTAACAATGATTCACCACCCATGTAACTCTAAGACCTCCATAAGTCCTCAGAGTGGACAAGCTTCCAAGAAGCCTCTAGGATAATCCTGACCCCTTTGTGTTTAAGCAAAAATAACAGCCACCCTGGCAGACAAAAACCATGACCACCTGCACCCCTGTGAAGGCAAGACTCCCCTGAGTCAGTAGCAAAAAGAATCTCTAAATTTGCTCCCCTGAGCAGTAAGTTATGGAGGGTCAAAGTTGACCTTTTGTACAGAAGCTCTCTGGGAGAGAGGGTCCTATCTTCTAATTTTTCTAAGTTCTATCTCTCTCACAGACTCTATCTACTGATGTACGGAACCAATCAGAATTGAGTTCCGTACGCAAAAGTACAGCCGCCGGTGTACTTTCAGTACGGACATTGTACGACATGGCCTAAATGTCGACACATGTCAAATCCGGATTCGGTGCCATAATCTCCGGAGATTCTACAATCCAACGGAATATCGCCACGCGTCATCCGATGTGGCGATGGCCCACAAACCGCCGAAATCTTCCTCCGCGATCTCGACGCTAATTCCCGGCCGTCCGATTAAATTCAGATTTAATCGTAGCCGTAATAAATACATGCGCGGTATTTATTTCACTTCCGAAACAAATGCGCGGTATTGATTCGTAATCCGTACCGTCATCCGTACCGGATCTATTGTATCCCCGAATCCGTAACAGTTAAATGAATTTATCGTACGTATACATCTTTAAATTGTTTATCAAACTATATATGTACGTAACAATAGTCCTAGACTTAACGGCTAAGGCTACCGGCTACTTCCTATCTGCCGGCCGGTAGGTACATGGATCAAATCCTGCCGCCGGCACATATCTTTTAGATAAATAAATAAACCCTAAAATAAAATTCCCGTAAACCTTAGGATAGCCAAGGTAGCCATGGCTCTAGCTTCCTCTCCAATGTCTCAGTGACTGCGACAAGTTTGAGAGTTGGAGAGAGAAGTTAGAGGTAGACTGCCTCGGCTTCTTTCTATTTCTATTTAGACCTAGAAAATACTAATAAATCCATTAGTTTCTACACTCCCCTTATTTTCTAGTCAATCTTTAATTTCAGACCACACTTCTCTCTGCAAAAATTAGCTTAGGGGAAGGCACAGGTTTCGTCATCATATCTGCTACCATCTCACTATCTGGTCTGTACTCTAAACTGAATTATTTTGTTTTCTACTTTCCTCTCTAACAAAGCTGAGTCTGATGTCCATGTGTTTGGCTTTAAAATGGTGTTTAGGATTGGCAGAAATAGCGATTGCTGCCTGATTATCACAAAATATTTTCTGCACACCACTGTTAAGGTGACCAAGCTCACCAAGCAAAGGACTTGACCCACATCAATTCTTTTACAGCAGAGCAAGAGGCCATATACTCAGCCTCCATGGTGGACTGAGCAATAACCTTTTGCTGTTTGCTACTCCAACAGCAAGCCCCATCACCCACATATAATACATATCCAAAAGTACATCTCCTCATCGGAGCATCACCATAACTGGCATCACTCCAAGTGGTGATGTCAGTATTCTCCCCACCCAAATGCAACCATAGATCCCTAGTTCCTATCAAGTATCTAAGGACTCTCTTAGCTGCCTCCCAATCCTTCTTAGTTGGAGCATTTAAACTTCTACTCAGCACTCCTACAGCTGCAGCTAAATCCGGCCGGGTACAATTCATAAAATAGATTAGACTTCCCACTACTTGCCTGTAAGGAATAGTCTGCATGAACTTCTGTTCATCAGGAGATAATACCCTCGTCTAAGACTATGACTCCATTCTTCCTCACTCCCCTCACTTCCCTTCTTTAACTCCATTGGAGTTGTACAAACTATTAGCTTTATCCATTTGAAATTTTTCAAGCATGTTCCCTATTGCTTCCTTTTGAGTCAATCTTATAATTTTCCTTTTCTTGTCTCTCTCTACTTGAATTCCCAAAAATATATCTTGCTTCTCCCATATCCTTCATTTCAAATCTCCCCTTAAGATCGGTTTTCAGTTTGTTAATTTTTTCCATTGATTTACTTAAAACAAGCAAATCATCAACATAAATTGCAATAAATATAAGACCTTCCTCATCTTCGAAAACATAGATTGAGTGATCTGAGCTGATCCGAATATATCCCAGACCGGTAAGAAACTCATCAAGCTTCTTATTCCATTGTCGAGGTGCCTGTTTCAAACCATAAAGAGATTTAATCAGCCGGCATACCTTACTCTCCTCTCCTTCCTCCACAAAACCTTCGGGTTGTCGCATGAAGATCTCCTCTTCCAATTCTCCATGCAGAAAGGCTGTCTTGATGTCCATCTGATGCACTTCCATGTCTTCCGCCGCTGCTAAACTGAGAAGTATGCGGACGGAGGGAAATTTGACAACCGGGGCAAAGGTTTCCTCGTAGTCAAATCCTTCCTTTTGTGTAAATCCCTTTGCCACTAATCTGGCCTTGTAGCGTTCGATTGTGTTATCTGGGTTCAATTTTAATTTGAAGACCCACTTACAACCAATTGGTTTTCGGTTAGGTGGACAGTCCACCAGCTCCCAAGTATCGGCTGCCATGATTGAAGCCATCTCCTCATTGATGGCTGTCTTCCACCGGTTTCTTTCTGGACAAGTCATCGCCTCTCTATAAGATTGAGGTTCATCTTGATGAGATAGTTTAGTTACCTTGTTATTAACCTGTTTTTCTTGCAGTCTTTTGCTACTTCTCCTCCCCCCCCTCAAAATCTGATGCCGGAATAGATGGTTCTCGTGGATTCTTTCGAACAAACTCGGCTTCTCCCCTATCCCTTGATTCCGAATCAATTTCCACCACGTCTTCCGCTTCGAGTAGAGTTGTCACTGGAGTTTCCACAGCCGCGTCCTTTTCGGTCTGATTTGTTCCTGCAAGAATGTCCATCTTCTCTAAAACCTGGATAGTTAGGAAGCTCAAAGTCATCGGAATTTTCTGACTCAAATCTGATTTTTACTGACTTTGTATATTTGAAGGGATCCACAGCCTTTCCTTCATCCATAACTACTAGATGCTTTACTAAGATTATATCTTCCCTTTTTAAATCATAAACTCTATATCCTTTAACATCTTCATCATATCCTAATAAGTATCCCCCGGTTTTTCCTTTAGGATCTAGCTTCCAATTGGACCGATCAGTATCTAGACTGAATACTTGACTGCCGAAAACCTTTAAGTGAGATATGTCTGGTTTCCGGCCCTGTCCATCTCTCATAAGGTGTTTGATCTTTTATAGCTGAAGTAAGAACTCTATTCTTGAGGTAATTAGCACAGTTCATTGCTTCTGCCCAAAAACCTTTTTCCTATCTTTTTATCTGACAACATACTTCTAGCACTATCACTTAGTGTTCTATTTAACCTTTCAGCTACCCCATTCTGTTCCGGATTTTCTGGAACTGTCTTTTGGTGTTGAACCCCATCTTCCCTCAGAAAATCCTCAAACTGGTTAGAAGTATACTCTCCACCATTGTCACTCCTTACTCTCTTGATTGGAGTTTCATGGAGTTTTTCGCTCCATGCTTTATATTGTCTAAAACAATCTTCAGCTTCGGACTTGTTTTTTCAAAAAAATATACCCGGGAATACCGAGACCAATCATCAGTTATAGTCATCATAAATCTCTTCCCCCCCGGTGAGGGCACTCTAGCCGGTCCCCCAAATATCTGTGTGTACTAGATCTAGAAGTTGTTCTCCCTTATAGGTGGCTGTTTTAGGAAAGGGTAATCTGTGTGCTTTACCTTGAGCACATCCACTACAATCACTTATATCATCACTCTCACTGAACTGAATCCCTTCCACCACTCCCATCTTTTTCATCTCTCTTAACTTATCTAGATTCACATGCCCAAGCCTCTTATGCCACATCATAATATCATGAACACCAGCATAGTAAAGTTTCTTCTTTTCATTACTTAAGATCAGCCTAAACATCCCATGGCTACCTTTCTCAGCAATGAAATAGACATCATCCTCAAAACTAGCAGTAAAGACTCCTTCCCTAGTGCTAGTAAAAAAAACCGTTATCATCTAATACTGATGTAGAGATAAGATTTTTGTTCAGCTCCGGAATAAACAATACATCGGAGAATGTTTAATATGGATGTCTTTCCTTCTACTAACACTTTTAGATCTACCGATCCTACAAGAGTAGTGGTGACTATCCTCCCATCCCCGTACTCTATCTCTACGGTGGGAATCTTTCTTATCTTAGTGAACAGGTGTCTATCCTTACACATGTGCATGGAAGCACCTGAATCTACAATCCAGCCTGCTTCACCTTTCAATCCGCCGTAAGCACATTTCTGCCTCCGTGGAATTTCGACCTCTTTTTTCGCCTCCAACTCCTCATCCAAAAGGAGCTCATCGTCCTCGTCCTCGGATTCAGCCTCAAGAACCTGTGTGACAAGGGCCTTTTTCTTTCCTCTCGGGCTATCACCGGTTTGCCCCTCCTTTAACCGAAGCTCGGTTAGCTTAGTGCACTTTGCCATATAGTGCCCCCGGTTTCTTACAAAAATGACATAGACCTTTGGGAGCCCTTGGTTCGAACTCATCTGCCTGTTTTTTCTGCTCCCTACCCCCATAGTTTCCGACCGGTTTTCGAGAATCCCTGTTCCTCCAATCAGTCGCTGTTGCCAAGGCTTGACCACTCTTTCCCTCCCCTTCGTATCTCAATTGTATTCTCTTCAACGAGAATCATCCCTACCACTGAGTTCCATATCCACCTTGAGTCAGGCAAGTCCTGCACACGGTAAACTATGTTCACGAACTCATCAGGTAACTTCATCAGTAAAACAGTTAACCTTTTCTTTTTCACTAAAATCTTTTCCCCGCACTGTGTAGCTCCATGAAGAGTGTAGCAAGCTCATTGCAAAAATCCAACATATTTTCCCCCTTTGTATACATACTCCTTAACTTTCTGATCAACCAACTGTTGTTGCTGAATCGTACCACTTCGGTACATCTCTATGAGAGCCATCCAAAGATCGGATGCTCTTTCTACCTGCAAATGAGGACATGCAAGTCCTTGAGTGAGATGGCGTAGGATGAAGTGCCTTGCCGCCATATTGTTGAAGTCCCAGGTTTCAGTATCATTCTCCTCGTTCCTCGGAATAGGTGACATGAATGCTAAACCAGTTGCTATTGGTGTGGTCGCCTCTTTCTTCCTTTCCTTTGTCCACCACCCTCTCCTTCCTTTTGTTTCCCTCCGTTGAAGGTGAATCCTCTTTCCTGGTGAATCTGCTTCCTCCAAACCCTGGAGGAATTCCAAGACTTGATGGACGCCCCAATCGTCCACTCACTATCCCCCAAAACCTTTTTTCGCATAGAGCTCCTATCATCATACTTTCCCAGTATATGAAGCCAGTTCCATTAAAGATTGGTACCCTAGAGGGTGGGCCCATAACCTGTAACTCTGAGACCTCCATAAGTCCTCAGAGTGGACAGCTTCCAAAAAGCCTCTAGGATAATCCTGACCCCTTTGTGTTTAAGCAAAAATAACTGCCACCCTGGCAGACAAAAACCCTAACCACCTGCACCCCTGTGAAGGCAAGACTCCCCTGAGTCAGTAGCAAAAAGAATCTCTGAATTTGCTCCCCTGAGCAGTAAGTTATGGAGGGTCAAAGTTGACCTTTTGTACAGAAGCTCTCTGGGAGAGAGGGTCCTATCTTCTAATTTTTCTAAGTTCTATCTCTCTCACAGACTCTATCTACTGATGTACGGAACCAATCAGAATTGAGTTCCGTACGCAAAAGTACAGCCGCCAGTGTACTTTCAGTACGGACATTGTACCACATGGCCTAAATGTCGACACATGTCAAATCCGGATTCGGTGCCATAATCTTCGGAGATTCTACAATCCAACGGAATATCGCCACGCGTCATCCGATGTGGCGATGGCCACAAACCGCCGAAATCTTCCTCCGCGATCTCGGCGCTAATTCCGGCCGGTCCGATTAAATTCAGATTTAATCGTAGCCGTAATAAATACATGCGCGGTATTTATTTCACTTCCGAAACAAATGCGCGGTATTGATTCGTAATCCGTACCGTCATCCGTACCGGATCTATGTATCCCGTAAATCCGTAATAGTTAAATGAATTTATCGTACGTATACATCTTTAAATTGTTATCAAACTATATAGTACGTAACACTAATCCTAGACTTAACGGCTAAGGCTACCGGCTACTTCCTATCTGCCGGCCGGTAGGTACATGGATCAAATCCTGCGCCGGCACATATCTTTTAGATAAATAAATAAACCCTAAAATAAAATTCCCGTAAACCTTAGGATAGCCAAGGTAGCGATGGCTCTAGCATCCTCTCCAATGTCTCAGTGACTGCGACAAGTTTGAGAGTTGGAGAGAGAAGTTAGAGGTAGACTGCCTCGGCTTCTTTCTATTTCTATTTAGACCTAGAAAATACTAATAAATCCATTAGTTTCTACAACCCACATTAGTTCTTTTACAGCAGAACACGACGCCATATACTCAGCCTCCATAGTAGACTGAGCAACCACCTTTTGTTGCTTACTGCTCCAACAGCAAGCACCTTCCCCCACATACAAAACATATCCAGAAGTGCATCTTCTCATAGGTGCATCCCCATAACTGGCGTCACTCCAAGTGGTGATATCAGTATGCTCCCCTCCCAAATGCAACCATAACTCTCTAGTTCCCACCAGATATCTCATGACTCTCTTGGCTGCCTCCCAATCTCTCTTCCTAGGATCATTAAGACTCCTACAGAGTACTCCAACTGCTGCCGCTATGTCCGGCCTGGTACAGTTCATAAAATAGATTAAGCTTCCTACGACATGTCTATAAGGAATAGACTTCATGAACTCTCTCTCCTCTAGACTCATCTGATCGTCTAAGATCATCACTCGTCCTTCTACACTCCCATCACTTACTTTTTTCAAGTCCATGGGAGTGGTACAACTGTTAGCATTCTCCATCTGGAATTTCTCAAGCATATTACCTATTGCTTCTTTCTGAGTAAGTCTGATAATCTTCTTCCCTCTATCTCTCTCCATTTGGATCCCCAAAATATATTTTGCCTCCCCTAAATCCTTCATATCAAATCTGCCCCTAAGATCTTTCTTTAGCCTATTGATATTATCTAAAGACTTACTTAACACAAGCAGATCATCCACATAAATTGCAATAAAAATGACACCATTCTCATCTTCAAACATATAGATAGAATGGTCAGAGCTGATCCGGATGTATCCCAGATCGGTGAGAAACTCATCTAGTTTCTTATTCCACTGTCGGGGAGCCTGTTTCAGTCCATATAAGGACTTTATGAGCCTGCACACTTTGCTCTCTTCTCCTTCTTCCACAAACCCCTCGGGTTGCCTCATAAAAATTTCTTCCTCTAACTCACCATTAAGAAAAGCAGTCTTAATATCCATCTGGTGAATTTCCATGTCTTCCGCTGCGGCCAGACTGAGGAGAATCCTTACCGATGGGAACCGAACAACTGGAGCAATGGTCTCCTCGTAGTCAATCCCCTCTTTTTGGGTGAACCCCTTTGCTACCAATCGAGCCTTATACCTCTCAATTGTATTATCTGGGTTCAGTTTTAGTTTAAATACCCATTTACATCCAATAGGTTTTCTGTCTGGAGGGCAATCCGCTAGTTCCCAAGTATTTGCTTCCATGATAGAAGCCATCTCATCATTTATGGCTCTAATCCATCTTTCTTTCTCTGGACTATTCACTGCCTCTAAGTAAGGACTGAGGCTCATCTAGGTGAGATAGCTTAGTTACCTTATGAGCAGCTTGTTTTTCCTGTATCCTTTTGTTGCTCCTCCTTCCTCCCTCAAACTCCGAAGCTGGAATGGATGGAAGTCTTGGATTTCTTCTCACTGTCTCATCGGCTCCCCTGTCCATAAAAACCGTATCTTGTCCCGCTTCTTCCATCTTTTCGAAGTCCATAGGAGTATGTGAGGTTTCCGGTGAGTCTTCTGTATCTTCAATCTCCCCTGAATCTGTAATCACAGTTTCACTCATGTCTTTTTCGGGAACGACTGAGTTCTCCTCACTTTCGGACTCAAATCTGATCCTTATCTTCTTTGTATATTTGAAGGGGTCAAATGACTTCCCTTCATCCCATGACAACTAAGTGTTTGACCAGAATGATATCTTTCTTTGCTAAATCATAGACTCTATATCCCTTAACATCCTCATCATATCCCACAAAGTATCCAGGTTTTCCCTTAGCATCTAGTTTCCAGTTTTTCCTATCCGTGTCAAGACTGTAAACTTGGCTACCAAATACTTTAAGGTGTGAGATATCTGGTTTCCTTCCAACCCATCTCTCATAAGGTGTCACTCCCCCTTTACAGCTGAGGTAAGGACTCTATTTTTAATATAGTTGGCACAAGTTCATTGCCTCTGCCCAAAATCTCTTTCCTATTTTCTTGTCTGCCAACATACTACATGCACTATCTCCTAGTGTTCTATTCAACCTCTCAGCTACCCCATTTTGTTCTGGGTTATATGGTACAGTTTTTCTGGTGCTCGCACTCCCTCATCTCTCAAATATTCTTCAAACTCGTTAGAGGTATATTCCCCCCCATTATCACTCCTTATCCTTTTAATGGGGGTTTCATGCAACTTCTCACTCCAAGCTTTATATTCTTTGAAGTAAGTTGATGCTTCAGACTTTGTTTTCAGAAAGTAGACTCTAGAGTATCTAGACCAGTCATCAGTTATTGTCATCATAAACTCTTTCCTCCCAACCGAAGGTACTTTTGCAGGCCCCCAAATATCTGTGTGGACTAAATCTAATACTTTCTCACCTCTATATGTGGCGGCTTTTAGAAAGGAAGTCTGTGAGCCTTACCTTGAGCACAACCACTACAATCATCCATCATTTCATTATCCCCAAACTCAATGCCATCTACTACCCCAAGTTTTTTCATTTCCCTTAACCTATCAAAATGTACATGTCCCAACCGCTTATGCCAAATCATCACCTTAGGAACACCAACATAGTAGGCATTCTTCTTTTCATTACTCAAGTTAAGCCTAAACATTCCTTGGCTACCCTTATCTGCTGTGAAGTAAACTTCATCCCCATACTTAGCTGTAAAGACTCCCTTTCTGGTGAAGGTATCAAACTCTTTGTCATCTAACACAGACGTAGAGACAAGGTTTTTACTCAGCTGTGGAATGTAAAGTACATCTGAGAATGTAAGTATAGAAGTCTTACCCTCCACTAAGACTTTCAGATCTACTGATCCCACTAGATCTGTAGTAACCACTCTCCCATCCCGATACTCTATCTCTACAGTAGGAATCTTTCTTAACTTAGTGAAGAGTTCTTTATCACGACACATATGCATGGATGCACCTGAGTCGATGATCCATCCTTTCGTGGAGCTTCCCGGATGGCTCCAAGGGCACACTTCTGCCTCCGAGGAATCTCCTTCTCCTCCAAACTCTCGTCAAGAAGAAGCTCCCCAACCTCCTCATAGGACTCATCCTCGGTTTCTCCTGACACCTTTGTAACCACAAGTGCCTTTTTCTTCCCTCCGGAAGAACCCCCCTCCACGGTTCTCTTGGAGCCTCAGCTCTGATAGCTTGACACAATCTGCAATAAAGTGCCCCGGCTTTTTGCAAAAATGACAAAGACCCCTTTGGGGGCCTTTGTCCCCCTGAATGATCTCTTTCCCCCTCTATAAGGTTTCTTCGGGTCCTTTCCCCATCGGTCCCCTCCTACTGCCTAGAGCTTGAATGCTCTTTCCTCCTCTTCTAATCTCCATTGTGTTTTCCTGCACAAGTATCATCCTGACTACTGTGTTCCATTTCCATGAACTATCAGGCATTCCCTGTACTCGGTACACTAAGTTTTCGAACTCATTTGGTAATTTCATGATAAGGGTGTTAACTTTCATTTTCATTGTACCTATCCATCCGGCACTTTCCATTTCTGTATACAAACAAGAAAGATCATTACAGTAATCTAACATCTTTCCTCCTTTGTAAGTGTAACTCAATAGCTTTTGCTCAGCCAACTGGAGCTCCTGAATAGTTCCAGCTCTATAAATTTCCACCAAACTCACCCACAACTCCTCGGCCTTGTAAATGTGAAGATGAGGAGTGGCCAAACCTTGAGTGAGGTGCCTCAGAATGAAGTTCTTGGCAGCCATGTTTACATCCTCCCATATTTGAGTATCGTTCTCCACGGTCTTCACGATTGCCCGCTCCCGATACTGTGGCAATAGGAGTAAGGGGTGTCTCCTTCCCTTTCCCCTTTTCGGACACACTGCTGTCCCCATCATCTGCCTCCTCCGCCGAGGCAGCCGTTGTTGCAAGAAACCTTACTCCTCCAAATCCTGGTGGAGTTCCTGAAGGTGGACGTTTCACTTGTCCACTGACGATACCCCAGTATCGTTTTTCACACAAAAACTCCCATCATCATGGCTTCCCATAGATGAACCCAGATCCATTGAAGGTGGGCACCCTAGAGGGTGGGCCCATAACCTGCAATTTTGTGTCCTCCATTGGACCACAGAATACAGGAAGCCTCTAGATAGTATTTAACTAACCCACTTTAAGCCACAACCACTGCTGCCCAAGAAGGCAAACTGACAATTTGACTGCACCCCTGTGTAGCTTGGACTCCCCTGAGTTCGTAGAAAAAAGAATCACTGAAAACGGCCAACCAGGCGATAAGTTATAGGGTGGCAAAGATGCCAATTTATACAAACTCTCTGAGAGAGAGGACTATCTACCTAAATTTTCCTAAGTCCTAGTTTTTCCTAATTCCCTCTCATAGCTCCTATCTACCTGCCTGTACGAACCAATCACAAAACTGTATAGTACTAGAAAGTACTACTGCCGATGTACTTTCCTGTACGGCCTCTGTACGACAAGGCCATAAGTGGACGCGTGTATACTTTCCACTCATCCGTACGTTCCTCGGAATTCCCGCGACCGAATGATGTTTCCCCCACGTGGCGCCAGGTGATGCCACGTCACTAAATGCCAAAGTGACCACTCCGGGATTTCGGCGATGATGTGCGCCGTTGGATTATATGCGAAACGTAATCTTGGCCGGAATAAATACTTGCGCGATATTTGTTCCGATGTAGAAATAAAATGCGTGGTATCTGTTTTGAATTAGCGTCGTACGACGTACTTTATAAAACTGTATATATGTACGCTGTAAACAGTTTTAGTTAAATGAACTTTATCCTTTCGAACTAAATATATATCTATCACATACCATAGCACTTAGCATTGGTCCTAGTCTATTAGGATAAAGCTGACGGCTACCGGGTCAACTTGACGAACCGCAGGTACCGGGATCAAATCTCTGGTCCGTCAAGTATATTTTTAGTAACCTACTAAAAATTGCTGTCTGTTGAACTAAGGCAGCCATGGATCAACCTCTCTCTCTTTCCTTCAGTGACTACAGCAAGTATGGGGGCTAGAGAGCGGAGGTGGAGGCAGGCTGTCCGTCCCTTTCCTTTTTCCTTTTATAAAAACATATTTAAACCTAGAAAATACTCTAGAAATCTATAAATTTCAACAGTGGCGCCACGTGGCACCGCGTGACGCTATCTCTGTGTGCCGCCAAAAGCTCATTTCGCGTGGCGGCTATAATGCCGGCCGTCCGATCCAAAACATATTTTACACGGTTCAGATTCGCGTACATGCAGGAATTGCTCCTTTTGGTTAGTCTGTTGTTAATTAGCTGTCGCATGAATGTTTATATATTTATAAAACCCGTCGCGTGTATCGTTTCGTAACGCCTTAATGGTCAAGGCGTTAGGCTATAGAGAATCTAGAGGTCGCAAGTTCAAATCTAGACTTAGGCATCATTTTAGTAAAATACCCTCTACTTAAAAAACTGCCACTTTCTAAATATGGCGGTAGTCATGGCACGCCTTTGATCCCCACTCTCTTTTTTTAAAGAAAAACTAAAATAGGGAAGTGAACTATTAATTACCTCTTTTCAACATGGATGAAGGGAAATCTATAGATCCCTTTAAGCATACAAAGACAGTCAAAATCAGATTTGAGTCAAAAAATTCTGATGACTTTGAGCTTCCTAACTATCCAGGTTTTCGAGAAGATGATGATCTTGTTGGTACAAATAACACCTAGGAGGAATCATCCGTGGAACCCCAAGTGCCAACTCCAACCGAAGCGGAAGACGTGGTGGAAATAGACTCGAAATTGAGGGATAGGGGAGAAGTCAAAACTATTCGAAAGAATCCACGAGAGCCATCTATTTTGACATCAGAGTTTGAGAATGGAAGGAGAAGCAGCAAAAGACCGTAAGAGAAACAAGTTAACAATAAAGAATCAAAATTGTCTCATCTCGATGAACCTCAGACTTATGGTGAGGTGATGAACTTGCAACTCTGAGACCTCCATTGGCCCTCAGAGTAAGCAGCTCACACGAAGCCTCTAGGATAACACTGACCCCTTTGTGTTTCAGCAAAAGTAACTGCCACCCTGGCAGACAAAATCTTTGACCACCTCCACCCCTGTGAAGGCAAGACTCCCCTGAGTCGATGACAAAATGAATATCTGGATTTGCTCACCTGAGTAGTAAGTTATGGAGGGTCAAAGTTGAACTTTTGTACAAAGGCTCTTTGGGAGAGAGGGTCCTATCTACCAAATTTTCCTAAGTCCTATCTCTCTCTAAAACTCTATCTAATGAAGTACGCCACCAATCAAAATAGTGTGTCGTACAGAAAGGTACAAGCGCCGTTGTATTTTCTATACGACCATTGTACGACATGGCCAACCAGTCGACACATGTCATATCAGTATATTTTTTGTAATCCTCGGAGATGCCGTAATCTAATGTGGTCGTACCACGTGTCAATCGATGTGGCTGTGACCAAAAATCGCCAAAAACCTATTCCGCGATGTCGGCATCCTTTGCGGCTGTCCGATCAAAACCGGGTTTTAATCGTAGCCGTCATAAATCGTTGTGCGATATTTGTTTCGCTGCCGAAACAAAATACGCTATATCCGTTTCGGAACCATACCGTACTCCGTACTTTACAAACCTGTATCCATGCGCGACGTCTTTAGTTTCAGTTAAATGAGTTAGTTCACTCTTCACAGTTTATACATTTGTCAAACCTTACATGTCTCAGCACCAATCTTAGACTTTAGGATAAAGCTACCGTCAATTTTAAACTTGACAGACGGCAGGTACCAGGATCAAATCCTGGGTCCGTCAAGTATATTTTAGTAAATCTACCAAAATCTACCACATGTCTCTCTATCTCTTTAAGCAACATAGGCAGCCATGGCTCTAACTTTCTCTTCAACTTTCAATGACTGCGAAAAGTGTGGGAGCTGAAAAGAGGAGTTCGAAGCAGACTGCTTCGGCTTCTTTTCTGTCTTTGATTTTAGACCTAGAAAATACTAAAAGTAACCATTAATATCTACAAAATTGTCTTGAGAGGAACCGGTGGAAGACAACCATTAATAAGGAGATGGCTTCGATTATGGCGGCCGATATGTGGGAATTGGTGGACTTTTTCCGTGACAAGAAGCCAATCGGGTGTAAGTGGGTGTTTAAATTGAAACTCATCCCAGATAACACCATTGAGTGCTACAAGGCTCGATTAGTGGCGAAAGGCTTTACCCAGAAAGAGGGAATTGACTACGAGGAGACATTTGCCCCAGTCGACAGGTTCCCCTCCGTCCAAATACTTTTCAGTTTGGCAGCAACAGAAGACACGAAAGTACATCAAATAGACATCAAGACGGCCTTCCTACATGGAGAGTTAGAAGTGGAGATCTTTAAGCGACAATCCGAAGGATTTTTGGAGCAAGGGGAGGAGAGCAAGGTTTTCCAATTGATCAAATCATTGTATGGGCTAAAACAGGCGCCTCGAAAATGGAATAAGAAGCTCGATGTTTTTTTTACAGGTTTGGGATACACCCTGATCAACTCAGATCACTCAATTTATTTGTTTAAAGATGAGGAAAGAATTAAACTTATTGCAATTTATGTTGATGATTTGCATGTTTTAAGTGAATCTATGGATAAAATTAATAAGTTAAAAACGCATCAAAAAAGTAAATTCAGGATGAAGGATATGGGCGAAGCAAGGTATATTTTAGGAATTCGAGTAGAGAGAGATAGAGAAAGAAAAATAATCAGATTAACATAAATGAGGCCATTGGAAACATGTTAGAAAGATTCCAAATGGATAAGGCAAATAGTTGTACCACTCCAATGGAACAGAAGAAGGGAAGTGAGGGGAGTGTGGAAGAGGGAGTCATAAAATTGGATGATGAGTTAGGTTTTGAAGATAAAAGATTTATGTAGACCATCTCTTATAGACAAGTAGTAGGCGGCCTAATATATTTCATGAATTGTACCCGGCCAGACATAGCTGCTGCTGTTGGAGTACAGGAGTACTAAGTAGGAGCCTGAATGCTCTCACTAAAAAAGATTGGGAGGCAGCTAAGAGAGTTCTTAGATATCTCATAAGAACTAGAGATCTATGGCTGCATTTGGGTGGGAATAATATTGATATCACCACTTGGAGTGATGCTAGCTATGGGGATGCTCCTATGATAATATGCGCGTCTAGCTATATATTATATGTGGGTGATGGGGCTTGCTGCTAGAGCAGCAAGCAACAAAAGGTCATTGTTCAATCAACCATAGCGGCTGACTACATGGCCTCTTTCTTTGCTATAAAAGAATTAATGTGGGTCAAGTCCTTGCTTGGTGAGATTTGTCATCTTAAGAGTGGTGTCCAGAAAGTGTTTTGTGATAATCAGGCAGCCATTGCCATTTTTGCCAATCCTAAACACCATTTTAACGCCAAACATTTCGACAATAGACTTAGGTTCGTTTAGGAGAAGGTAGAAGAAAAAATAATCAATTTAGAGTATAGACCAGATAGTGAAGTGGTAACGGATATGATGACCAAACGTGTGCCTTCTCCAAAGCTAATTTTCTGCAAGGAGAAGTGTGGTCTTAAATTGAAAAGTGACTAAAAAATAAAGGGAGTGTCGAAATTAAGGGTTCTTTTAATATTTTTTAGGTTTTCTTGAAAAGAGGTAATCAATAGTTCAATTCTCTATTTTAGTTAGACTCCATAGAGAGAGAGAGAGAGTCAAAGACATGCCATGGGTGTCGCCTTATTCAGAAATGGCAGATAGAAGTAGAGGGTATTTTCCAAAATGTTGCCTTAGAACGGTTTTGATCCTGATACCTACAGGCTACGTATAGTCGGACGCCTTAACCGTTAAGTCATCAACGAAACGATACACTTATTAGGTTTGATTTGTACTTAACTTTTGACACGTTGGCTAAAATCATACCAAATTGACGAAGAGGCGCATATAAAACAATTCATGCATGAATGCGAATCCAAACCGTGTAAGTTAATTTGATTGGACGGCCGTCCTTGCAGCCGCCACTTGGAATGAGCTTTTGGCGGCATTTGGAGATACCGTCACGCGACGCCACGTGGCGTTACGTTATTGGATGCCGGTGAAGATGGGAGGAGGAACCATGGCTCTTGATTTGAAAGGTGTCACCTTAAAGGCCATGTCGTACAATGGTTGTACAATAAGTACATCGGCCATTGTACTTTATTGTACTATATAATGTTCCTATTGGACTAAGGTTTAGTAGAAGGTGTACGTGAGTAAGCAGACCATGACTTAGGCAAATTTAGGAACCTCTCTCTAAGAGAGCTTGTAAATAAAAGGTCATATTTGACCTGCCATACCTTACTACCCAGAAGAGAAAATTCGAAATTCTTTTTGCTATCGACTCAGGAGAGTCTTTTTTTCACAGGGGTGAAGGCGGTTAAACTTTTTTGTCTGCCACGGTGGCTGCTATTTTTGTCAAAACAAAAACGGGTCAGGGTTATCCTAGGGGCTTCGTGTGAGCTGGCCATTCTGAGGACCTATAGAGGTCTCATAATTGCACACGTGGCCGTGGTGCGTATAGTGTGTTTTTACACGGAGCGACAAAGACATAAGGTGGCCTAATTTTCATATACCTTATATTCTTCCATATTATTGACTCACAACATTGCGCAGTGTTGTTGCGGTTTCGGATGGAACAATCTAAGAAAAACGCGATTACGCGCATTGAGACCCAAATAATATTTTTATACCATATGCTTTGAAGAGCGTCAAGCTTTTATACTATTTTTTCGAAAACTATTTTTGTGAGTGCACTCAATAAAGATTTGACTTCAAATAAATTGTCAGCCCGTTCTCCATCTCTCATGCCGAGTTCTTAATACCACGTATCTCTATCACTTTTCAGCCATCACGAGCTTCGAACGCTATCCAACAATGCACAATAACGAATAATAGTTGAGGATTGAGAGACTTACCTTCACGCCACCTTAAGGTTGTAGACGCTAGTCGTAGTTTAAGCCTTTAATATGGCATAATCTTAGGCGATGGGCCACCTCCACCCTTCATGTCGTCTTTAATGTTAATACCGTTGGTTTTATTTTTTCTTTCAGTAGTACCAAATTTGTTGTGTAACATTTTTTGTGTTTTTAGTCCTTGGGGATTATGGAAAACTACCTTATATGGTCATCAAAGATTCTTAGTAATGTAATTATGTGACCTCCATTGGTACACACAATGTCTAGCTTATGTGAAGCCTCTAGGATAGCATTTGCACTTTTGACTTTGGCATAGATAAAGTCCCATCCTGGGACGCAAAAGCCTTGACCAACTACACCCCTGTGTAGCTTGGACTCCCCTGAGTCCGCTGCAAAAAGAAGTAGAAATTGCTCACCCGATTATTAAGTTATGGTTGACCAAAGTTGGCATATAAATACAAGTGCTCTTTGGGAGAGAGGATGAAACCCAAGAAATAATGTAAGTCCTAAACTACCACTCTAAGCCTACTACTAGTCTACCTATCCAATCAAAAGACATAGCGTTGTACTTCTTGTATGGCCATAGTACGAGATGGCCGCTCCGCTGACCCGTGTCAGTTCATGAACCAAAGTTGCTCCCTCCGCGATACCCGTTGTCCAATCATCCCTCGCCACGTGTCACCCGCCGACATATGCTTAGCAAACTGCCTAAAAACCACTCTAGAATTCCGGCTCCGCAGCGAGCCGTCGATTGCGAACGACTTTCAATTTCGTCCGTCGAAATTTGATGTCGTTTTGTGCGGTACTTTATTTCGTGCGGTCCCGCACGTTTCAAGTTCACTTCGTCTTGTAATATGTTAAATGAAGAATGCCAATACGTTTCATTATAAATATGTATCAAACCCAATATGTATAACATTTCATCAAGACCTACCGTATAAGGCTAACAGCTACGCCATACGGTAGTCTATCCGGGGGTCACCCGATTAAAGTCCCACTAGTGACCGCCTAAATTTTGCATAAAACCAAAACTTTTGCTATTTCTCCTTGCCTGTATGGGGTAGCGATGGCTGCCTGCAAGTCCTCATTGATTAACACAAGTATGAGGGCTGTTGGAAGACAAAAAAAAATCAAGACTATAAAATACCTTTTTCAACACTCCCCTTATTTTCTAGTCTAGCTTTTGCTTCAGACCACACTTCTCCCTACAAAATATCAATTTGGGAGAAGGAACCGATTTAGTCATCATATTTGCTACCATCTCTCCATCTGGTCTATATTCCAAACTAGTTATTTTTTTCTCAACCTTTTGTCTAACAAAGCTCAAATAAATATCCATATACCTTGCTTTAAAGTGATGCTTAGGGTTTGTTGCAACTGCAATTGCAGCTTGATTGTCACAAAATATCTTTTGCACTCCATTCTTCATATATCCCAATTCTTGAAGCAAAGAGTTCACCCACATTAATTCTTTCACAGCCGAACAAGAGGCCATATACTTAACCTCGATGGTGGACTTAGCAACCACCTTTTGTTGCTTGCTGCTCCAACAACAAGCTCCATTCCCAACATATAACACATACCCAAAAGTACACCTCCTCATCGGAGCATCCCCATAATTGGCATCACTCTAAGTGGTGATGTTACTATTATCCCCTCCCAAATGCTGTAACTCTGAGACCTCCATAAGTCCTCAGAGTGGACAGCTTCCAAGAAGCCTCTAGGATAATCCTGACCCCTTTGTGTTTAAGCAAAAATAACTGCCACCCTGGCAGACAAAAACGCTGACC
>JBBHKE010003462.1:0-84703 GCA_037447655.1 Zygnema cylindricum
AGAGAGAGAGATAGTGGAGAGTGAGGGAGGTAGGGAGACGGAGAGAGAGAGGGGGACAAGGGGAGCGAGAGAGGGGGACAGGGGGAGAGAGAGAGGGAAAGGGAGAAGGGGAGGAAGAGAGAGAGAGAGAGAGAGAGAGAGAGAGAGAGGGAAACGACGATGACCTTCAAAGCTCTGGTCAGATTCTGCGAAGTTGGCACATGGAGCGGCAATTATTCACACCGGTGGAGACAAACTCCAAGTATGAGGTGCGTTCCAGTGCGATTTTGCTTCAGTTGGCCCGTTAAGGCCTTTGGCGGCAACGGGGGTCAGTTCAGTTGTTATAGAATATTTGGAGAAACGCTTAGGGCGATTTCCCATGTACCCGAAATGTAGTTTTGCTACTTTGTTTTTTAGCTAGGATTTTCCGTACTAATTTTAAAGAGTTCCACTGTAACGGTACGGCAATATGTGGCTAAGTACGAGTTTTTCTGTCGTTTTCCTTTTAAACTTAGCGCCATACTGCTAAAGTTGCAACCATAAGGTTACTTTCGCATGTAACCGAAACTTTACTCTTGTAACTTTGTTTTTAGCGAAAGATTTTCCGTACTACTTTCAGACCATTCGTATGCAAAGAAATGAAATCGTTACTTAAGATTGTGACGGATGTAGACGACTACAAAACTCGCGAGAATTGACAACGTCTACAAAATAGCATTAATGTCCTATTCGTACGGATTTGGACTTTTTTACGAAAACTACGTAGTATTCGTTTGTTTCGTAGCTTTCGTAAATTTCGTACGTCTCACACTGTACGAAATATTGTACGAACAATAAAAAAAAAATAGTTGCTTTTGCGCGCTGTCCTCCACTCCGTCTTCAGAAGGAAGCCGCCGTTGGAGACGCCGTAGATTGCGCCGCTCGTCGCTTGTTCGTTGCACTTTTCAGTTTTGCATTTTCGCTTCATTTTTGCGCGCGTATTTTTATCTGAGCAGCGAGCAGCGGAATTTATGGCGTCTCGCACGCGTATTTTTATCTGAGCGGCGAGCAGCGGAATTTATGGCGTCTCGCACGCGTATTTTTATCTGAGCGGCGAGCAGCGTAATTTTTGGCGTCTCGCACGCTTATTTTTATCTGAGCGGCGAGTCGCGGAATTTATGGCGTCTCGCACTCGTATTTTTATCGGAGCGGCGAGCAGCGGAATTTATGGCGTCTCCCACGCGTATTTTTATCTCAGCGGCGAGCCGCGGAATTTATGGAGTCTCGCACGCGTATTTTTATCTGAGCGGCGAGCCGCGGAATTTATGGCGTCTCGCACGCGTATTTTTATCTCAGCGGCGAGCAGCGGAATTTATGGCGTCTCCCACGCGTATTTTTTTCTCAGCGGCGAGCCGCGGAATTTATGGCGTCTCGCACGCGTATTTTTATCTGAGCGGCGAGCAGCGGAATTTATGGAGTCTCGCACGCGTATTTTTATCTGAGCGGCGAGCCGTGGAATTTATGGCGTCTCGCACGCGTATTTTTATCTGAGCGGTGAGCTGCGGAATTTATGGCGTCTCGCACGCGTATTTTTATCTCAGCGGCGAGCCACGGAATTTATGGCGTCTCGCACGCGTATTTTTATCTCAGCGGCGAGCCGCGTAATTTATGGCATCTTCAACAGCGGCTTCCTTGAGCCGTTTTGCGTCATTTGCGCGCGCGTATTTTCATCTGTCCTCCACTCCGTCTTTAGAAGGAAGCCGCCGTTGGAGACGCTGTAATTTCCGGCGCTCGCCGTTATTACAGTTCGTTGCAATTTTCAGTTTTTTAGGGTATTGAATATTGAATTTTTTTGAAATTTCAAAGTCCAAAAAAGGTATTTTATCAAAGGAATTTTACCTACGAATTTTAAAAATTCGAAATTGTTTTATGCTCACTCTACATAGTATTCGTTAGTTTACTCCGTGCGTTTTATGCGCATAGGACATCTATGCAAAATAGCGACAGTTGCAGACGTCTACCTACTTGTGACATTGTACATGTTTAAGGTTTGTGACATTTTAACGTCACTCTCAAATTATGACAGCGCCTACGTCACAAATTCTAAAACTTCGCCATGATTTACAGATATTGTATTTAAGTCTTTCCTCACTCTACTTGCTATCAAAATACGCCCAAAGATAGTCAAAATAAATCATTTTTATAGATCTTTCATTTAATTCCATTATTGACCTGTTCCATTGTAAGAATTGTGAGATAGATGCAATAGTGGGAGAGGGAGAGAGAGAGGCGCTTTCACCGACTTCGCTTTAGCGAAATGGCGTCTGTTGGTCGAGACCCTCTCCACGGCCCCCCTGAGGTGATTTTTGAGTGATTTCTCCTCACTATCTCATCGGCTCCCCTGTCCATGGAAGCCGATTCTGGTCCCACTTCTTCTATCTCCTCGAAGTCCATAGGAGTATGTGAGGTTTCCGGTGAGTCTTCTGTATCTCGGATCTCCCCTGAGTGTGCAATCACGGTTTCCCTCATGTCCCTTTCGGGAACGACCGAGTTCTCCTCATTTTCAGACTCAAATCTGATTCTTATCTTCTTTGTATATTTGAAGGGGTCAAATGACTTCCTTTCATCCATGACAACTAGATGTTTAACCTGCATGATATCTTTCTTTGCTAAGTCATATACTCTATACCCCTTAACATCCTCATCATATCCCACAAAGTATCCAGGTTTTCCCTTAGCATCTAGTTTCCAGTTTTTCCTATCCGTGTCAAGACTGTAAACTTGGCTACCGAACACTTTAAGGTGTGAGATATCTGGTTTCCTTCCAACCCATCTCTCATAAGGTGTCACTCCCTTTACAGCTGAGGTAAGGACTCTATTCTTAATGTAGTTGGCACAGTTCATTGCTTCTGCCCAAAATCTCTTTCCTATTTTCTTGTCTGCCAACATACTGCATGCACTATCTCCTAGTGTTCGATTCAACCTCTCAGCTACCCCATTTTGTTCCGGGTTATATGGAACAGTTTTCTGGTGCTGTACTCCCTCATCTCTCAGATATTCCTCAAACTCATTAGAGGTATATTCCCCCCCATTATCACTCCTTATCCTCTTAATGGGGGTTTCATGCAACTTCTCACTCCAAGCTTTATATTCTTTGAAGTAAGTTGATGCTTCAGACTTTGTTTTTAGAAAGTAGACTCTAGAGTATCTAGACCAATCATCAGTTATTGTCATCATAAACCTCTTTCCTCCAACCGAAGGTACTTTTGCAGGTCCCCAAATATCTGTGTGGACCAAATCTAACACTTTCTCACCTCTATATGTGGCCGCTTTGGGAAAGGGAAGTCTGTGAGCCTTACCTTGAGCACAGCCACTACAATCATCCATCATTTCATTATCCCCAAACTGAATGCCTTCTACTACCCCAAGCTTTTTCATTTCCCTCAACCTATCAAAATGCATATGCCCTAACCGCTTATGCCAAATCATCAACTTAAGAACAACAACATAGTAAGCATTCTTCTTTTCATTCCTCAGGTTAAACCTAAACATTCCTTAGCTACCCTTATCTGCCGTGAAGTAAACGTCATCCCCATACTTAGCTGTAAAGACTCCCTTTCTAGAGAAGGTGTCAAATTCCTTGTCATCTAAAACAGACGTAGAGATAAGATTTTTACTCAGCTGAGGAATGTAGAGTACATATGAGAATGTAGGTATAGAAGTCTTACCCTCCACTAAGACTTTCAGATCTACTGACCCCACTAGATCTGTAGTAACCACTCTCCCATCCCCATACTCTATCTCTACAGTATGGATATTTCTTAGTTTAGTTAAGAGTTTTTTATTATGGCACATATGCATAGATGCACCAGAGTTAATGATCCACCCTTCCTGTGGCGCTTCCCGAATTGCTCAAAGGGCACACTTCTATCTCCGAGGGATCTCCTTCTCCTCTAGACTCTTGTCAAGAAGAAGCTCCCCATCCTCCTCCGAGGACTCGTCCTCGGTTTCTCCAGTCACTTTTGTGACCAAAAATGCCTTTTTCTTCCCTCCGGAAGAACTCCCTCCACGATTCTCTTAGAGCCTCAGCTCCGAAAGCTTGACACAATCTGCTATGAAGTTTCGCGGCTTTTTGCAAAAATGACAAAGACCCTTTGGGGGCTTCGGTCCTCCAGAGTGATCTCTTTCCCCTTTGTACGCTTTCTTCGGGTCCTTCCCCCATCGGTCTCCTCCTGCTGCTAGAGCTTGAATGCTCTTTCCTCCTCTCATAATCTCCATTGTGTTTTCCTACACAAGTATCATCGGACCACTGTGTTCTGAAACTTTGTGTGCTCCATTGCCCACAGAAATCGCAGATCCAAAAGTAGCTTATCTAGATAGTGTCGACTCCAAGTTGATATAAACCCAAATGACTGACCCCTTGACAATCACAAACCCATTATAGTTTCAACCTTGTGAAATAAGACTTTATGTGTGCTCAGTTTCACCTCAGAATGCAAAGTTAGAATATGAGTTTTGGACACATTCATTCACTTTGACTTTCCCTTATAAATGCAGCCACCCTAGCAAGAAAAAACTTTGACCGACTACTTCTTTGTGTAGCCAGGACTCCCTTGAGTCCGCAGCAAAAAGAATCACTGAAAATGGTCAAGTAAATTGATCGTTATGGTCGGCCAAATTTTGCCATTTATACAAAGTGCTCTCTGGGAGAGGCAGCTTCCTACCCAAAATTTTCTAAGTCCTATTCCCCCTCTAAAATTCAATCTACTGAAATACGACACCAATCAAATTACTGTGTCGTACAGAAAAGTACAGGTGCCGGTGTACTTTATGTACGGCCATTGTACAACATGGCCAAAATGTCGCCACTTGTCAAATCAGGATTTGTTCCCGTAATCTCCGAAGTTCCCGTAATCCAATGTTATCACGCCACGTGTCATTTGACGTGGCAAAGACCATAAAACGCCAAAAGTACCTCTTCCGTGATCGCGGCGCCTATCGCGGCCGTCCGATCAAAATCGGCAATAATCCTAGCCGCTAAAATTTGACGCGCGGTATTTGTTTCGCTATCGAAACAAATGCGCAATATCCGTTTCGTCCCCATATCGTACTCCGTACTAAATCAAACTGTATCTATGCACTAAGTATCTATTCGTCGTTAAACGAATTAATATTTTTTGTAACGATTTTTATATTTATCAAACCCTATATATCGTAATATGTGTCTTAGACTTAACGGTTAGAGCTAACGGCTATGGCAACTTGACGGATGTTAAGTACCAGGATCAATTCCTGGGTCCGTCAAGTACCTTTTGGTAAATCTACCTAATCCACCCCGTGTCTTCTCTAGTGAGCTTAGGCAGCCATGGCTCTAGCTCCCTATCAAGCCTTCAGTGACTACAACAAGTGTGGGGGCTTGGAGAATGTACTCAGGGACAGACGGCCTTTGCTCTTTTTCTATAAATACCTAGACAACACTCAAATATCAACACTCCCCTTATTTTCTAGTCTACTTCCTTTCAACTTTTACAAACAAATAAACAAACACTCCTTCCCCTATTTCCTTTTTTCTTTTATAAAACTTAAGAAAGATACTCTCGTATTTAAAACAATGCATTAGATGAACTGAAATAATAATTGCATCACACATTTCATTTAGCACCCCACTTATCATAAATCTAATCAAAGATTTTAGCCACCTCCTCCCCTTTTCATCCAACCAGAATCTGCTTTCCCTTTTGCATTTCCAACAGTCAGCCCAATCCCCAACCTGCAACACATACCCGTATGATAACCCTTTTACAGGCACATCTTCACAAGCGACATCACACTAAGTAGTGATGTCAAATCCATCCACCCCCAAATATTCCCCAAAAACACTAGTCCCCACTAAGTTCCTCATAAGATCTAAATCTTCTGTACTCATATTTTTATCCTTGATAATTACCCAATTTTATGAACTTCCCTCACTCTCTCCCATAGAAATCTTTCCACTATCACTTTCTAATTTAATTCCCTATAAATATTTCTTCTCCCCTAATCCTTTTATCAAATATCTCTTCTCCCCTATCCTTTAAAACCTCTTCGAGTGTCACTTCTCCCCTTTTCTTTGAATCCGTAGAAGTCTCCCTTTCGGACCAGTTTTCTGTTTCCCTATTATCTATAAAATTATCATTATTAATTTTATCTTTCCCGTTTTCAATTATGGATCCTAGATCTGACTTTCTCATTTCTAAGTCATACACTCTACTCTCCTCGACATCCTCAAGTACCTCCTCTCTCTTTACTTCCCTTATACCTCCACAACCACACTGTTGTTTTCGTGGAATTTCTGTGTGTTTTTCTCTCTTCCCCATACTACTAATCCGGAGAAGCTCTAAAATATCTTCATCCTCTTTCTCTTCTTCCCCTTCTTCCTCCTCATCCACATTCCAACTTCTAAGTTTTTCCAAACAAGGGCATTCGTTCATATAATGACCCGGTTCCCTACAAAAGAAGCAAACCCCCTTTTCCAAAGCTCTTGTTTCTTTTCTTCTCCCTCTCTTTCTACCAAAGTTTCGATAAGGTTTACCTTTGTCTTTATTCCTCTCATCACGCTTTCGCTTGTCACCGCCGTTCCTCTCATCACGCTTCCGCCAATCACCACCAGTTGTAAATGCATTCACTTTGACACTTCCCCTACGAAGCTCCAAAGTGCTTTCCCTCACAAGAATTATCCCCATGGTAAAGCTCCAAGTCCAATGGGAGACATCCATTGCCTACATACGAAAAATGATGTTTTCGTACTCATCTAGAAGTTTCATAAATAGTGTATTAATCTTCCTCTCCTTAGATTCTACATATCCCGCACCAGCAAGCTCAACATATAGCGCAGCAATATCATTGCAAAACTTTATCATGCTACCGCCTTTATAAACATAGGCATCTATTTCGTCTTTTACTAATTGCTGCCTCTGAATAGTCTCACTCTTATAAATCTGATTTAGTGATTCCCATATCTCTGAAGACTTCGTTAAGTTTATAAGAGTGATAGCTAAAACTCCGAGACCTCCATAAGTCCTCTGAATGGACAGCTTCCAAGAAGCCTCTAGGATAACCATGACCCCCAACTGCCACCCTGGCAGACAAAAACTCTAACCACCTTCACCCCTGTGAAGGGAAGACTCCCCTGAGTTGATAGCAAAAAGAATCTCGGAATTTGCTCTCGTGAGCAGTAAGTTATGGAGGGTCAAAGTTGACCTTTTGTACAAAAGCTCTCTGGGAGAGAGGGTCCTATCTACTAATTTTTCTAAGTCTTATCTCTATCACAGACTCTATCTACTGATGTACGTACCCAATCATGTTACACTTCCGTACATAAAAGTACAGTTGCCGGTGTACTTTATGTACGGACACTGTATGACATGCCCTAAATGTCGACACGTCGTATATACAGATTTGCTCCCTTAATCCTCGGAGATGCCGCGATCCAATGTTTTTCTGCCACGTGTCATCCGATGTGGCGATGACCAAAAACTGCGGAAATCCTCTTCCGCGATCTCGACATTCATTCCGGCCGTCCGATTATATGCACATTTAATCGTAGCTGTTATAAATACCTGCGCGGTATTCGTTTCGCTATTGAAACAAATGCGCGGTACATGTTTTTTGTCCGTACCTTGATTCGTACTTTCACATTCTTGGATTTATGTATCCCGTAAACAGTTTCAGTTAAATAAATTATCCTACGTGGGAATGTTTAATTAAATATTAAACCAAATAGGTTGTATCACTAGTTCTAGACTTAGCGGAAAAGGCTATCGGTTACCTGCCTTACCGTCCGGCAGGTACCAGGAGCAAATCCTGGATGCAACATATATCTTTTTAGTAAATAAACCCTTAATGGTAAATAAACTAATAAATTTCTCGTAAACCTCTGGAGAGCCTAGGTAGCCATGGCTCTAGCTTCCTCTCCAATTTCTCAGCGAGTGCGACAAGTTTGAGAGTGGGAGAGAGAAGTTAGAGATAGACTCCCTCGGTATCTTTCTATATTTCTATTTAGACATAGAAAATACTTAAAAACGGAACATTAATTTATACAATAGCTATGGACATAGACACGTTTCTAAGTATGACATGCTTTGCTATAGTGTTTTTGTATTCCCATATTTTTTCTGTCATTTTCTTCAGTTTTAATCCCTACAAGTGGTACCATAGCTGGGAGCCTAGCTTCCCTCACCATAGGTGTCCCTTTTTCCTTCTCCCCTATATCCACATCCACGCAAAGGTTTTTCCCTTCACCTTTCGTTGCATTTGAACTCCGGTTGATATTCTTGGCAGCCCCAGATGATTCTCCCTAGTATGCTCCTCCAAAGCCAGGTGGCGGACATCTCACTTGTCCCGAAACATTTCCCCATAAGTGCTCTCGAAAAGCAATCCCTCCATTGCAAACTCCCAATAAGTGAAGGTTGTTCCATCAAACATAGGCACCCTAGATGGTGGGCCCATAACCTGAAACTCTGTGTGTTCCTTTGCCCACAAAAATCGCTGATCCCAAAGAAGCTTATCTAGATAGTGCCTACTCTTAGTTGATATAAACCCAAATGACTGACCCGTTGGCAACCACAAACCCATTATAGCTTCACCCATGTGAAATAAGACTTTCTGTGTGCTCAGTTTCACCTTAGAATGCAAAGTTAGAATATGAGTTTTGGACACATTCACCCACTTTGACTTTCCCTTATAAATGCAGCCACCCTGGCAGGAAAAAACTCTGACCGACTATACCACTGTGTAGCCTGTACTCCCTTGAGTCCGTAGAAAAATGAATCACTGAAAATGGTCAAGTAAATTGATCGTTATGGCCGGCTAAAGTTTGCCATTTATACAAGGTGCTCTCTGGGAGAGGCAGCTTCCAACCCAAAATTTTCGAAGTCCTATTCCCCCTCTAAAACTCAATCTACAGAAGTACGGCAACAATCAAATTACTGTGTCCTACAGAAAAGTACAGGTGTCGGTGTACTTTATGTACGACCATTGTACAACATGACCAAAATGTCGCCACGTGTCAAATAAGGATTTGTTCTCGTAATATCAGGAGTTCCTGTAATCGTATGTTTTTAGGCCATTTGTCATTTGACGTGGCAAAGACCGTAAAACGCCAAAAGTACCTCTTTCGTGATCGCGGTGCCTATCGCGGCCGTCCGATCAAAACCGGCAATAATCCTAGTCGCAAAAATTTGACTCGCGGTATTTGTTTCGCTATCTAGACAAATGCGCAATATGCTTTCCGTCCTCATACCGTACTCCGTACTAAATCAAATTGTATGTATGCACTAAATATCTATTCGCCGTTAAACGAATTAATCTTTATGTAACATTTTATATATTTATCAAACCCTATATATCGTAATATGTGTCTTAGACTTAACGGTTAGAGCTAACGGCTATGGCAACTTGACGGATGTTAAGTACCAGGATCAATTCCTGGGTCCGTCAAGTACCTTTTGGTAAATCTACCTAATCCACCCCGTGTCTTCTCTAGTGAGCTTAGGCAGCCATGGCTCTAGCTCCCTATCAAGCCTTCAGTGACTACAACAAGTGTGGGGGCTTGGAGAAGGGAGTCAGGGACAGACTGCCTTTGCTCTTTTTCAATAAAGACCTAGAAAATACTCAAATATTAACATGTTCCATTTCCATGAACTATCACGCATTTCTTGTACTCGGTACACTATGTTATTAAACTCATCTGGTAGCTTCATGATAGGAGTGTTGAATTTATTTTCATTGTACCTCTCCATTCGGCACTTTCCATCTCCATATACAAACAACAAAGATCATTACACTATTCTAACATCTTTCCTCCTTTGTAAGTGTAACTCACTAGCTTTTGCTCAGCCAACTGGAGCTCCTGAATAGTTCCAGCTCTATAGATCTCCACCAAACTCACCCATTACTCCTCGGCCTTGTAAATGTGAAGATGAGGGGTGGCTAAAGCTTGAGTGAGGTGCCTCAAAATGAAGTTATTGGCAGCCATGTTTACATCCTCCCACATTTGAGTATCGTTCCGCGCGGTCTTCACGGTTGCCGCTCCCGGTACTGTGGCAATAGGAGTGAGGGGTGTCTCGTTCCTTTTCCCCTTTTTGGACACAGTGCTCTCCTTATCATTTGCCTACTCCGCTGGGGCAGCCGTTGCTGCAGGAGACCTTACTCCTCCAAATCTTGGTGGAGTTCCCGAAGGTTAACGTTTCCCTTGTCCACTAACGATACCCCAGTATCGTTTTTCGCACAAAGCTCCCATCATCATGGCTTCCCAATAGATGAACCCAAATCCATTGAAGGTGGGCACCCTAGAGGGTGGGCCCATAACTTGCAATTCTGTGTCCTCCTTTGGACTACAAAATTCAGGAAGCCTCTAAATAGTTATTAACTAACCCACTTTCAATGGCAACAGTGCTACCCAAACAGACAAGTAAACAATCTGACTGCAGCCCAGTGCTGCCTGAACTCCGCTGAGTCCGTAGGAACAAGAATCTCCGAAAACGCCCAACTAGGCGATAAGTTATGAGCCGGCAGCCTACCAAATCTCCTAAGTCATAGACCCCTCTCACAGCTCTATCTACTGAAGTACGAACAAATCATATGACTCTAAAGTATAGAAAGGTATTACGGCGGATGTCCTTTCTGTACGGCCTGTGTACGACAAGGCCACACAGTGGACGCGTGTCACTTTTCAACTCATCCGTACATTCCTTGGATTTCCCGTGACCGAATGTCATCCTTCCACGCGGCGCAAAGTCATGCCACGTCCATAAAATCCAAAGTGGCCATTCCACGATCAAGGCGGTGATATGTGCCGTCGAATTAAATCCGACATTAAATGTCGACCGTCGAAACAAATGTCCGATTCATTTGTTTCGTGCAAAATAACGTCCGCACTAAACTTTAACAAGTTCTATGTTCCTTCGTTCAAATTCCAGTTAATTCATTTCAGTACCATACAATATTTTAAATACATATCGAATCCTTTATCTCTAAACGGACTTCTACGACAGACTAGTTAGAGCTAACGGCTATGCCGCGCTCTACCGGTTGAAGGTTCGAGTCCTGCCGGACTCAACCTTTTGTTGAGAGTGACCTAAGTCACTCTTTAGTCTTGCCTGCTGAGCTAAGACAGCCATGGCTCAACCACCCTCTTTATCCCTTAGTGTATACAACAGGTATGGTGGGTAGAGAGAGGAGGTGGAGGCAGGTTGTCCGCCTTTTTCTTTTCCTTTTTGTACTTAACTATTTAGACCTAGAAAATACCACATAAATCTGATAATTTCAACAAAGTGCTTCTCTCCCACCTGCTGCAAAGACGAATATACTAGTTGGTGCAAGTATGACGCCAAGTGCTAGTGGATCACAATCAAGTCACAATGCCTATGACCTTTTACAATTCGCAGGTATACAAGGGATCGGATCTTTGGGTGGCCCTCAGAGAGATGTACCGAAGTGGTACGATTCAGCAACAGCAGTTGGCTAATCAAAAAATTAATGTATATGTATACAAAGGGGGGTAAATGTTGGATTTTTGTATTGAGCATACAACACTTTTTATGAAGCTAGAGAGTGCTAAAAAAGTAAAAACTAAAATTGAAAAGGTTAATTGCTTGCTCATGAAGTTACCAGATGAGTTCGATAATATAGTCAACCGTGTGTAGGACTTGCCAAACTTAAGGTAGATATGGAATTCACTGGTAGGGGTGATTATTGTTCAGAAAAATACAATTGAGATCCGAAGGGGAGGAAAAAGTGGGCAAGCCTTGGTAGCCGAGACCGATAAAAGGGACGAGGATTCCAGAAAACTGGTCAGAAACTATGGAAAGGGGGGGCAAAAAAATCAGACCGACGAGTTGAGACAAAGGGCTCCCAAAGGATTGTGTCATTTTTGTCAAAAGCCAGGGCACTATATGGCGGAGTGTAGAAAGCTAACCGAAATTTGGTTAAACGAGCGGCATATCGGTGGAACTCCAAGAGGAAAGAAAAAGGCTCTTGTGACACAGGTACATGAGGAGGAATGCGAGGACAAGAAGGATGTTGAAAATAACTAAAAAGGATTTAATATAAGTATTTTCTAGTTTTAAATAGATGAATAGAAAAGAGAGCAAAAGCAGTCAGCCTCCACCTATCTCTCTCCAACACCCATACTTGTTGTAGTCAGTGAAAGAGAGAGAGAGAGTAGTGGAGCCATGGTTGCCTCAGCTCCACCTGTGTAGTAAAAGAGTGACCTAAGTCACTCTCAACAAAAGATTGAGTCCGGCAGGAGTGGAACCTCCGACCGCTAGAGCATGGCGTTGCCGTTCGCTCTAACAAGTCTGTCGTAGAAGTTCGCTAGAGTATAAAGGGTTTGATAAATATTTAAACGGTGTTACAGTAGCTATTTCGATTAACGAAAATACAAACATAGATACATAGAACGAGTTAAATACACTATGGATATGATTTTGCACGAAACAAATGAATCAAACATTTGTTTTGACGGCTGAGATCAAATACTAAATTCTATCCAACGGCGCATATCATCGCCGAGATCATGCAATGGTCACTTTGGCATTTTGTGATGTGGCATGACCTGGCGCCACGTGGAGAGATAACATTCGGTCGCGGGAATTCAAAGGAATGTACGGACAAGTGAAAAATGGACATGCGTCCGCTTAATGGCCTTGTCGTACAAAGGCCGTACAAAAAGTACATCGGCAGTAGTACTTTCTTGTACTGTACAGTGTTCTTATTGGTTCGTACCGTCAGCATATAGGGGTTGTGAGAGGGAGCTTGGACTTCGAAAAATCTGGTAGATGGTCTTCTCTCTCTTTGAGAGTTTGTATATATTGGCATCTTTGCCACCCTATAACTAATCGCCTGGTTGGGCGTTTTCAAAGAATCTTTTTCCTACGGACTCAACGGAGTCCTGGCTGCACACGGGTGCAACAAGATTGTGTTTGCTTAGGCAGCAATGGTTGCCATTGAAAGTGGGTTGGTTAAAAACTATCTAGAGGCTTCCTGAATTCTGGAGTCCAATGGAGGACACAAAATTGCAGAGGATGAGCTCTTATTGGATGAGGAGTTGGAGGCCAAGATCGAGGTCAAAATTCCCTTGAACGCAAAATTGTGCTTTCAGAGGATTAAAAGGTGAACGAGGTTGGATTGTTGATTCAAGTGCCTCCATGCACATGTGTGAGGACAAGCATCTGTTCAGTAAGATGAGAAAGATCCCCACCATAGAGATAAAGTATGAGGATGGGAGGGAATTCACCACTACTTTGGTAGGGTCTTTAGATCTGAAAGTCTTAGTGGAGGGAAAGATATTTATAGTGACATTTGTTGAAATAAGTAGTTTTTAATATATTTTCTAGGTCTAAATTTATTAGAAAAGAAAAAGTAGGCAGCCTGCCTCTATCTCTTCTCTCTCTCTCGCCCCCATACTTGTTGTAGTCACTGAAGGAGAGAGAGAGAGAGAGCAATGGAGCCATGGCTGCCTCAACTCCATAGGAAGGACTAAAGAGTGGCTTAAGCCACTCTCAACAAAAGGTTGAGTCCGGAAGGACTCGAACCCCCGACCGGTAGAGCGCGGCGTAGCCGTTAGCTCTAACCAGTCTGTCGTAGAAGTCCGTTAGGAGATATACGGTTTCATTAGTATTTAAACTATTGTAATGTACTAGATTCATTTAACTGAAACTCTTAACGCCACGCATAGATACAGTTCTATAAATTACGAAGTACTGTACTTGTTTGAAATGGATATCGCGCATTTTGTTTCGAGAGCGAAACAAATATCGCGCAAGTATTTATTACGGCCGAGATTGAATTTCACGTCAAATCTAACGGCGCACATCATCGCCGAAATCCCGGAATGGTCATTTTGGCATTTATTGACGTGGCATGACCTAGCGCCACGTGGGAAGACATCATTCGGTCGCGGGAATTCCGAGGAACGTACGGACGAGTGGAAAGTGGACACGCGTCCACTTAATGGTCTTGTCGTACAGAGGCCGTACACAAAGTACATCGGCAGTAGTACTTTCTTGTACTATACAGTTTTTGATTGGTTCGTGCAGGCAGTAGATAGGAGCTGTGAGAGGGAAGTAGGAAAAACTAGGACTTAGGAAAATTTAGGTAGATAGTCCTCTCTCTGAGAGTTTGTATAAATTGGCATCTTTGCCACCCTATAACTTATCGCCTGGTTGGCCTTTTTCAGTGATTCTTTTTTCTACGGACTCAAGGGAGTCCAGGCTACAAAGGGGTGCAATCAAATTGTCAGTTTGCCTTCTTGGACAGCAGTGGTTGTGGCTTAAAGTGGGTTAGTTAAATACTATCTAGAGGCTTCCTGTATTCTGTGGTCCGATGGAGGACACAAAATTGCAGGTTATGGGCCCACCCTCTAGGGTGCCCACCTTCAATGGATATGGGTTCATCTATTGGGAAGCCATGATGATGGGAGCTTTGTGTGAAAAACGATACTGGGGTATCGTCAGTGGACAAGTGAAACGTCCACCTTCGGGAACTCCACCAGGATTTGGGGGAGTAAGGTTTCCTGCAACAACGGCTGCCTCGGCGGAGGAGGCAGATGATGGGGACAGCAGTGTGTCCGAAAAGGGGAAAGGGAAGGAGATACCCCTCACTCCTATTGCCACAGTATCGGGAGCGGCAATCGTGAAGACCGTGGAGAACGATACTCAAATGTGGGAGGATGTAAACATGGCTGCCAAGAACTTCATTCTGAGGCACCTCACTCAAGGTTTGGCCACTCCTCATCTTCACATTTACAAGGCCGAGGAGTTGTGGGTGAGTTTGGTGGAAATTTATAGAGTTGGAACTATTCAGGAGCTCCAGTTGGCTGAGCAAAAGCTACTGAGTTACACTTACAAAGGAGGAAAGATGTTAGATTACTGTAATGATCTTTCTTGTTTGTATACGGAAATGGAAAGTGCCGGGTGGATAGGTACAATGAAAATGAAAGTTAACACCCTTATCATGAAATTACCAAATGAGTTCGAAAACTTAGTGTACCGAGTACAGGGAATGCCTGATAGTTCATGGAAATGGAACACAGTAGTCAGGATGATACTTGTGCAGGAAAACACAATGGAGATTAGGAGAGGAGGAAAGAGCATTCAAACTCTAGCAGTAGGAGGTGACCGATGGGGGAAGGACCCGAAGAAACCTTATAGAGGGGAAAGAGATCATTCAGGGGGACAGAGGCCCCCAAAGGGTCTTTGTCATTATTGCAAAAAGCCGGGACACTTTATTGCAGATTGTGTCAAGCTATCAGAGCTGAGGCTCCAAGAGAACCGTGGAGGAGGTTCTTCCGGAGGGAAGAAAAAGGCACTTGTGGTTACAAAAGTGTCAGGAGAAACCGCGGATGAGTCCTCTGAGGAGGATGGGGAGCTTCTTCTTGACGAGAGTTTGGAGGAGAAGGAGATTCCTCGGAGGCAGAAGTGTGCCCTTGGAGCCATCCGGGAAGCTCCACAGGAAGGATGGATCATCGACTCAGGTGCATCCATGCATATGTGTCGTGATAAAGAACTCTTCACTAAGTTAAGAAAGATTCCTACTGTAGAGATAGAGTATGGGGATGGGAGAGTGGTTACTACAGATCTAGTGGGATCAGTAGATCTGAAAGTCTTAGTGGAGGGTAAGACTTCTATACTTACATTCTCAGATGTACTTTACATTCCTCAGCTAAGTAAAAATCTTGTCTCTACGTCTGTGTTAGATGACAAAGAGTTTGATACCTTCACCAGAAAGGGAGTCTTTACAGCTAAGTATGGGGATGAAGTTTACTTCACAGCAAATAAGGGTAGCCAAGGAATGTTTAGGCTTAACTTGAGTAATGAAAAGAAGAATGCTTACTATGTTGGTGTTCCTAAGGTGATGATTTGGCATAAGCGGTTGGGTCATGTACATTTTGATAGGTTAAGGGAAATGAAAAAGCTTGGGGTAGTAGATGGCATTGAGTTTGGGGATAATGAAATGATGGATGATTGTAGTGGTTGTGCTCAAGGTAAGGCTCACAGACTTCCCTTTCCCAAAGCCGCCACATATAGAGGTGAGAAAGTATTAGATTTAGTCCACACAGATATTTGGGGGCCTGCAAAAGTACCTTCGGTTGGAGGAAAGAGGTTTATGATGACAATAACTGATGACTGGTCTAGATACTCTAGAGTCTACTTTCTGAAAACAAAGTCTGAAGCATCAACTTACTTCAAAGAATATAAAGCTTGGAGTGAGAAGTTGCATGAAACCCCCATTAAGAGGATAAGGAGTGATAATGGGGGGGAATATACCTCTAACGAGTTTGAGGAATATTTGAGAGATGAGGGAGTGCAGCACCAGAAAACTGTACCATATAACCCAGAACAAAATGGGGTAGCTGAGAGGTTGAATAGAACACTAGGAGATAGTGCATGCAGTATGTTGGCAGACAAGAAAATAGGAAAGAGATGTTGGGCAGAGGCAATGAACTGTGCCAACTATATTAAAAATAGAGTCCTTACCTCAGCTGTAAAGGGAGTGACACCTTATGAGAGATGGGTTGGAAGGAAACCAGATATCTCACACCTTAAAGTATTTGGTAGCCAAGTTTACAGTCTTGACACGGATAGGAAAAACTGGAAACTAGATGCTAAGGGAAAACCTGGATACTTTGTGGGATATGATGAGGATGTTAAGGGATATAGAGTCTATGACTTAGCAAAGAAAGATATCATTCTGGTCAAACACTTAGTTGTCATGGATGAAGGGAAGTCATTTGACCCCTTCAAATATACAAAGAAGATAAGGATCAGATTTGAGTCCGAAAGTGAGGAGAACTCAGTCGTTCCGAAAAAGACATGAGTGAAACTGTGATTACAGATTCAGGGGAGATCGAAGATACAGGAGACTTACCGGAAACCTCACATACTCCTATGGACTTCGAGGAGATGGAAGAAGCGGGACAAGATACGGTTTTTATGGACAAGGGAGCCGATGAGACAGTGAGAAGAAATCCAAGACTTCCATCCATTCCAACTTCGGAGTTTGAGGGAGGAAGGAGGAGCAGCAAAAGGATACAGGAAAAACAAGCTGCCCATAAGGTAACTAAGCTATCTCACCCAGATGAGCCTCAGTCTTACTTAGAGGCAGTGAACAGTCCAGAGAAAGAAAGATGGATTAGAGCCATAAATGATGAGATGGCTTCTATCATGGAAGCAAATACTTGGGAACTAGCAGATTGCCCTCCAGACAGAAAACCTATTGGATGTAAATGGGTATTTAAACTAAAACTGAACCCAGATAATACAATTGAGAGGTATAAGGCTCGATTGGTAGCGAAGGGGTTCACCCAAAAAGAGGGGATTGACTATGAGGAGACCTTTGCTCCAGTTGTTCGGTTCCCATCGGTAAGGATTCTCCTCAGTCTGGCCGCAGCGGAAGACATGGAAATTCACCAGATGGATATTAAGACTGCTTTTCTTAATGGTGAGTTAGAGGAAGAAATTTTTATGAGGCAACCCGAGGGGTTTGTGGAAGAAGGAGAAGAGAGCAAAGTGTGCAGGCTCATAAAGTCCTTATATGGACTGAAACAGGCTCCCCGACAGTGGAATAAGAAACTAGATGAGTTTCTCACCGATCTGGGATACATCCGGATCAGCTCTGACCATTCTATCTATATGTTTGAAGATGAGAATGGTGTCATTTTTATTGCAATTTATGTGGATGATCTGCTTGTGTTAAGTAAGTCTTTAGAGAATATCAATAGGCTAAAGAAAGATCTTAGGGGCAGATTTGATATGAAGGATTTAGGGGAGGCAAAATATATTTTGGGGATCCAAATGGAGAGAGATAGGGGGAAGAAGATTATCAGACTTACTCAGAAAGAAGCAATAGGTAATATGCTTGAGAAATTCCAGATGGAAAATGCTAACAGTTGTACCACTCCCATGGACTTGAAAAAAGGAAGTGATGGGAGTGTAGAAGGAGGAGTGGTGATCTTAGACGATCAGATGAGTCCAGAGGAGAGAGAGTTCATGAAGTCTATCCCTTATAGACAGGTCGTAGGAAGCTTAATCTATTTTATGAATTGTACCAGGCCGGACATAGCGGTGGCAGTTGGTGTACTCAGTAGGAGTCTTAATGATCCTAGGAAGAGGGATTGGGAGGCAGCCAAGAGAGTCATGAGATATCTGGTGGGAACTAGAGAGTTATGGTTGCATTTGGGAGGGGAGCACACTGACATCACTACTTGGAGTGATGCCAGTTATGGGGACGCACCTATGAGACGATGCACTTCTGGGTATGTGTTGTATGTTGGGGAAGGTGCTTGCTGTTGGAGCAGTAAGCAACAAAAGGTGGTTGCTCAGTCTACTATGGAGGCTGAGTATATGGCGTCTTGTTCTGCTGTGAAAGAACAAATGTGGGTGAAGTCATTATTGCAAGAACTGGGATATATGAAGGAGGGAGTGCATGAAATCTTTTGCGATAATCAAGCTGCAATCGCAATCGCAGCCAATCCAAAACATCATTTCAAAGCAAAACATATGGACATAAGATTGAGCTTCGTAAGAGAAAAAGTTGAAAATAAAATTTTAAATCTTGTGTATAGACCTGATGAAGAAATGGTGGCTGACATGATGACCAAACCTGTGCCCTCTCCTAAATTAAAATATTGTCGGGAGAAATGCGGGTTAAAAGAAAAATTAAAATTTGACTAGAAAATAAGGGGAGTGTTGAAATAAGTAGTTTTTAATATATTTTCTAGGTCTAAATTTATTAGAAAAGAAAAAGTAGGCAGCCTGCCTCTATCTCTTCTCTCTCTCTCGCCCCCATACTTGTTGTAGTCACTGAAGGAGAGAGAGAGAGAGAGCAATGGAGCCATGGCTGCCTCAACTCCATAGGAAGGACTAAAGAGTGGCTTAAGCCACTCTCAACAAAAGGTTGAGTCCGGAAGGACTCGAACCCCCGACCGGTAGAGCGCGGCGTAGCCGTTAGCTCTAACCAGTCTGTCGTAGAAGTCCGCTAGGAGATATACGGTTTCATTAGTATTTAAACTATTGTAATGTACTAGATTCATTTAACTGAAACTCTTAACGCCACGCATAGATACAGTTCTATAAATTACGAAGTACTGTACTTGTTTGAAATGGATATCGCGCATTTTGTTTCGAGAGCGAAACAAATATCGCGCAAGTATTTATTACGGCCGAGATTGAATTTCACGTCAAATCTAACGGCGCACATCATCGCCGAAATCCCGGAATGGTCATTTTGGCATTTAGTGACGTGGCATGACCTAGCGCCACGTGGGAAGACATCATTCGGTCGCGGGAATTCCGAGGAACGTACGGACGAGTGGAAAGTGGACACGCGTCCACTTAATGGTCTTGTCGTACAGAGGCCGTACAGAAAGTACATCGGCAGTAGTACTTTCTTGTACTATACAGTTTTTGATTGGTTCGTACAAGCAGTAGATAGGAGCTGTGAGAGGGAAGTAGGAAAAACTAGGACTTAGGAAAATTTAGGTAGATAGTCCTCTCTCTGAGAGTTTGTATAAATTGGCATCTTTGCCACCCTATAACTTATCGCCTGGTTGGCCTTTTTCAGTGATTCTTTTTTCTACGGACTCAGGGGAGTCCAGGCTACAAAGGGGTGCAGTCAAATTGTCAGGTTGCCTTCTTGGACAGCAGTGGTTGTGGCTTAAAGTGGGTTAGTTAAATACTATCTAGAGGCTTCCTGTATTCTGTGGTCCGATGGAGGACACAGAATTGCAACATTCTTTGATATGTTTTTTATCCTAGAGTTAAACAAAAACCTCATCTCAATGTATGTGTTATATGATAAGGGTTTTTAGAAAAGCACTTGGAAGGGAACCTTTACTGCTAGCTTTGAGGAGGAAGTTTAATTCACTGATGAAAAAGGTAGCAAAGGAATATTTAGGCTTATTTTAAGCAATGAAAAGAAAAATTTTACTATGTTGGTGTTCATCATATTATATTGTGGCATAAGAGGCTTGGAAATGTGCATTTAGATAAGTTGAAAGAATTGAAAAAGATGGGAATAGTGGATGGAAATCAGTTCGGAGAAAGTGAAAATCTAAGTAATAATAGTGGTTCTGCTCAAGGTAAGGCACACTAGTACACTTCCCAAAGGAAGCAACTTATAAAGGAGAAAAGGTTTTAGACTTAGTACACACTGATATCTGGGGACCGGCCAAAGTGCCTTCACCCAAGGGAAAGAGGTTTATGATGACAATCAGTGACGATTAGTCTCAAAATTCAAGAGTGTATTTTTTGAAAAATAAATAAGAGGCCCCACAGATTTATAAGAAATATAAAGCGTGGAATGAGAAACTCCATGAAACCGCCATTAAGAAAGTAAGGAGTGATAATGGGGGAGAGTATACCTCCTATCATTATGAGGATTTTCTTAGAGAAGATTGCGTGGAACATCAAAAGACAGTCCCTGAAAATCATGAGCAGAATGGTGTAGCCAAGAGTTTAAATAGGACACTAAGTGATAGTGCCAGAAGTAAGTTGTCGGATAAAAAGATAGGAAAGAGATTATGGGCAAAAATAATTTACTGTGCAAACTATCTCAAGAATAGAGTTCTTATTATCTCACCAAAAGAGTTCTTACTTTGGCGGTAAAAGGCCAAACACCTTATAAGAGACGGACCAGCCAAAAACTAGATGTTTCACTCTTAAAGGTTTTCAGTAGTCAAGTGTTCTCTCTAGACACAGATTGGTCAAATTAGAAGTTAGATCTGAAAGAAAAACAAGGGTATGTGCTAGGATATGATGAAGATGTAAAATGATATAGGGTCTATGATCTCAAGAGTGAAGATGAAATCATAGTGAAGCATTTAGTGGTTATGGATGAAGGGAAATCTAAAGACCCCTTTAAGCATACAAAGACAATCAAAATCAGATTTGAGCCACATAATTGTGATGACTTTCAGCTTCCTAACTATCCACGTTTCCAAGAAGATAATGATCTTACAGGTACAAATTAGATCGAGGAGGATTCAACCGTGAAACACCAAGTGCCTACTCCAACTGAAGCGGAAGACGTGGTGGAAATAGAACACGAATCAAAGGATAGGGGAGAAGTCAAAACTGTTAGAAAAAATCCACGAGAGCCATCTATTCGAGCATCAAAATTTGAGGGTGGAAGGAGAAGCGACAAAAGACTGCAAAAGTACAAGTTAATAATAAGGTAACTGTAGAAATTTATGATCCATTTGAAGTATTTTCTAGGTCTCAATAGAAATATAGAAAGAAGCCAAGGCAGTCTACCTCTAACTTCTCTCTCCAACTCTCAAACTTGTCGCAGTCACTGAGAAATTGGAGAGGGAGCTAGAGCCATGGCTACCTAGGCTAACCAGAAGTTTCCGGGATTATATATTAGTTAGGGGTTTTATTGCTAAAAACATAGTGTCGGCTATAGGATTTGATCCTTGTACCTACCGGCCGGCAGGCAGACGGTAGACGGTAGCCTTAGCCGTTAAGTCTTCATCGGATGTTACGCAGTATAGGGTATGATAGTTATTTAAATATTATTAAGTAGGAAAATTCATTTAACTATAACTGGTTACGGAAGACATAGATCCATAATTGTAAAAGTACGGATAGCGGTACGGATAAGAAACCAATACTGCGCAATTGTTTCTTTATAGAAAAGAATATCGCACATGCATTTATTACGGCTACGATTAAATATGAATTTAATCGGACGGCCGGAATTAACGCCGAGATCGCGGAAGAGGATTTCGGCGGTTTATGGACATCGCCACATCGGACGACACGTGGCGGAATAACATTGGATCGCGGCATCTCCGAGGATTACGGGAACGAATCCGGACATACCACGTGTCGACATTTAGGCCATGTCGTACGATGTTCGTACAGAAAGTACACCGGCAGCTGTACTTTTGTGTACGGAGCTGCATTCTGATTGGCTCCGTACATCAGTAGATAGAGTTTGTGAGAGAGATAGGACTTAGAAAAATTAGGAGATAGGACCCTCTCTCCCAAAGAGCTTCTGTACAAAAGGTCAACTTTGACCCTCCATAACTAACTGCTCAGGGGAGCAAATTCAGAGATTCTTTTTGCTATCCACTCAGGGGAGTCTTCTCTTCACGAGGTGAAGTTGGTCAGAGTTTTTTGTCTGCCAGGGTGGCAGTTATTTTAGGTGAAACACAAAGGGGTCACAGTTATCCTAGAGGCTTCTTGGAAGCTGTCCACTCAGAAGACTTATAGAGGTCTCAGAGTTTCAGGTTATGGGCCCACCCTCTAGGTTACCAATCTTTAATGGAACTGGCTTCATATACTGGGAAAGTATGATGATAGGAACTCTATGCGAAAAAAGGTTTTGGGGGATAGTGAGTGGACGGTTGGGGCGTCCATCAAGTCTTGGAATTCCTCCAAGGTTTGGAGGAAGCAGATTCACCAGAAAAGAGGATTCACCTTCAACGGAGGAAATAAAAGAAAGAGAGGTGGTGGACAAAAGAAAAGAGAAGGAGGCGACCACACCAACAACAACTGATTCGGCATTCATGTCACCTATTCCGAGGAACGAGGAGAATGATAATGAAACCCGGGACTTCAACAATATGGCGGCAAAGCACTTCATCCTACGCCATCTCAATCAAGGACTTGTATGTCCTCATTTGCAGGTAGAAAGGGCATCCGATCTTTGGATGGCTCTCATAGAGATGTACCAAAGTGGTTCGATTTAGCAACAACAGTTGGCTGATCAGAAAGTTAAGGAGTATGTATACAAAAAGGGGAAGATGTTGGATTTTTGCAATGAGCTTGCTACACTCTTCATGGAGCTAGAGAGTGCGGGAAAAGATTTTAGTGAAAAAGAAAAGGTTAACTGTTTACTGATGAAGTTACCCGATGAGTTCAAGAACATAGTCAACCGTGTGCAGGACTTGCCACACTCAAGGTGGATATGGAACTCAGTGGTAGGGATGATTCTCGTTCGGGAGAATACGATTGAGATCCGAAGAGGAGGAAAGAGTGGCCAAGCCTTGGCAACTGCGACCGATTAGAGGAACAAGGATTCCCGGAAACCGGTCGGAAACTATGGGGGGAGGGAGCAGAAAAATCAGACCGACGAGTTCGGACCAAGGGCTCCCAAAGGTTTATGTCATTTTTGTAAGAAACTTGGGCACTATATGGCAGAGTGCACTAAGCTAACCAAGCTTCGGTTAAAAGAGGGGCAGACTGGTGGTACCCCGAGAGGAAAGAAAAAGGCCCTTGTGACACAGGTACATGAGGCGGAATCCGAGGACGAGGACGATGAGCTCCTTTTGGATGAGGAGTTGGAGGCGAAAAACGAGGTCGAAATACCACGAAGGCAGAAATGTGCTTACAGTGGATTGAAAGGTGAAGCAGGCTGGATTGTAGATTCAGGTGCCTCCATGCACATGTGTAACGATAGGCACTTGTTCACTAAGATAAGAAAGATTCCCACCGTAGAGATAGAGTACGGGGATAGGAGGATAGTCACCACTACTCTTGTGTGATCGGTAGATCTGAAAGTGTTAGTAGAAGGAAAGACATCCAGAGTAACATTCTCCGATATATTGTTTATTCTAGAGCTGAACAAAAACCTCATCTCTACATATGTATTAGATGATAAGGGTTTTTTTACTAGCACTAGGGAAGGAGTCTTTACTGCTAGTTTTGAGGAGGATGTCTATTTCATTGCTGAGAAAGGGAGCCATGGGATGTTTAGGCTTGTTTTAAGTAATGAAAAGAAGAAACTTTATTATGCTCGTGTTCATGATATTATGATGTGGCATAAGATGCCTGGGCATGTGAATCTACACAAGTTAAGAGAGATGAAAAAGATGGGAGTGGTGGAAGGGATTCAGTTTAGTGAGAATGAGAATATAAGTGATTGTAGTGGATGTGCTCAAGGTAAAACACATAGATTACTCTTTCCTAAAACAGCCACCTATAAGGGAGAAAAAATTCTAGATCTAGTACACACAGATATTTGGGGACCAGCTAAATTGCCCTCACCGGGGGGGAAGAGATTTATGATGACTATCACTGATGATTGGTCTCGGTATTCGCAGTGTATTTTTTTGAAAAACAAGTCCGAAGCTCAGGATTGTTTTAGACAATATAAAGCATGGAGCGAAAAACTCCATGAAAATCCAATCAAGAGAGTTAGTAGTGACAATGGTGGAGAGTATACTTCTAACCAGTTTGAGGATTTTCTGAGGGAGGATGGGGTCCAACACCAAAAGACAGTTCCAGAAAACCCGGAACAGAATGGGGTAGCAGAAATGTTAAATAGAACACTAAGTGATAGTGCTAGAAGTATGTTGTCGGATAAGAAGATAGGAAGAAGGTTTTGGGCAGAAGCAATAAACTGTGCTAATTACCTCAAAAATAGTGTTCTTACTTCAACTATAAAAGATCAAACACCTTATGAGAGATGGACAGGCCGGAAACTAGACTTATCTCACTTAAAGGTTTTCGGCAGTCAAGTATTCAGTCTAGATACAGATCGGTCTAATTAGAAGCTAGATCCTAAAGGAAAACCGGGATACTTATAAGGATATGATGAGGATGTTAAAGGGTATAGAGTTTATGATCTAAAAAAGGAAGATATAATCTTAGTAAAACATCTAGTAGTTATGGATGAAGGAAAGTCTGTGGATCCCTTCAAATATACAAAGTCAGTAAAAATCAGATTTGAGTGAGAATATTCCGATGACTTTGAGCTCCCTAACTATCCGGGTTTTAGAGAAGATGACATTCTTGCAGATACAAATCAGACCGAAAAGAACTCGGCTGTGGAAACTCTAGTGACAACTCTACCTGAAGCGGAAGACCCGGTGGAAATTGATTCGGAATCAAGGGATAAGGGAGAAGCCGAGTTTGTTCGAAAGAATCCACGAGAACAATCTATTCCGGCCTCAGATTTTGAGGGGGGAAGGAGAAGTAGCAAAAGATTGTAAGAAAAATAGGTTAATAACAAGGTAACTAAACTATCTCATCAAGATGAACCTCAAACTTATGGAGAGGCGATGACTTGTCCAGAAAGAAACTGGTGGAAGATAGCCATCAATGAGGAGATGGCCTCTATTATGGCAGCCGATACTTGGGAGCTGGTGGATTGTCCACCTAACCGAAAACCAATCGGTTGTAAGTGGGTTTTCAAATTAAAACTGAACCCAGATAACACAATCGAGCTCTACAAGGCCCGATTAGTGGCAAAGGGATTTACACAAAAAGAGGGAATTGACTACGAGGAAACCTTTGCCCCGGTCGTCAGATTTCCCTCCGTCCGCATACTTCTCAGCCTGGCAGCAGCGGAAGACATGGAAGTGCACCAGATGGACATCAAGACAGCCTTTTCGCATGGAGAATTGGAAGAGGAGATATTCATGCGACAACCCGAAGGGTTTGTGGAGGAAGGAGAGGAGAGTAAGGTATGCCGATTGATTAAATCTCTTTATGGTTTGAAACAAGCGCCTCGACAGTGGAATAAGAAGCTTGATGAGTTTCTTACCGGTCTAGGATTTATTCGGATCAGCTCAGATCACTCAATCTATGTTTTCAAAGATGAGGAAGGTTTTATATTTATTGCAATTTATGTTGATGATTTGCTTGTCTTAAGTAAATCAATGGAAAAAATTAATAAACTGAAAACCGATCTTAAGGGGAGATTTGAAATGAAGGATATGGGGGAAGCAAAATATTTTTTGGGAATTCAAGTAGAGAGAGACCAAAAAAGAAAAATTATAAATTGACTCAAAAGGAAGCAATAGGGAACATGCTTGAAAAATTTCAAATGGATAAAGCTAATAGTTGTACAACTCCAATGGAGTTGAAGAAGGGAAGTGAGGGGAGTGAGGAAGAAGGAGTCATAGTCTTAGACGAGGAATTATCTCTTGAAGAACAGAAGTTCATGCAGACTATTCCTTACAGGCAAGTAGTGGGAAGTCTAATCTATTTTATGAATTGTACCCGACCGGATTTAGCTGCAGCTGTAGGAGTGCTGAGTAGAAGTCTAAATGCTCCCACTAAGAGGGATTGGGAGGCAGCTAAGAGAGTCCTTAGATATTTGATAGGAACTAGGGATCTATGGTTGCATTTGGGTGGGGAGAATACTGACATCACTACTTGGAGTGATGCCAGTTATGGTGATGCTCCGATGAGGAGATGCACTTCTGGATATGTATTATATGTGGGTGATGAGGCTTGCTATTGGAGTAGCAAACAGCAAAAAGTTATTGCTCATTCCACCATGGAGGCTGAGTATATGGCCTCTTGCTCTGCTGTAAAAGAATAGATGTGGGTCAAGTCTTTGCTTGGTGAGCTTGGTCACCTTAAGAGTGGTGTGCAGTAAATATTTTGTGATAATCAGGCAGCAATCGCTATTTCTGCCAATCGTAAACATCATTTTAAAGCCAAACACATGGACATCAGACTCAGCTTTGTTAGAGAGAAAGTAGAAAACAACATAATCGGTTTAGAGTACCGACCAGATAGTGAGATGGTAGCAGATATGATGACCAAATTTGTGCCTTCCCCTAAGCTAATTTTCTCTAGGGAGAAGTGTGGTCTGAAATTAAAGATTGACTAGAAAATAAGTGGAGTGTAGAAATTAATGATCCATTTAAAGTATTTTCTAGGTCTAAATAGAAATATATAAAGAAGCCGAGGCAGTCTACCTCTAACTTCTCTCTCCAACTCTCAAACTTGTCGCAGTCACTGAGAAATTGGAGAGGGAGCAAGAGCCGTGGCTACCTAGGCTAACCAGAAGTTTACGGGATTATATATTAGTTAGGGGTTTTATTGCTAAAAAGATAGTGTCGGCTACATGATTTGATCCTTGTACCTACTGGCCGGCAGGCAGACGGTAGACGGTAGCGTTAGCCGTTAAGTCTTCATCGGATGTTACGCAATATAGGGTATGATAGTTATTTAAATATTATTAAGTAGGAAAATTCATTTAACTATAACTGGTTACGGAAGACATAGATCCATAATTGTAAAAGTACGGATGGCGGTACTGATAAGAAACCAATACCGCGCATTTGTTTCTTTATAGAAAAGAATATCGCACATGCATTTATTACGGCTACGATTAAATATGAATTTAATCGGACGGCCGGAATTAACGCCGAGATCGCGGAAGAAGATTTTGGCGGTTTATGGACATTGCCATATCGGACGACACGTGGCGGAATAACATTGGATCGCGGCATCTCCGAGGATTACGGGAACGAATCTGGACATACCACGTGTCGACATTTAGGCCATATCGTACGATGTTCGTACAGAAAGTACACCGGCAACTGTACTTTTTGTGTACGGAGATGCATTCTGATTGGCTCCGTACATCAGTAGATAGAGTTTGTGAGAGAGATAGGACTTAGAAAAATTAGGAGATAAGACCCTCTCTCCCAGAGAACTTCTGTACAAAAGGTCAACTTTGACCCTCCCTATTTAACTGCTCGAGGAGCAAATTCAGAGATTCTTTTTGCTATCGACTCAAGGGAGTCTTGTCTTCACAAGGGTGAAGTTGGTCAGAGTTTTTGTCTGCCAGGGTGGCAGTTATTTTTGCTGAAACACAAAGGGGTAAGGGTTATCTTAGAGGCTTCTTGGAAGCTGTCCACTTTGAGTACTTATGGAGGTCTCAGAGTTTTAGTAACCAAATTGTCTCACCCCGATAAACTGAAGACTTATTGTGAGGCGATAACCTGTCTAAGAGGAACGGGTGGAAGATAGCCATTAATGAGGAGATGGCTTCGATCATGGCAGCGGATATATGGGAATTGGTGGACTATCCTCGTGACAAAAAGCCAATCGGGTGTAACTGGGTATTTAAATTGAAACTAAACCCGGATAACACCATTGAGGGCTATAAGGTTGGGTTAGTGGCCAAAGGATTTACCTATAAAAAGAGGGAATTGACTACGAGGAGACATTTGCCTTGGTCATAAGGTTTCCCCTCTGTCCAGATACTTCTCAGTTTGGCGGCAGCAAAAGACATGAAAGTACATCAACTGGACATCAAGATGGCCTTCCTACATAGAGAGTTTGAAGAGGAGCTCTTTATGCGACAGCCTGAAGGATTTTTGGAGCAACAAGAAAAGAGCAAGGTATGCCGATTGATCAAATTTTTGTATGGGCTGAAACATGCGCTTGACAATAGAATAAGAAACTCGATGAGTTTCTTACAGGTTTATAATACATTCATATCAGCTCAAATCACTCAATTTATTTGTTTGAAGATGAGGAACGAATTTTAATTATTGCAATTTATGTTGATGATTTGCTTGTTTTAAGTAAATTTATGGATAAAATTAAAAAGTTGAAAACGGATCTAAAAGGTGTATTTGATTGAAGGATATGGGCGAAGCAAGGCATATTTAGGAATTCAACTAGAGAGAGATAGAGATAGTAAGATAATTAGATTAACTTAGAAGGAGGCCATTTGATATATGTTAGAAAGATTCCAAATGGACAAAGCTAATAGTTTTACCACTCAAATGGAACTAAAAAAAAAAAGCGAGGGGAATGTGGAAGAGGGAGTTTTAATAATCAATGATGAGATAGGCTGAGAAAAGATTTATGCAAACAATACTTTATAGACAAGTAGTGGGCAGCCTAATTTTTTTGTGAATTGTACCCGACCAGATATAGCCGCGATTGAAGGAGTACTTAAGAGTCTGAATGCTCCCACTAAAGAGGATCGGAGGCACATGAGAGAGTCTTTATATATCTGATAGGGACTAGAGATCTATGGTTGCATTTGGGTGGGAACAATACTGACATCACCACGTGGAGTGATGTCAGCTATGGGGATGCTCCTATGAGGAGATGCACGTCTGGGTATATATTGTATGTGGGTGATGTGGCTTGTTGCTCAAGCAAAAAGCAGCAAAAGGTCATTTTTTCGTCAACCATATAGTTTGAGTATATGGCCTTTTGCTCTACTGTAAAAGAATTAATGTGGGTCAAGTCCTTGCTTGGTGAGCTTAATCATCTTAAGAGTGGTGTCGAGAAAGTGTTTTGTGATAAACAGGCTGCCATTACCATTTTTACTAGTCCTAAACACCATTTTAAAGCCAAACATATGGACATTAGACTTAGCTTCGTTAGAGAGAAGGTAAAAGACAAAATATTTAATTTAGAGTAAAGACCTGATATTGAAATGGTAGCAGATCTGATGACCAAACTTGTGCCTTCGCCTAAGCTAATTTTCTGCAGGGAGAAGTGTGGTCTTAAAATGAAGAGTGACTAGAATATAAAGGGAGTGTGAAAATTAAAGGTTCTTTTAGTATTTTTTAGGTTTAAACTTGTAAAGATAAAATGTACAAAAGAAGCGGAGGCAATTTACCTATAACTCCTCTCTTCAACTCCCACACTTGTCGCAATCATTGAAGGTTGGAGAGGGAGCTAGAGCCATGGTTACTTATGCTCTCCAGGGAGAGAATGGCAGTAGTTTGGTAAGTTTACCAAAAACGAACTTGACAAACCTAGGATTTTATCTTGGTACTTGCCATCTGTCAAAGTGTCTGCTGTAGCCGTTAGCTTTAACCTATTAATCATGGACGAATGCTGAGGTATGTAGGTTTTGATAAGTATCTAAAGAGGTACACGTAAACGAATTCATTTAACCGTACGAACAGATTCTTAGTACATAGAAAAAGTTTTTGTATAGTACGGTTTACTTTGTTTTGCAAAATGAACACCGCGCATTTGTTTTGATAGCGAATCAAATACTGCGCATTTATTTTCCGTGGGTAGAATTGATAGCCGGATTGGTCAAATGGCCACTACAGGTGCGAAGATCGTGGAATAGGCGTTTAGGCGGTTTTGGGTCACCGCCACCTCAAGTGACACGTGGCACACCCTCATTCGCTTTCGGCATCTGATGAAAATAGGTAATTAATAGTTCACTTTTCTATTTTAGTTATACTTTAATGAGGGAGAGTGAGGATGAAAGGCACGCCATGGTTGCCGCCATATTTAGAAAGCGGTAAAGTATGAAATAGAGGATATTTTACTAAAATGTACCCTACTTCCGGTTTTGAACCTGGGTGTGTGGTTCACTATGTAGTTGTTAGCCTTATCTTCGAAGGCATCACCGAAACACACATGACGGATTTCAAAGATACATAAACATTAACACGAAGACTAATTAACACCAAACTAACGAAGAGGAACAATGCATGCGCGTACGCGAATCTGAACCGTGTAAAATATGTTTTGATCGGACAACCAACATTGTAGCCGCCACCCGAAGTGAACTTTTGGCGACATTCGAAGATTCTGTCACGCAGTGCCACGTGGTGACACATTATTTGATACCGGAGAAGAAGGGATGAGGAACCATGGCTCCCAATTTGAGAGGTGTCACCTTGTTGACCATCTCGTACAATAGACGTACAATAAGTACATTGCCCATTGTACCTTCTTGTACTATATAGTGTTTCTATTGGACTAGGGTTTAGTAATAGGTAGTCGTGAGTAGGCAGACCAAGACTTTGTGATATTTAGGTATCTCTCTGTAAGAGAGCTTGTAACTATAAAGGTCATCTTTGACCATACATAAATTACTGCTCAAGTGAGCAAATTCAGTGAATTTTTTGCGTTTGACTGAAAGGAGTCTTGTCCTCACAAGGGTGAGGGTGGTTAGTATATTTGTGTGCCTATGCGGCACTTATGGATCAGACATTTTATATTGGGAAATGATGATGGAGGGAGAACTATATGAGAAGCATCTATGGGGCATAGTGTCTAGACAAATTCGATGCCCACCTCCACCTAGGTTTGGAGGGAAACATTTTTCTGGCACCTCCGCCACTAGAGTAGCTAGAACAGCTGCCACCATCATCAAGGATGAAGATGAGGAAGGAGAGGAGATTGTCATGGAAGGAGAAAAGGGAGGAGTTTCAACTCCAGTGACACCATTGCCAAAGGTGATACCGGCAGCACTACCCTCAACAACAGTGATAAGGATTTAGACCGACAAATCAGAGTATGAAAAATGGAACTACAAAGACAAGGTTGCTTAGCTCTTAATTCTTAAAAGTGTAGCAAACGGCATTACCATTCCCCTTATGCATGTCAAATCTTCATCTCAGATTTGGATATCACCAGTTAAGAAATATACGAGTGGATCGTTGCAGCAACAACAGTTGGCAGAAAATTGTAGAAATTAAAGGTTATTTTAGTATTTTCTAGGTTTTGTAAAATGCAGAAAAGAAGTAGAGGCTGTCTGCCTCTAACTCCTCTCTCCAGCTCCCACACTTGTCGTAGTCACTAAAAGTTGGAGAGGGAGATAGAGGCATGGCCGCCTATGCTATCTCGACGGGGATAGACATTAGGTTAGTAGATTTTACCAAAATATATTTGAGGGGCCCAAGATTTGAACCGGGTACCTACCATCCGTCAAAGTAGCTAGTAGCCGGTAGCCTTAGCCACCTAGTCTAAACCAGAGATGTATGATATAGCGTATGATAGTTATTTAAATGTTTACACATCGGCTATCTTCATTCAACGGGATATTTAGACATAGATACAGTTTGTAATGTACGGCGTACGGCACATCCGAAACGGATACCGCGCATTTTGTTTCAAAGGCGAAACAAATATTGCGCAAGTATTTATGACGGCCACGATTGTAATCCAGCTTGATCAGACGGCCACAAAGCATGCCGAGATTACGTAATAGGTTTTTGGCGGTTTGCCGTTGACGTCACATCAATCGCCACGTGGCACAAACACGTTGGATTACGGCATCTTTAGGGATTCCAGGAAAGAATCCAAAAATGACATGTGTCGACTTTTGGCCATGTCGTACAATGGCCGTACATAAAGTACAACGGCACGTGTACCTTTATGTACGATACACTATTATGCTTGGTGCCGTACTTCAGTAGATAGAGTTTTAGAGAGAGATAGGACTTAGAAAAATTTGATAGACTGGACCTTCTCTCCCAAAGAGCTGCTGTACAAAAAGGTCAACTTTGACCCTTCATAACTTACTGCTCAGGGGAGCAAATTCAGAGATTCTTTTTGCTATCGACTCAGGGGAGTCTTGCCTTTACAGGGGTAAAGGTGGTCAGAGTTTTTGTCTGCCAGGGTGGCAGTTATTCTTGCTGAAACACAAAGGGGTCAGGGTTATCTTAGAGGCTTCGTGTGAGCTGCCTACTCTGAGGTCCTATGGAGGTCTCAGAGTTGCAGGTTATGGGCCCACCATCTAGGGTGCCCATATTCAATGGAGCTCGCTTCATATACTGGGAAAGTATGATGACAGGAGCTTTATGTGAGAAACGGTTTTGGGGAATAGTGAGTGGACGGGTGAGGCGTCCATCCAGTCTTGGAATACCTCCAGGGTTTATATGAGGCAAATTCACTAGAGATGCAGATCCATCTTCAGCAGCGGAGACAAAGGAAGGAGAGGTGGTGGACAAAGGAAAGGAGAAGGAGACAGTCACAGAAATAGCAACCGGTTCGACATTCATGTCACATATTCCGAGAAACGAGGAGAATGATATCGATACCTGAACTACAACAATATGGCGGCTAAGCACTTCATCCTCTGCCATCTTACTCAAGAGCTTGCATCTCCCAATTTGCAGGTAGAGAGGGCATCAAATCTTTGGGTGGCTCTCATAGAGATGTACCGAAGTGGTACGATTAAGCAACAACAGTTGGCTGATCAGAAAATTAAGGAGTATGTATATAAAGGAGGGAAGATGTTGGATTTTTGCAATGAGCTTGCCACACTTTTCATGGAACTAGAGAGTGCTGGAAAAGTATTTAGTGAAAAGGAAAAGGTTAACTGTTTATTGATGAAGTTACCCGATGAGTTCGAGAATATAGTCAACCGTGTGCAGGACTTGGCGGACTCAAGGTGGATTTGGAATTCAGTGGTAGGGATGATTCTCGTTTGGGAGAATACATTTGAGATCTGAAGGAGAGGAAAGAGTGGGCAAGCTTTGGCAGCTGGGACCGATTGGAAAAACAATGATTCCAGAAAACAGGCTGGAAATTATCGAGGGGAGGGGCGAAAAAATCAGACCGAGGAGTTCGGACCAAGGACTCCCAAGGGTTTGTGCCATTTTTGTAAGAAACCAGGGCACTATATGGCTGAATGAACTAAGTTAACCGAGCTACGGTTAAAGGAGGGGGAGACCGGTGGATCCTCGAGAGGAAAGAAAAAGGCCCTTTTGACAGAGGTACATGAGGCGGAATCCGAGGACAAGGACGATGAACTCCTATTGGATGAGGAGTTGGAAGCGAAAAACGAGGTCAAAATTCCACGAAAGCAGAATGTGCTTTCGGTGGATTGAAAGGTGAAGCAGGCTAGATTGTAGACTCAGGTGCATCAATGCACATGTGTAAAGATAAACACATGTTCACTCAGATAAAAAAGATTCCCACCGTAGAGATAGAGTACGGGGATGGGAGGATAGTCAATACTACTCTTGTAGGATCGGTAGATCTAAAAGTGTTAGTAGCAGGAAAGACATCTATAGTTACATTCTCCGATTTATTGTTTATTCCGGAGCTGAACAAAAACCTCATCTCTACATCTGTATTAGATGATAATGGTTTTGATACTAGCACTAAGAAAGGAGTCTTTACTGCTAGTTTTGAGGAGGAAGTTTATTTCACTGCTGAAAAAAGGTAGCCAAGGGATGTTTAGGTTGATTTTAAGCAATGAAAAGAAGAAACTTTATTATGTTGGTGTTCATGATATAATGTTGTGGCATAAGAGGCTTAGGCCTGTGAATCTAGATAAGTTAAGAGAGATGAAAAAGATGGGAGTAGTGGAAGGGATTCAATTTGGTGAAAGTGAGAATCTAAGTGATTGTAGTGGATGTGCTCAAGGTAAAGCACACAGGTTACCCTTCGCAAAAACTGCCACCTATAAGGGAGAAAAGATTCTAGATTTAGTACACACAGATATTTGGGGGCCGGCCAGAGTGCCATCACCCGGGGGGAAGAGATTTATGATGACTATCACTGATGATTGGTCTCGGTATTCTAGGGTGTATTTTTTGAAAAATAAGTCAAAGGCTCAGGAATGTTAAACAATATAAAGCATGGAGTGAAAAACTCCATGAAACCTCAATGAAGAGAGTAAGGAGTGACAATGGTGGAGAGTATACCTCTAACTAGTTTGAGGATTTTTGAGAGAAGATCGAGTGCAACACCAAAAAACAGTTCTTGAAAATCCTGAGCAGAACAGTGTAGCTGAAAGATTAAATAGAACACTGAGTGATAGTGCTAGGAGGATGCTGTCAGATAAGAAGATAGGAAAGAAGTTTTGGGCGGAAGCAATGAACTTTGCAAATTATCTTAAGAATAGAGTTCTTACTTCAGCAGTAAAAGGCCAAACACCCTATGAGAGATGGACAGGTCGAAAACCAGATGTTTCACACTTAAAGGTTTTCGGTAGTCAATTGTTCAGTTTAGACACAGATCGATCAAACTGGAAGTTAGACCCAAAATGAAAACCATGATATCTACTATGATATGATGAAGATGTAAAAGGAAATAGAGTCAATGATCTCAAGAGAGAAGATATAATCCTAGTGAAGCATATAGTGGTTATGGATGAAGGGAAATCAATAGATCTTGTAAAGCATACAAGACAGTCAGAATCAGATTTGAGTCAAAAAAATCGAATGACTTTGAGCTTCCTCACTATCCAAGATTTCATGAAGATGATGATCTTGCACGTACAGATCTGATTGAGAAGGACCCAATTGTGGAACCCCTAGTATGAACTCCAACCGAAGCGAAAGACTTATTGGAAATAAACCCGGAAGCAAGGGAAAGGGGAGAAGTAGAAACTATGCGGAAGAATCCAAGGGAGCCATCTATTCCAGCAACGGAGTTTGACGGAGGAAGAAAAAGGAGCAAAAGATTGCAAGAGAGACAAGTAAACAATAAGGTAACCAAACTCTCTCACCTCGATGAAACTCAAACTTATATGAGGCAACGACTTGACCTGAGAGAAACCGATAGAAGATAGCCATTAATGAGGAGATGGCCTCAATTATGGCGGCCGATACATGAGAATTGGTGAATTTTCCTAGTGACACGAATCTAATTGGGTGTAAGTGGGTATTTAAGCAGAAAAACTCAACCCGGATAACACCATTGAGCGCTATAAGGCTCTGTTAGTGGCGAAATGATTTACCCAGAAAGAGGGAATTGACTATGAGGAGTCATTTGCCCCGGTCGTTAGGTTTCCTTGCGTCTGTATACTTCTCAGTCTGGCGGTAGCAGAAGACATGGAAGTATATCAGATGGACATCAAGACGGCCTTCCTACATGAAAACTTAGAATAGGAGATTATTATACGACATCCCGAGAGATAAGTGGAGCAAGGGGAGGAGAGCACTGTATGATGATTGATCAAATCTTTGTATGGGTTGAAACAGGCGCTCTAACAATGGAATAAGAACTCCAACAATGGAATAAGAAGCTTGATGAGTTTATTACACGTTTAGGATATATTTTTGGAACAGCTCAGATCACTCGATTAAATTGTTTGAAGATGAGGAAGGAATTATTTTTATAACAATTTATGTTGATGATTAGCATGGTTTAAGAAAATCTGAGGATAAAATTAATAAGTTGAAAAATGATCTAAAAGGAAGATTTGAGATGAAGGATATGGGCGAAGAAAGGTATATTTTTGGAATTCAGGAAGAGAGAGACAAAGATAGAAAGATAATAAGATTAACTCAAAAGAAAGCCATTGGAAACATATTAAAAAGATTCCAAATGGACAAGGCTAATAGTTGTACCACACCCATGGAACTAAAGAAAGGAAATGAGGGGAGTGTGGAAGAGGAAGTTATTATCTTGGATGATGAGTTAGGCCTTGAAGAGAAAAGATTTATGTAGAAAATTTCTTATAAGCAAATAGTGGACAGCCTAATATATTTCATGAATTGTACCTGGTCGGACAAAGCCACTGCTGTAGGAGTACTAAGTACGAATCTGAATGCTCAGACTAAGAAGGATAGGGAGGCAACTAAGAGAGTCCTTAGATATCTCATAGGGACTAGGGATCTATGGTTGCATTTGGGTGGGAAGAATAATGACATCACCGCTTGGAGTGATGCCAACTATAGGGATGCTCCTATGAGGAGATGCACGTCTAGACATGTATTGTTTGTGGGTGATGGGGCTTGCTGCTGGAGCAGCAAGCAGCAAAACGTCATTGCTCACTCCACCATGGTGGCTGAGTACATGGCTTCTAGCTCTGCTGTAAAAGAATTAATGTGGGTGAAGTCTTTGCTTAATGAGCTTGGTCATCTTAAAAATAGTGTCAAAAAGGTGTTTTGTGATAATCAGGCAGTCATTGCCATTTCTGCCAATCTTAAACATCACTTTCAAGCGAAAGACATCGACATTAGTCTTAGCTTAGTTAGGGAGAAAGTAGAAAACAAGATAATCAGTTTGGAGTATAAACCATGTAGTGAAATGGTAGCAGATATAATGACCAAACTTGTGCCTTCCCCTAAACTAATTTTCCGAAAGGAGAAGTGTAGTCTTAAATTAAAGAGTGACTAGAAAATAAGCAGAGTGTAGAAATAAAGGTTCTTTTAGTATATTCTAGGTTTTGTAAAAGATAAAAATGCAAAAAAGAAGCAGAGGTAGTCTACCTCTAACTCCTCTCTTCAGCTCCCACACTTGTCGCAGTCACTGAAAGTTGGAGAGGGAGCTACAGCCATGGCTACCTACGTTATCCAGAGGGAGACAGACAGTAGATTGGTAGATTTTCCAAAATAGTACTTAGCGGATCCATGATTTGAATCTATTACCAGTTGAAATTACTAGATTTATAAGATATTTTCTAGGTCTAAATACATCAGTAAAATAAGAAAAAAAAAGGGCGGACAGACTGCCTCCACCTCCTCTCTCTAGCCACCATACTTGTTGTAGTCACTAAATGATAGAGAGGGTGGTTGAGCCATGGCTGCCTTAGTTCAACAGACAGGACTAAAGAGTGACTTATATCACTCTTAACAAAAGGTTGAGTCCGACTGGACTCGAACCTCTGACCGGTAGAGTACGCCGTAGCCGTTAACCCTAACCACTATGTCGTAGAAGTCCATTAAAGTACATGGGGTTTGATACATATTTAAACTTATACATTAACTTGAAACTGATTAACTAAAATGTGAAATAAGGAATATTGAACTAGTTAAAGTTTCAGTGCGGACTTCATTTGGCACTAAACAAATGAATGAGACATTTGTTTCGACGGCTGACATTTAATGTCAGATTTAATCTGACACCATATATCTCTGCCGGGATCGCGGAATGGTCAATTTGGCATTTATAGACGTGGCATGACTTGGCGCCACGTGGAAAGATAACATTTGTTCGCAGGAATTCCAAAGAACATACGGACGAGTGGAAGGATGACACACGTCCTGTTAGTGGCCTTATCGTACATAGGCCGTACAGAAAAGACGTTCACCGTAGTACATTTTTGTACATTACAGTCGTGTGATTGGTTCGTACTTCAGTAGATAGGCGTTGTGAGAGGGGTTTAGGACTAAGGAAAATTTGTTAGGTATCCACCTCTCTCTTAGAGAGCTTTGTATAAAATTGGCATTGTTGTCAACTCATAACTTATTGGCTGGTCGGCCGTTTTCAGAGATATCTTTTTGCTACGAATTCGGGGGAGTCACAGATGCACAATTGTGCACTCACACTGTCAGTTTCTCTTCTTAGGCAGCAGTGGTTGTGGCTTGAAGTGGGTTAGTTAAAAACTATATAGAGGCTTCCTAAATTCTGTAGTCCAATGGAGGACACAGAATTGCACGTTATGGGCCCACCCTCTAGGGTGGCCACCTACAATGGATCTGGATTCATCTATTTGGAAGCCATAATGATGGGGGCTTTGTGCGAAAAACGATACTGGGGTATCGTTTGTGGACAAGTGAATCGTCCACCTTCAGGAACTTCACCAAGATTTGGAGGAGTAAGGTTTCCTGCAGTAGCGAGTGCTTCAGCGGAAGAGGTAGATGATGGAGACAGCAGTCTGTCTAAAAAGGGGAAAGGGAAGGAGACACCCCTCACTCCTATTGCCACGGTACCAGGAGCGGCGGCCGTGAAGACCGCAGATAACGATACTCAAATGTGGGAAGACCATAACATGGCTGCGAAGAACTTCATTCTAAGGCACCTCACTCAAGCTTTGGCCACCCCTCACCTTCACATTTATAAGGCCGAAGAGTTGTGGGTGAGTTTGGTGGAGATCTATAGAGCTGGTACTATTTGGGAGCTCTATTTGGCTGAGCAAAAGCTAGTAAGTTACATTTACAAAAGAGGAAAGATATTAGATTATTGTAATGACTCTCTTGTTTGTATATAGAGATGGAAAGTGTCGGGTGGACACGTACAATGAAGATGAAAGTTTACACTCTCATCATGAAGTTACCAGACGAGTACGAGAACATAGTGTATCGCGTACAGGAAATGAGTGATAGTTCATGGAAGTGGAATAGATTGGTCCAGATGATACTTCTGCAGTAAAACACAATGGAGATTAGAAGAGGAGGAAAGAGAATTTAAGCTCTAGCTATACGAGGGGAACGATGGGGGAAGGATTCGAAGAAACTGTACAAAGGGGAAAGAGATCAGTTTGGAGGACTGAGGCCTCCAAAGGGTCTTTGTCATTTTTGAAAAAAGCCGGGACACTTCATAACAGATTGTGTCAAGCTGTCCAAGCTGTGGCTCTAAAAGAACCGTGGAGGGGGTCCTTCCAAAGGGAAGAAGAAAGCACTTGTGGTCACAAAAGTGAAAGGAGAAACCGAGGATGAGTCATCTGAGGAAGAGGATGGGGAGCTTTTATTTGACGAGAGTCTGGAGGAGAAGGAGATCCCTCAAAAACATAAGTGTGCTCTCGGAGCATTTCGGGAAGCTCCAGAGGAAGGATGGATCATCAACTCAAGTGCATCCATGCATATGTGTCGTGATAAGCATCTCTTTACTAAGCTAAGAAAAATCCTTATTGTAGAGATAGATTATAGGGATGGGAGAGTGGTTACAACAGATCTAGTAGAATCAGTAGATCTGAAAGTCTTAGTGGAGGGAAAAACTTTTATACTCACCTTCTCTGATATACTCTACATTCCTTAGCTGAGTACAAATCTTGTCTCTACATCGGTGTTAGATGACAAAGAGTTTGATACCTGCACTAGAAAGGGAGTCTTCACAGCTAAGTATGGGGATGAAGTTTACTCCACGACAGATAAGGGTAGCCAAGGAATGTTACGGCTTAACCTGAGTAATGAAAAGAAGAATGCTTACAATGTTGGTGTTCCAAAGTTGATGATTCAGCATAAGCAATTGGGGCATGTGCTTTTTGATACGTTGAGGGAAATGATAAAGCTTGGGGTAGTAGAAGGCATTAAGTTTGGGGATAATGAAATGATGAATGATTGTAGTGGCTTTGTTCAAGATAAGGCTTGCAAACTTCCTTTTCCGAGAGCCGCCACATATAGAGGTGAGAAGGTAATAGATCTAGTCCACACAGATATCTAGGGACTTGCAAAAGTACCTTCGGTTGGAGGAAAGAGGTTTATGTTGACAATAACCGATGACTGGTCTAGATAATCTAGAGTCTACTTCATAAAAACAAAGTCTAAAACATCTACTTAGTTCAAAGAATATAAAGCATGGAGTGAGAAGTTCCATGGAACCCCCATTAAGAGAATAATGAGTGATAATGGGGGGCGATATATGTAACACTAATAGCGGATCGACCTTGTTCGTAAAGGGTATTTAGGTGTTATGATTATAGAGTACTAAATTTGGTAGACGTCCGCGAAAGAATCACGTGATTTGGAAATATATATCAAGTTATAGAGATAAGTGTATTTAGGCGACAACGTGGGGTCTAAATAACAAACAGGTATCATTGAAACGGGTTAAGGGTCAAATTAGTACTAAAATTTCGCGTGCACGTTTCATAATGTTCTAATGAAACGTTTAGTATGCACGGTGGTTTGTTTCCTACAATTTTTAGTAAGAAACGTCACTTTCACTTAAGGGAATTTCGTAGGACGTTTCGCGTGCGAAATTTGTGACGCAAGATCGTGCGAAGTCGCGTTTCGTTTGGGGCGCACTTTTGCACGTAAATGTTACGTAGTGAAACGTAGCGCTTGATTGGTTAGTAAAGTGCTACGTAGTTGGTAAGAGATTTCGCACGTTTTTGCATTGGTCAATCCGAGTGCCAGCTGATCAATGATTGGCCCAGGTAAAAGCCTGTTAAAATGGAGCGTTGACTCTGGCCTGGTTAGTCCACAGCGATGATGGATAAATAGTGAAGTCTAAGAGGAGAGTAAACATCTTTTCCTTTAGGAAAACTTTGTGGAAATTTTGACTTATCTTGGTCTTGAGCGATTAAAACCAAATTGGAGCATTGACATTTCGGCATTGAAATCTCTTACAAACTAATTAGTGTTTTAGTTGTTAAGAGATAGAATTATTTAGAGAGGAGAGTAAAGTAAAACACTTTAATAAGAAGGGTTGAGCCACGAGGGCAAGAGACCAAGCTAATGTTATGTGGACAAAAGCTTCTTCTAATTTAAAGTTTATCCTTATGTGAGTGCTTTCCAATGTGGATGTGTATTTTCCAATGTGTGGAATGTGTGGTTGAAATTGATTGAAGTAATGGGATTTTGTGAGAGGTTAGAAATCCTATTACATATGGTATCAAAGCTTTGGTTAGAAACCAAGGAGAAGTTTGCTCACTCGAATATCGACAGCCGTGACCGATGAGGGTGCTCTAATCTGTGTCGGTAGAACCACAATGTGAAGTGGCACGGGATTGGAGGGAAACTGGGTGATCACACTGCCACGGGCCGCTGGTTAGATGTGGGGTGTGTTCAGGTCCTAAGGACTAAAGGCATGGTGGGCAGTGTAGCCACCGTTGAAGTTCACTCCAATTACTTAGAGGCCAAACAAACTTGCCTTCTTTTATCAATGATTCATGTGTAAAAGGAGGACTTGAAGCCATAAAGGGTGAGGATGTGAGGATTAGAGTACAAAAGATCCTGATGTAGTGGGAAATGGGAAATTTGCTAATGGTGGAGAAAGAAAGTGGAGCACTTTACTTCTTCAAAAGCAAAGGAGTCCAGAAATGACTTAAAACTTTTCAAACCTTAAATTGTTACCATTGAGAGCTTTTCAATTTTGCTGTCGCAAAATTTATGGTTGAACCTTACCTTTAAGAGCTTTCAATTTTGCTGTTGCAAAATTTGTGGGGAAATTTTTACCTTTTTGCATTAATGTTTGGGAAATTGAAGAATTGAATTTGCACTAACTTACTTTTAATATCTTATTGATTTCTCAGATTTTGATATTTTTCAACGGGTTTGTTAAGGAGAAGAAGTCTTGGATTGGAGCAATCAGAGGACTTCAAACTTGCAGCAAAATTCTTTGGGAAATTATATTATATCTTTCTTTTTACTCGATTTCATTTTTGTGATAATGGCAAATTCAACATGGAAACGTGAAATGGAAAATGCCTTGAATGTTTTGAATAAACAAAGTGTGAAATTGGTAAAATTATTTAATAATCATGTTGCTATTGTGGAATGAAACAATTTCCGAATTGAAAAGTGAATTGAAAGTTGTTAAGGAAAATGAAAATGTTTCAAATGAGAAATTGGATGAGTTCATTAACTTAATTCAGACGAAGAATGATGCTGATGACCAAAAGGGTGAGAGTAGTAAAAAGAATTCCAGTTTTAGGGAGGATGATCATGAGAGACCTAATAAGATAAGAGATCTGAAATTGCCTATTAGTGAGGAACCATCCTTTGATGGTAAGAAGATTGGTATTGGATGATTCAATTTTTCATATGGAGTATTATTTGGAATCTACGAACTGTGATCGTGATGATTACACTTCTTTTGCTGTAAGCTGTCTGAAAGGTGATGCTCAGATTTGGTATTACACTCAGAGGAGGTCTAATTTGATTCCTGATAATGGTGATTGGTAAACTTTAAAAAACGCGATCAAATTGCGTTTCTTGTCTATCGGTTATAAATCGATAATGGAAGAAAAGTGGTTGAACTGTAAGCAGACTAGATCTGTGAAATATTATATTGTGGAATTTGACTCATCTAGCATTCATGTCATAGGTTTGACTGATGAAATGGTTAGGTTGCATTTCTTGAACTATCTGAATCATATACTCAAATCAGAACTGAAACATCAAAAATTTATTGATTTGAAGGAACTACAAGATAAGTCATTGGAATTAGAGGATCAGTTGGGGTATAATCATGAAACTCGATCACTCAGGGGAAATTTCAATGAAGTATTAGAGTGGGGTGAGGAGGAATTTGAGGAAAAATGTATGAATGTAGGTCTGGTTAATAGGCAGAATATCTTCACGGGAAATCAGAGGGGTGTACAAAATGTTAATGCGGGAAATAAATTTCAGAATAAAGGGGCTACATTAAGAGTCCTAAACTGAACATTAATGCACAACAACCTAATTTTACCATTTCCACATGCACTATTTGTCATAAAAGAGTTCATAGGGCATCTGAATGTGCACAACTGAAAAAAATTAACTGTTATAACTGTGGAGAGGAGGGACATTTCAGCTGAGAATGAACAAAACTGAAAAAGAAAGTCACTTGTTTTAAATGCGGAGGTCCAGATCATTACGTTAAGGACTGTACAGATAAGGGATCTCTTAAAACAGTTGATGCCAATGAAGGTCTTCAAGAAGATATTGCATTATACTTAGCTGAGCAGTAAGCCCAAGAGGTAGGAAACGGAAAGGACTAGCTGAAAGTCCTCAGTTTAGTCGATCAAATCCAGAGGTCAAGGAGTTAACTCTTGAGGGCAAGCTAATGAATGGAAAGGCTAGGATAGCTGAATTTATTATGATGCTAACTACACTCCATAGTTTGAACAATCGTTCTGATGAAACTCTTAACAACAGACCTATGTTAAGACAGTTAAGTAACAATAACACCAAACACAGTTTGATCACATTTGAGTCTTTAGTGGAAGGAAAACCATTCAGAGTTATGGTAGATTCAGGTGCTACACATAATTTTATTTCACATAAGTTTTTTGAGGAAAATAAAATTCCTACAGTCATAAGGGAAAAACCTTTACATGTTCAAGTTGCAAATGGTAATAAGTCCACATTAGATTTATAAACTGACACAATGGAAGTTGATATCCAAGGTCATAAAATGAAAGTTGTGTGTGAAATAATGAATTTGGGTAGTGAGGAGCTAATACTGGGAAAGACTTGGCTAACTGAACATAACCCTCAAATTAATTGGGAAACAAACACCTTGAAAGTGAAGTCTGAAAACGGTGGAAGGTTTTACAAGCATTACCTTCGAAGAAGTTGTATAGGAATCATATAAATAACATAACCAAGTTGGGAGTGGAAGGTTTGATTTCTGCTTAACAATTTGAAAAGCAATTAAAAGATAAAACAAATCATGCTTTCTTGTTATTAGTAACTAAGGTAGTTACTAATAAAGGGGGGGGGAGAAAACACTAACATTGATGTCATTCCTAAATCAAACACCACTAAAACTCTTGAAAAACAAAAATCTGATTTTGTAACGGACATTAATACATCTGATGCTACTGTTAAAGATTTGATTTCTGAATTTAGAGACGTTTTCGCAAGTGACTTACCCTCAAGGAGGCCACCTTCCCGAGATGTGGAACATGTTATTAACCTTGAACCTAAGTAATCCTCATGTCACAGGAATGTATAAGCATAGCTTCTTTGAGCAGGAGGAGTTAAAAAAACAGATCAAGGAGCTTTTGGAGAAGGGACATATTCAGCCCAGCAAATCACCGTATGGAGCACCTGTTCTCTTCGTCAAAAAGAAGGACGGAACGTTGAGGATGTGTGTCGACTATCGTAGTCTAAACAAGATTACGATGAAAGATAAGTATCCGTTACCTTAAATTTCTGATTTGATAGATCGTTTGAAAGGTGCTCAATTATTTTCTTTGATTGATCTGCATAGTGGCTTTAATCAGGTGCCTATTAGAACTAAAGATGTTAATAAAAGAGCTTTCAGGACTAGGATGGGTCATTTTGAATGGATAGTGATGCAATTTGGCTTAACGAATGCACCGCCTACTTACCAAAGATTAATGAACCAAACCTTTTCAGATTACATAGATTATTTTGTTCAGGTGTTAATAAATGATATTCTAATTTACAATGAATCTAAAGAGCATCATGTAATTCATTTAAAAAAAGTGTTGGAAAGGTGTAGGGAAAGAAAATTATATGGAAAATTGTCAAAATTCAATTTTCTTAAAAGTGAACAATTAATTTTGGGACACATACTTAGTGGGGAAGGTGTTAACACAGATCCATCCAAAATCAGTGCAATCTAAAATTGGAAGTAACCTACTAATGTCACGGAAGTTAGATCATTTTTGGGATTGACCACTTATTACAGGAAATTTATTAAGAACTTTAGTATGATCGTCGCACCTTTGACGGATTTACTACGGGAGAAGGAGAAGTTTGTGTGAAGAGCTGATCAAGAGAGAGCATTCGAAGAACTTAAAGGGAAGTTGACCTCTACCCCTACACTGGTGTATCCTGATCTTGTTGGGGAATTTGAAGTTTTGATCACTACAGATGCATCTAATAAAGGTCTATGTGCAGTCATAAGTCAAAAAGTTGGTAAACACTTTCATCCTATTGCTTTTGAGTCCAGAAAATTCAATGATGTTGAAAAGAACTATCCAGCTCAAGAAAAAGAATTACTTGCAATTGTTATGCATTAGTGAAATGGCGTTGTTATTTGCATAATATAGAATTTTCAGTACATTGTGATAATAAGGCTCTCTCCTATCTACAAAGATAAGTGATGCAGAGATTATGACTCGCAAACAAATTAGGTGGATACAGAAATTGGCATATTTCAAATTTAATGTCAAACATATTCCTGGAAAGACAAATGTAGTCGCAGATCCTTTAAGTAGATGTTTTGAAATAAGTGTTATGGTTCTGGATGAATTGTTTTTAGATTCTGTTAGAAATGTTTAAGATAAAGATCCACATTTTGCAGTGATTTGCAAAAATATTCCAGGAGGGAATTCTAACCCATTGAGTGAGAGGCATGTCAAAAACTTCAGACTAGAGGACGGTATATTGTATTCGCAAATAGGGGATAGATTATGCATTCCTGAAGTGGGAGACTTAAGAAAACAACTTTTACAAGAAGCCCATGAGCATTTAGGACATCTAGGTCGAGATAAAACTCTAAGTCGCTTGCAGAGTAGATTGTTTTGGCACAAGATGGCAAAAGGGGTGTCGAAACACGTAGAAAGTTGTGTCCCTTGCTAGCAGAGCAAACCTAGAAACCAAAAACCTAGGGGTCTCTTAAAACCGTTGGATATCCCCGAAAGACCACGAGAGTCTGTCAGTATGGATTTTATTGTCAGGTTGCTGGCTACATCAAGAAGAAACGACAGTATCATGGTCGTAGTTGATAGGTTCAGTAAAATGGCAATCTTTATCCCTTATAAAACTACTCATTCAGTTGTAGATATTGCAAAGTTATATTTTGGCAACGTGGTCACACATCATGGAGTCCCTCTATCTATTGTCAATGATAGGGATTCTAAATTTACGTCTTGATTTTGGAAAGAATTACAACAAAATTTAGGCTCTGAAATCAAATGAGTACCTCTTATCATCCTCAGACAGATGGACACACAGAAAGGATGAACCGTACATTGGAGGAAATGCTTAGGACTGTTTGCAGTAGGTTTCAGAACACATGGGAATCTAAAGTGCCATTAATGGAATTTGCCTAGAATTCATATAAACATGCTAGTACAAGATTCTCACCATTTGAAGTTGCATACGGATACTAACCAAGAGAAGCATTAGACTTAATAACACGGGTCACTAAAGAGAATAGAGGTTGTAGAAAAGAGTTTTGGGAATATGTTCAAACTGTTTGGAAAACTGACGGAGATGCATTACTAAGGCACAAATGAGGCAAGAATTAAATGCTAACTGCAAAAGGGGTGTTGGGTGTTACGCACAGGTGAGAGGGTTTGACTTTCTGTAACGCATTACGATACAATATCGAGGGACAATCGGATCCTACGGGAAATTTGCTCCTAAATACATTAGACCATTTAATGTAATCGAGATGTTATCGTCAGTTGTTGCCAAATTGGACTTTCCGCCTTCAACAAAAATTCATCCAGTAATACACATCAGCCAATTAAAATAAGCGAATCTTCGACCAACCGAAGGAGAATTGGAATTGGATCCCTCAATAATTATAGAACCTGAAGTCCACAGATGGGTAATAGATTGGGTTGGTCAACGGTTCAAAGTCGGCAATACTATATTTTGGCAAGTATACTATCTAGGAAGGCCAGAAGATGAGTTGACTTTAAAATATTTTTTTTTTTGAGTTTTTACAAAGGTATTGGAGGGATAATAACATAGAAGTCATGTCTTGAGAATGAAGGTGTTTTAATTGTGGTCAGTTAAAAATAAAGAGGGGATGATGTAACAGTAATAGTGGATCGAACTTGTTCGTAAAGGGGTATTTAGGTGTTAAATTTGGTAGACGTCCGCGAAAGAATCACGCGATTTTGAGTTATATATCAAAAGTTATAGCGATGGGTGTATTTAGGCGACAACGCGGGGTCTAAATAACAAGCGGGTATCATTGAAATGGGTTAAGGGTCAAATTAGTACCGAAATTTCGCGTGCACGTTTAATAAAGTTCTAATGAAACGTTTAGTATGCACGGTGGTTCGTTTCCTACAATTTTTAGTATGAAACTTCACTTTCACTTAAGGGAATTTCGTAGGACGTTTCGCGTGCGAAATTTGTGACCAAGATCGTGCGAAGTCGCGTTTCGTTTGGCGCGCACTTTTGCACGTAAATGTTACTTAGTGAAACGTAGCGTTTGATTGGTTAGTAAAGTGCTAAGTAGTTAGCAAGAGATTTGGCACGTTTTTGCATTGGTTAGTCTGAGTGCCACCTGATCAATGATTGGCCCAGGTAAAAGCCTGTGAAAATGGAGCGTTGACTTTTGCCTGGTTAGTCCATGGCGATGATGGATAAATAGTGAAGTCTAAGAGGAGAGTAAACAACTTTTCCTTTGGGAAAAGTTTGTGGAAATTTTGACTAATCTTGGTCTTGAGCAATTAAAACCAAATTGGAGCATTGGCATTTTGGCATTGAAATCTCTTACAAACTAAGTAGCGTTTTAGTTGTTAAGAGATAGAATTATTAAGAGTGGAGATCAGAGGAAAACACTTTAATAAGAAGGGTTGAGCCACGAGGGCAAGAGACCAAGCAAATGTTATGTGGACAGAAGCTTCTTCTAATTTAAAGTTTATCCTTATGTTAGTGCTTTCCAATGTGGATGTGTATTTTCCAATGTGTGGAATGTGTGGTTGAAATTGATTAAAGTAATGGGATTTTGTGGGAGGTTAGAAATCCTATTACAATATACCTCTAACCAGTTTGAGGAATACTTAAGAGATGAGGGAGTTTAGCACCAGAAAACTGTACCATATAACCTGGAACAAAATGGGGTAGCTGAGAGGTTGAACGGAACACTAGGAGATAGTGCATGCAGTATGTTGGCCGATAAGAAAATAGGAAAGAGATTTTGGGCTGAAGCCATGAACTCTGCCAACTACAATTTTGATAGAGTCCTTACCTCAACTGTAAAGGGAATGACACCTTTTGAGGGATGGGTTGGAAGGAAAAGAGATATCTCTCACCTTAAAGTATTTAGTAGCAAAGTTTACAGTCTTAACACGGATTGGAAAAATTGGAAACTATATGCTAAGGGATAACCATGATACTTTGTATGATATGATGAGGATGTCAACGGATATAGAGTGTATGACTTAGCAAAGAGAGATATCATTCTGGTCAAACACCTAGTTGTCATGGATGAAGGGATGTCATTTGACCCTTTTAAATATACTAAGAAGATAAGAATCAGATTTGAGTCTGAAAGTGAGGTGGACTCTGTCATTCCCGAAAGGAACATGAGTGAAACAGGGATTGCAAATTCAGGGGAGATCCAAGACACAGGAGATCCACCGGAAACCTTGCATATTCTTATGGACTTCGAGGCGACAGAAGAGGGGGAATCGGAGCCAGCTTCCATGGATAGGGGAGCTGATGAGACATTAAGGAGAAATCCAATACTTCCCTCCATCCAAGCTTCGGAGTTTAAGGGAGGGAGAAGGAGCAGCAAAAGGATTCACGAAAAACAAGCCCCTCACAAGGTTACTAAGCTATCTCACCCACATGAGCCTCAGTCATACTCAGAGGTAGTAAACAGTCCGGAGAAAGACTGATGGATTATAGCCATAAATGAGGAGATGGCCTCTATCATGGAAGCAAATACTTGGGAACTAGCGGACTGTCCTCTGGACAAAAAATCCATTGGCTGTAAATGGGTGTTTAAACTAAAATTGCACCCAAAAAATACCATTGAGAGATATAAGGCTCGATTGGTAGCAAAGGGGTTCACCCAAAAGGAGGGGATTAACTATGAGGGGACTTTTGATCTAGTTGTTCGGTTCACATCAGTAAAGATTCTCCTCAGTTTGGCAGCAGCCGAAGACATGGAAATATGCCACATGGATATTAAGACTACCTTTCTTAATGGTGAGTTAGAGGAAGAAAATTTCATAAGGCAACCAGAGGGATTTGTGAAGGAAGGAGAAGAGAGCAAAGTTTGCAGGCTCATAAAGTCCTTATATGGATTAAAGCAGGCTGCCCGACACTAGAATAAGAAACTAGATGAATTTCTCACCGGTCTTCGATATATTTGGATCAACTCTGACCATTCTATGTATATGTTTGAAGATGAGAATGGTGTCATTTGTTATGGCAATCTATGTGGATGATCTGCTTGTGTTGAGAAAATATTTGGAAAATGTCAATAAGTTAAAGAAAGATCTTAGAAGCAGATATGATATGAAGGATTTAGGGGAGGCAAGATATATTTTGGGGGTCCGCATGGAGAGAGATACGGGGAAAAGGATTATTAGACTTACTCAATAAGAAGCAATAGGTAATATGCTTGAGAAATTATAGATGGAAAAGGCAAACAGTTGTACCACACCCATGGACTTGAAAAAAATAAGTTATGGGAGTGTAGAAGGAGTTATAATCTTATATGATCAGATGAGTCTAGAGGAGAGAGAGTTTATGAAGTCTATTCCTTATAGACAGGTCGTAGGAGGTAAAATCCACTTTATGAACTGTACAAGGCCAGATATAGGTGCAGCAATAGGAGTCCTCAGTAGGAGTCTTAACCATCCTGTCGAGCGTGTTTGGAAAATATAGGAGAAGGGCCCACCGCCCGAAATAGAGTGCATTGGGGTCCTAGACACCGGGTGGTTAAGGGGAGGTGTCCGAGAAGGTGTGCATAGAAGACCTGCAATCCACCCCAGATGGGGATGCAGTTCCGGATGCATGAGCATGCCCATCTCTGTCCCTCCCTTCCCCGGGTTTATGCATGGTAATAATGAGGGAGCGAGTGAAAGGAGGAAAAACTGTTCTGTACCCCCTTTGTGCTTATCCGCCAAAAACTTACCGATTGCTACACTCCTGAATACCATCCAAAGGATAGAAAAGGAATGCTAGTCTTCTGATCTGGCCCACAAAACTCCGGACAAAAACCAAGGACTATCACAACAGTGCGCAAATTGTTGGTTTTTGGAAACCTTTAGTCCTCTCTGTATCACATTGCTATGCTGCCATGCTGCGCTGGTCACATCGCAGTCATAGCAGCTTGCGTACTAAGTACTAAGTTTATTGGAACGTACGGAATTGGACTTCAAGTGACGCGAAGAAACATAGACGAAGGTGCGGAATGTGTTGGAGAAATGGACGGCGGATGGCGAAGCAATTCGATGATTAATATTCGAAAAGATTTAAATTGTACGTCGGCCGTACGAAACATAATGCGGCGGTCAAACATGTGATGAATTGGACGCCACCGGAGCTACGGACGGCTACGCCGTTAGTTTGGTGAGGGACGCGAAATCGCGTCCCTCACATGATATTTATTTTGGACGGTCCCGATTCGTTTGACGGAATTTGTAAGACTTGTAAATATTTAACAATGTTTGTCCCGTGTATTAATTATTACTGTAGCTCTCAAGTACACTCACATTAATAGAGGTAGTCGATTGATTACGTACGGCTGGTATTCCTCCATATAGTTAGTAGTAAGCTATAGTATATATTTGTAGGACTTAGTCATTTCTAGACTTAGGAACTATTTGGACAGAAACTGTTTCTGCTCATTTTTGGGAATTTCATTTGAGAATTTCTCTCAGTTTTATAGATAGAATTATCTGAAATTTTGCATGTTTGTTCCTTCTTGTATTTGAAATATTTTGGCAGATTTGCAGACTTTGTATGTCTCTGATTTTATTGGGGCTTCATTGTGAAGTTGGTCAGATTTATCAAAGTTCTGACAAGTTGTTATTCTGCAACTTTGACTGTGTGTTGTGATTATTCGGTTTGGTAATATTATATGAAATTTTGTGGGCATTCTAAGTGGACAAGGAACTACCTGATTGAGTAGTTTCAGCTTAGTTTGATTATTCTGTAGAATTCTGAGTGGAATCAAAGGAGGCTGTTTTGGGGTAGTCTATGGTGCTTCCGAGGGTACATTCATGGCTGAAAAGGGCTATGAACAATAGGTTATGGGCCCACGCCCATAGCTACCCATATTTTATGGATCTAAATATTACTATTGGAGGAGTATTATGGAGAGCTACTTCAAGTCGAGGAAGTTAATGGATGTTGTGGATAGGACATGTGGTCAATCATCGATTGGATGGAGGAGAAGAACAATGAATGTTTGCTGACTATCAAGCTATCCTTGAACGAGGAACTTGTAATGACTTACCTTGGTTTAGAAAGTTCAGCGGAATTATGGAAGTGTTTAGAACGTGCATATCAAAAGACTTCTGTGTATCACTGGATGATTAGTGTCACAAAAATAATTGAGTATAAGTATGATGGTGGTAGTATGTTGAATTATTGTATTGGGATACAAATACTGTTTACAGAAAATGATATTGCAGGAGGAAACTTCACCAATGCTCAAAAGACTTTCCTGTTAATGAAAGGATTACCAAAGGAATATGGGTGTGCTTTGGATAGATTAAGACAAGTTGATAAAAGGGATTAGAACTTACTTTTAGCATTCAGGTGTGTTTTAGAGGAAGAGGCTAATAATGAGGCTTTAAAGAATAGGGGGAATTGTCAAGGTGATAGATCACAGTTTCAGAGAAATAAGAAAAGTTGTCAGGTAGAAAACTGTTTTTACTGTAATGATGTAGGGCATCTTTTCAGGGTATGTCCGCTATATAAAAGTGCATGTGTCACAGGAACTTTCACGAATGGATGGGATGATAATCGAGTACGACCCCCTAAACGAAGGGCTACACTTCCCACCGAAGAATTTGTATACTTGCCGATTGCTACTCTTCGAAATATGTTACATGAGGAAGGAAAAGGAGAAATTGTTGTGACCGGAAATGGAGTGGAGAAAGAGGTGACAGAAAATGAGCCAGTTTTTATCACTTTTACAAACGACACATTGGTGAGTGATGAAGATGTGCAAGAGGAAAAGGTTACTGAAGTAAGAATACTAGGAGGAAGTGAACGGGATTTAAAAGTTGAAACTGAAAATAATTTGCAGGAGGAGATTAATACACTTGGAGAAGGAGAGAGGAAAGGTGTTCAAGAAAGTGGAGTAAGTGAAGAATTTTATAATACAGAAGAAGAAAGAGAGAGGAAAAGTGTTCACAAATTTGGAGTACGTGAAGAAGTTTATAATGCGGAAGAAGAAAATCAAATTGTGAAAATGGGAAAAACATCAAAATTGAGTAAGAAAACGAAGAAAGGAAGTAGAATTCAACGGATGAATAGTAGAAGGAAACGTTTTCCAAAAGTGGTCAAAAGAAGACGGTGTGAAAAGTAACTTTACGGAAGTGACTGCCATTAACATTCGGTAATATTCGTGGATTTTTGAATTTTTGATCATTTTAAAATTGATTGAAAAATACAGTTTTTTTATTTTAAAGACCTAGAATGAGGCAGTGGAAGCAATGGTGTGTCTAGGAAGGACAAATTTTTGGAAGAGATGGCCGCAAGGAGCTGGACCAATAGAGGCGTTGAGCACAACTTGCTGCGCTGCTATGTTGTTATATGTTGATATGTTGCTAAGCTGGTATGCTGCTAAGCTGATATGCTGCTATGCTGCTATGTTGCTATGTTGCTATGCTGCTATGATGCCTTTAGCTGACATCGCAAGCATAGCAGCTACCATGCTTTTAAATATTTTTGGGTGCACGAAACTAAATTTTCGGGGGAGTATTGTTTTTGAAAAGTTAGTTTCGCAGTTGCGCTGCTTTGACCTCGCTATCATAGCGGCTACTCTACTCTTATTTTATTTCAGATGTACGAAACAGACTTTTCGGGGGAGTGTTGTTTTGAAAATTCAGTTAAGTAAGTGCGTGTCGTTTCGTGCATATAAAATGTTTCGTGGGTACAGAACAAGATTCTAATGCTATCTTGATTTAATGTGGAGGTTCGAATGGATCTGCAAATTGGGGGAGCAATGGTACTAATTGCTTGGGATGTACGAAATTATTTGAATCAGTGGTAAAGCGTTAGCCAAAGCGGTGGTGATGGTTGAACAAAAGGGGAGAAAGGAGAAATGTAAACTTAGTGGCTGAGAGAGTCTAAAGGTTTGGGGGAGTGTTGGTTTTTGGAAACCTTTAGTCCTCTTTATATCACATTGCTATGCTGCCATGCTGCGCTGGTCACATCGCAGTCATAACAGCTTGCCTACTAAGTACTAAGTTTATTGGAACGTACGGAATTGGACTTCAAGTGACGCGAAGAAACATAGACGAAGGTGCGGAATGTGTTGGAGAAATGGACGGCGGATGGCGAAGCGATTCGATGATTAATATTCGAACAGATTTAAATTGTACGTCGGCCGTACGAAACATAATGCGGCGGTCAAACATGTGATGAATTGGACGCCACCGGAGCTACGGACGGCTACGCCGTTAGTTTGGTGAGGGACGCGAAATCGCGTCCCTCACATGATATTTATTTTGGACGGTCCCGATTCGTTTGACGGAATTTGTAAGACTTGTAAATATTTAACAATGTTTCTCCCGTGTATTAATTATTACTGTAGCTCTCAAGTACACTCACATTAATAGAGGTAGTCGATTGATTACGTACGGCTGGTATGCCTCCGTACAGTTAGTAGTAAGCTGTAGTATATATTTGTAGGACTTAGTCATTTCTAGTCTTAGAAACTGTTTGGACAGAAACTGTTTCTGCTCATTTTTGGGAATTTCATCTGAGAATTTCTCTCAGTTTTATTGGCAGAATTATCTGAAATTTTGCATGTTTGTTCCTTATTGTCTTGGAAATATCGTGGCAGATTTGCAGACCTTGTGTGTCTCTGATTTGCTTGGGGCTTCATTGTGAAGTTGGTCAGATTTATCAAAGTTCTGGCAGGTTGTTTTTCTGCAACTTTGACTGAGTGTTGTGATTATTCGGTTTGGTAATATTATATGAAATTTGGTGGGAATACTAAGTGGACTAGGAACTACATGATTGAGTATTTTCAGCTTGGTTTGGTTATTCTGTAGATATCTGAGTAGAATCAAATGAGGCTGTTTTGGGGTAGTCTGGGGCAAGGTGCTTTTGAGGGTACATTCATGGCTGAAAAGGGCTATGAACAACACAAATAACTCCCACGCAGAAATATAGAAACAATAAATATCGGCTTTTTCAGATTAAACAATATCACCTTGCCCCAGAAAATAGAAATAAATATATAAATGAATGAAAATGGTGAAGCAAGCTCACATACCCCGGAGTACAACGCAGATCAACTTAGAAGAAGAAACCTCTCCAAATTGCCCAAAAGACTGATATGATTCCCCCTCAACCCTCGGTTCCGCCGTACGGATCTGACTAGACTCTTCTAAGTTTCAAATAGCGAAAGTCCAAACCGCCTAAAGAGAGGATAGTGCCAACCACCCGCTTGAGCTACAATTTCCACAAAAGACAATCCAAAACAAAGATGGCAATAGAGTTCACGACACAATGCAACAGTTCTCCAACAGAAAGATTGATTGTATTCCTTAGGGGGTTTTCTTAGGAGACAGTAGTGAAAAGCAACCTGTCTCTTTTGGCCCCAAGTGCCTTATACTAGCCAAGTTTGTCCTACTGCAAGTGCCAAAGTCAAAACAATACCAGAAGCTAATCAGCGGCCAAAAATTGTTATCGTACGGACAGAAGACCAAACAGGCTGTACTACACTTAGGGCAAAAAGTTAGGCGACTAGCTCCGGCTGGATTTGAAGCCAAATGTCCTCCTATGATACACTCATGAGCCACAAAGTTCTGAATTGACGTGAAACGCCCAACTTTGACCCAAAGTAATAAATGCTCTGCCCGTCAGGTGGACATGAACTAACATCCTACTGACAGCTAACAACAAAATCTATAGATCTATCCCAAAAGTTACGTGGCGTTCCACAATGTACCCCCCACAGGGACAGGTGGAAACTGGTAGTATGTAACAGAATGGAAATCTTTGAAGCAAAATAACTCCGTTGTCCGACCTCCGTTAGGCGAGAGATAAAGTGCGTTCCGTTCAGTTCGATAAGTAGCAGGATTTAGTCCAGCGGGGTGCACTCACTCCTCTATACTTTGAGGATTCTACCGGTGCAAACGGTGTGGAAATCCTTGGTGATATAAAGGTGTGCCAGAAATGCACACGAGCCTAACAGTCGTAGGAAAAAAGATTGGGAGGCAGCCAAGAGAGTCATGAGATATCTTGTAGGAACTAGAGAGTTATGGTTGCATTTGGGAGGGAAGCACACTGATATCGCTACTTGGAGTGATGTCAGCTATGGGGATGCACCTATGAGAAGATGCACTTCTGGATATGTGTTGTCTATGGGGGAAGGTGCTTGTTGTTGGAGCAGCAAGTAACAAAAGGTGGATGCTCAGTCCTCTATGGAGGCTGATTACACGACCTCTTGTTGTGTAGTGAAAGATTTAATGTAGGTCAAATCCTTGTTGCAAGAATTGTGGTATATGAAAGAGGGAGTGCATGAAGTTTTTTGTGATAATCAAGCTGCCATTCCAATTGCAGCTAATCCAAAACATCATTTCAAGGCTAAGCATATTGACATAAGATTGAGTTTTGTGAGAGAATAAGTTGAGAATATGATTGTGAATCTTATATATAGATCTGATGAGGATATGGTGGCTGATATGATAACAAAACCAGTGCCTTCTCCCAAGTTAAAATATTGCACAAAAAAGTGTGGACTAAAACTAAACTTAAAGTAAGACTAGAAAATCAGGGGAGTGTTGAAATTCCTAGATTTATAGGGTATTTTTTAGGTTTAAATAGATCAGTAAAATAAGAAAATGAAAAGGGTGGACAATCTGCCTCCACCTCCTCTCTCTAGCCACCATACATATTGTAGTCACTGAAGGATAAAGTGTAGAAATTAATGGTCCATTTAAAGTATTTTCTAGGTCTAAATAGAAATATAGAAATAAGCCGAGGTAGTCTACCTCTAACTTCTCTCTCCAACTCTCAAACTTGTCGCAGTCATTGAGAAATTGGAGAGGGAGCTAGAGCCATGGCTACCTAGGCTATCCAGAGGTTTACGGGAAATATATATTAGTTAGGGGTTTTACTAAAGTTAGGGGTTTTACTAAAAGGTATGTGCCGGCCACAGGAATTGATCTTGGTACCTACTGGCCGGCAAACAGCTAGTAGTCGATAGCCTTAATCGTTAAGTCTAGAACTAGTGTTACGTATTATATGGTTTGATAATTATTTGTACATTATCAGGTAGGATTGAAATTCTGTGGTCTCCATTGACCCACAGAATGAGCAGCCTATGTAAAGCCTCTAGGATAATATTTGCCCCTTCTACTTTCCCGCTGAATAACCGCCGCCCAGGCACACAAATATTCTGACCACTCTCACCCTTGTGAGGACAAGACTCCCCTGAGTCAAACGCAAAAAGAATCACTGAATTTGCTCACCCGAGCAGTAAGTTATGGCTGGTCAAAGATGACCTTTATAGTTACAAGCTCTCTTAGAGAGAGAGGTACCTAAATATTACTAAGTCTCGGTCTGCCTACTCACGACTACCTACTATTAAACCCTAGTCCAATAGGAACACTATAAAGTACAAGAAGGTACAATGGGCGATGTACTTATTGTACAACTATTGTACGACAAGGTCTACAAGGTGACACCTGTCAAATCGGAAGCCATGGTTCCTCCTCCCATCTTCTCTGGTATCAAATAATGTGGCGCCACGTGGCACCGCGTGACGCTATATCCGTATGCCGCCGAAAAGCTCACTTTGCGTGGCGGCTATAATGCCGGCCATCCGATCAAAACATATTTTACACGGTTCAGATTCGCGTACATGCAGAAATTGCTCATTTTGGTTAGTCTGCTGTTAATTAGCTGTTTCGTAAATGTTTATATATTTATAAAACCCGTCGCGTGTATCGTCTCGTAACGCCTTAATGGTTAAGGCGTTAGGCTATAAAGAATTTAGAGGTCACAGGTTTAAATCTAGATCTAGGCATCATTTTAGCCGCAAATCCCTAAACTGCAAAAACTGCCACTTTCTAAATATGGCGGCAGCCATGGCGCGCCTTTGATCCTTACTCTCTTTCTTTAAAACAAAACTAAAATAGGGAAGTGAACTATTAATTACCTCTTTTCAACAAGGATAATTCATTTAATTGTAACTGTTTACGGGATACATAGATCCATTAATGTAAAAGTACGGATTACGGTACAGATAAGAAACCAATACCGCGCATTTATATATTTAATGAAACCAATATCGCGCATGTATTTATTACGGCTACGATTAAATATGAATTTAATCGGACGGCCGGAATTAACGCCGAGATCGCGGAAGAGGATTTCGATGGTTTGTGGTTATCGCCACATCGGATGACACGTGGCGGAATTACATTGGATCGCGCCATCTTCGAGGATTACAGGAGAGAATCCAAACATACCACGTGTCGACATTTAGGCCATGTCGTACAGTGTCCGTACAGAAAGTACACCGGCAGCTATACTTTTGTGTACGGAACTGTAATCTGATTGGTTCCGTACATCAATAGATAGAGTCTATGAGAGAGATAGGACTTAGAAAAATTAGGAGATAGGACCCTCTCTCCCACAGAGCTTCTGTACAAAAAGGTCAACTTTGACCCTCCATAACTTATTGCTCAAAGGAGCAAATTCAGAGATTCTTTTTGCTATCGACTCATGGGAGTCTTGCCTTCACAGAGGCGAAGTTGGTCTGAGTTATTGTCTGCCAAGGTGGTAGATATATTTGCTGAAACACAAAAGGGTCAGGGTTATCTAGAGGCTTCTTGGAAGGTGTCCACTCTGAGGACTTATGGAGGTCTCAGAGTTTCACATATAGGCCGCCGTTATTTTTTAAGTAGTGGTGACGCGAAATCGCGTCAATCACACGATGTTTATTTTGGACGTCCCGGATTGTTTTACAAAATTCGAGGAGTTTCGTTGAGTGACTCAGCATGACTCAGTACACGATTTGTGAGATTGTGTGTACTTGAAAATATTTGGAACAACAATGCTTTGTCTTATCTGTTTTATTAAATTAGTGTTGATTATGACGTTTATATTTACGTGGTTAATTAGGGTTTCAACAGTTTAATTTGTGTGTGAAAAATATTGTACTTGTAGACAAGTGTACCCTTAAGATTGCTTGACTCTCAGGTGTACGCTTACGATTACTTTGATTTAGTGACAGTTACATAATTTACGTTGGTTATTTTGACACTTAGTGATTCGTTGACAGCTCACAAGTGTATATATAGGAATGAGCTTTGTTAGGAATTAATAATCATTGCTCGTTAGGGACCAAAGATGTAGTATTTTAGGGTTGTCGATTAGTTCATGCACTTTGAATGATATAATGATTATTTGATTATACTTTGATTATACTTTTGTTTATGTGTGATGCATTTGTTTGTTATTATTTATTTATGTTATTTTATATATGTTTGATATGCACTATTTATGCATTTGTCCTAGGGTTTGTTTATGTCGATTATTCCATCAAACCTTAGATGTTGTCATAGGGTTTATTTATGTTGATTATTTCATGAAACCTTAAATGTTGTTTGTTGCGTCTGTCTACGCATATGGAGGATGCATTTATAATGATTGTTCATTGGCCTAGATTTGCTTAGCTTCTTGCATGATAGTTTGGGTTGCTTTTGCGGTCTATTTTAGACAAAAGAACAACACTTTTCACCGAAACATATAAATAGATGAACCGGCGTGAAATCGCATGTGCGAACGAAAATTATACACGCATGCCAAAATCGTGCGTGTATGCCTAAAATCGCGCGTGCACGCATAAAACCGGGCGTGCATGCAAAATACCGCGCGCGCGTGCCTTAAACTGTGCGTGCATGTGCAATACCGCGCGTGCGTGAGAAATATCACGCGTGCATAAGAAAATCGCGCGTGCCTGTGTAATATCGTGCGCGCGCCCCGACTATCACGCGTGCGGGAACAGTATCGTGCGCGCGAGCTACTGACACCATGCGGCATGACATTTCCCTTCTTTAACTCCATTGGAGTTGTACAACTATTAGCTTTATCCTTCTGAAATTTTTCCAACATGTTCTTTATTGCTTCCTTTTGAGTCAATCTTATAATGTTTCATTCTCGGTCTCTTTTTACCTGGATTCCCAAAATATATTTTGCTTCTCCCATATCCTTTATTTCAAATCTCCCCTTAAGATCGGTTTTCAGTTTATCAATTTTTTCCATTGATTTACTTAAAACAAGTAAATCATCAACATAAATTGCAATATATATAATACCTTGTTCATCTTCAAAAACATAGATTGAGTGATCTGAGCTGATCCGGATATATCTCAGACTGGTAAGAAACTCATCAAGTTTATTTTTCCACTGTCGAGGCGCCTATTTCAAACCGTAAAGGGATTTAATCAGCCGGCATTCCTTACTCTCCTCTCCTTCCTCCACAAATCCTTCAAGTTGTCGCATGAAGATCTCCCCTTCCAATTCTCCATGCAAAAAGATTGTCTTGATGTGCATCTAGTGCACCTCCATGTCTTTTGTTGTTGCTAGACTGAGAAGTATGCGGACGGAGGGAAATCTGACGACCGGGATAAAGGTTTCCTTGTAGTCGATTTTTTCTTTCTATGTAAATTCTTTTGCCACTTATCGGGCTTTGTAACGCTCAATGGTGGTATCCGAGTTCAGTTTTAAATTGAAAACCCACTTACAACCGATTGGTTTTCGGTTTGGTGGACAGTCCACCTGCTCCCAAGTATCCACTGCCATAACTGAGGCCATCTCCTCATTGAAGCCTATCTTCCACCAGTTTCTTTCTGGACAAGTCATCGCCTCTTCATAAGTTTGAGGTTCATCTTGATGAGATAGTTTTGTTACCTTGTTATTAACCTGTTGTTTTTGTAATCTTTTGCTACTTCTCCTCCCCCTCTCAAAATCTGTGGCTAGAATAGATGGTTTTCGTGGGTTCTTTCGAACAATCTCGGCTTCTCCCCTATCCCTTGATTCTCAATCAATTTCCATCAAGTCTTCCGCTTCGGGTAGAGTTGTCACTGGAGTTTTCGCAGCCAAGTCCTTTTCGGTCTGATTTGTACCTGCGAGAATGTCATCTTCTCTAAAACCTAGATAGTTAGGAAGCTCAAAGTCATCATAATTTTTTGACTCAAATCTGATTTTTACTGTCTTTGTATACTTGAAGGGATCCACAGACTTCCCTTCATCTATAACTACTAGATGCTTTACTAAGATTATATCTTGTTTTTTAGATCGTAAACTCTATATCTTTTAACATCCTCATCATATCCTTATAAGTATCCTGGTTTTCCTTTTGGATCTTGCTTCCAATTAGACCGATCTCTATCTAGACTGAATACTTGACAACCGAAAACCTTTAAGTGATACATGTCTGGTTTTCGCCTAATCCATCTCTCATAAGGTGTTTGATCTTTATAGCTGAAGTAAGAACTCTATTTTTGAGGTAATTAGCAACAGTTCATTGCTTCTGCCCAAAACCTTTTTCCTATCTTCTTATCTGACAACATACTTCTAGCACTATCACTTAGTGTTCTATTTAACCTTTCAGCTACCCCATTCTGTTCCGGGTTTTCTGGAACTATCTTTTGGTAATAGACCCCATCTTCCCTCTGAAAATCCTCAAATTGGTTAGAAGTATACTCTCCACTATTGTCGATCCTTATTCTCGTGATTGGAGTTTCATGGTGTTTTTCGCTCCATGCTTTATATTGTCTAAAATAATCATGAGCTTCGGACTTGTTTTTCAAAAAATACACTCGGGAATACCAAGACCAATCATCGGTGATAGTCATCATAAATCTATTCCCCCCCGGTGAGGGTACTTTGGCCGGTCCCCAAATATCTGTGTGTACTAATTCTAGAATTTTTTCTCCCCTATAGGTGGTTGTTTTGGGAAAGGGCAATCTGTGTGCTTTACCTTTGAGCACATCCACTACAATCATTTAGAATCTCACTCTCACTGAACTGAATTCCTTCCACCACTCCCATCTTTTTCATCTCTCTTAGCTTATCTAGATTCACATGCCCAAGCCTTTTATGCCACATCATTATATGATGAACACCAGCATAGTAAATTTTTTTCTTTTCATTGCTTAAAATCAGCCTAAACATCCCCTGGCTACCTTTTACAGCGGTGAAATAAACTTCCTCCTCAAAACTAGCAGTAAAGACTCCTTTCCTAGTGCTAGTATCAAAACCCTTATCATCTAATACTGACGTAGAGATGAGGTTTTTGTTTAGTTTCGGAATTAACAATACATCGGAGAATGTAACTATGGATGTCTTACCTTCTACAAACATTTTCAGATCTACGGATCCTACTAGAGTAGTAGTGACTATCCTCCCATCCTCGTACTCTATCTCTAGGGTGGGAATATTTCTTATCTTACTGAACAGGTGTTTATCATTACACATGTGCAGGAAGGCACCTTAATCTAAAATCCAACCTGCTTCACCTTTCAATCCACCGAAAACACATTTCTGCTTTCGTTGAATTTCTTCCTCGTTTGTCGCTCCTAACTCCTCATCCAATAGGAGCTCATCCTCCTCGTCTTCGGATTCCACGTGATGTATTTGTGTCACAAGGGCCTTTTTCTTTCCTCTCGGGGTTCCACCGGTGTGCCCCTCTTTTAACCGAAGCTCGGTTAGTTTAGTGGACTCTGCCATATAGTGCTCTAGTTTCTTACAAAAATTACATAAACCCTTGGGAGCCCTTGGTCCGAACTCGTCGATCTGTTTTTTTTGCTCCCCCCCTCCGTAATTTCTGATCACGCTTGCCCACTCTTTCCTCCCCTTCGGATCTCAATTGTATTCTCCCGAAAGAGAATCATTCCTACCACTGAGTTTTATATCCACCTTGAGTCCGGCAAGTCCTGCACATGGTTGACTATGTTCTCAAACTCATATAGTAACTTCATCAGTAGACACTTAACCTTTTATTCTTCACTAAAATATTATCCATCACTCTCTAGCTCCATGAAAAGTGTAGCAAACTCATTGCAAAAATCGAACATCTTCCCCCTTTTGTATACATACTCTTTAACTTTCTGATCAGCCAATTGTTGTTGGTGAATCCTACCACTTCGCTACATCTCTATGAGAGCCTTGCAAAGATCAAATGCCTTTTCTACCTACAAATGAGGACATGTAAGTCCTTCTGGAAGGTGGTGGAGGATTAAGTGCTTTGCCGCCATATTGTTGAAATCCCAAGTATCAATATCATTCTCCTCGTTCCTCGGAATAGGTGATATGAATGCCGAACCAGTTGCTATTGGTGTGGTCATCTCCTTCCCCTTTCCTTTGTCCACCACCTCTCTTTCCTTTGTCTCCTCCGTTGAAGATGGATCTGCATCTCTAGTGAAGGTGCCTTCTGTAAACCCTGGAGGTATCCGAAGACTGGATGGACGCCTCACTCGTCCACTCAGTATTCCCCAAAACCGTTTCTCACATAAAGATCCGGTCATCAGACTTTCCTAGTATATGAAGCGAGCTCCATTGAATATGGGCACCGTAGATGGTGGGCCTATAACCTACAACTTTGAGACCTCGGAAAGACCTCAGAGTAAGCAACTCACACGAAGCCTCTAGGATAACCTTGACCCCTTTGTCTTTCAGCACGAATAACATTCACCTTCGCAAACAAAAACTTTGAAAATCTCCACCTTTGTGATGGCAAGACTCCCTTGAGTCAATAGCAAAAAGAATCTCTGAATTTGCTCCCTTGAGCAGTATGTTATGGAGTGTCAAAGTTGACCTTTTGTACAGAAGCTCTCTGGGAGAGAGGGTCCTATATACCAATTTTTCTAAGTCCTATCTCTCTCTAAAACTCTATCTGTTGGTGTACAACACCAATCATATTACTCTTCCGTACACAAAAGTACAGATGCCGGTGTACTTTATGTACGGATATTGTACGACATGGCCTAAATGTCGACACATGTCATATCCGAATTCGGTCCCGTAATTCCCGAAGATGCCGCGATCCAACGTAATTGTGCCACGTGTCATCCAATTTGGCGATGACCACAAACCGCGGAGAATCTCTTCCGCGATCTCGACTTTCTTTTCGGCTGTCCGATTGAATGCAGATTTCAATGGTAGCCGTCATAAATGCTTGTGCGGTATTTGTTTCGTAAAAGAAACAAAATGCGCGGTACTTGTTTCTTGTCCATAGCGAAATCCGTACGTTTACATAACGGGATCTATGTAACCGTAAACATTCGTCGTTAAATGAATTTTCCAACGTGTTCACATTTAAATAAATATCAAACCCAATAGTATGTATCGTAACTTCTAGACTTAACATTTAAGTCTATCGGCTACCGGCGTTCTGACGATCGGCATGTATCAGGATCATATCCTGTTACCAATTTACTCCTTTTAGTAAATAAACCTACCTTTTGTAAATTAACTAATCTATTTCCCGTAAACCTCTGGATAGCCTCATGTTGGTGTACTCCCACATTTGAATATCATTTTCCTTGGTCTTCACGACAACCGTTTCGGGTGCCGTGGCAATAGGAGTAAGAGGTGTCTCCTTTCCTTTCCCTTTTTTGGACACATTATTGTCCACACCGTCTATCTCCTCCGTTGGAGCAGATGCTGCTGTAGAAAATATCACTCCATCAAACCTTTGTGGGGTCCCTTGAGATAGACTTTCACTTGACGATACCCCAATATCGTTTTTCACACAATGCCTTTGTCATCATGGCTTCCCAGTAAATGAACCCAGATTCGTTGAAGATGGGCACCCTAGAGGGTGGGACCATAACTTGCAATTCTATATCCCCCATTAGATCACTGAATTCACGAAGCCTTTAGATAACTTTTGGCTAGCCCTCTTTCAATTTGGATCACTGCTACCCAAGCAGGCAAATAAACAATATGACTGCACCCTTGTGCAGTTTGAACTCCCTTAAGTCCACAGAAAAAACAATCACTAAAAATGCCCAACCAGGCAATTAATTATCAAGCGGCAAAGATGCCAATATTTATACAAGCTTGTTGGGAGAGAGGTGGCTACTTCCTCAATCCTCTAAGTCCTAAACCCCTCTCACAACCCCTATCTTCTAATGTAGGAACCAATCAAAAGACTGTATAGTACAAAAAGGTACTACGGCCGATGTATTTTCTCTACAGCTGGTGTACGACAAGGCCATGGAGGGGACGTTTGTCTACTTCGGACTTGTCCTCATGCTCCCCGGGATTCCCGCTTCCCTATGATATCGTGCCACGTGTTGACAGGTCATGTGACATCCAAAAACCGCCAAGACAGCCATTCAGGGATCCTAGCGATGATGCAGATTGTCTGATCCAAACCGACTTTTAATGTTCGCCGTCCAAAATAACAAATGTCTGGTATAATTGTTTCGTGCGCACTAAATCCCAACTAGTTCTTATGTCCTTAATTTGTTATTCCGTTAATCAGATTAATGATATAGCGAATGTTAAATAGCTATCAAACCATATGTATCCTAACGGACTACTACAACAGATTGGTAAGAGCTTACTGCTATGCCTTGCTCTGCTGGTCGAAGGTTTGACTCCTGCGCGACTCAACCTTTTTGTTGAGAGTGACTTAGGTCACTCTTTAGTCCTACCTATGGAGCTGTGGCACCCATGGCTCCCCCGCCCTCTCTCTCCTTTAGTGACTACAACAAGTATGGGGGCTAAAGAGAGAAGGTAGAGGCAAGATGCTTGTGCTTTTATTTTAGCTAATATAAATAATTAAGACCTAGAAAATACCTCCCCTAAATCTAGTGATTTCTATAGCTTGATTATCACAAAACACTTCATGCACTCCTTTTATCATATACCCCAGTTCTTGTAACAAGGACTTGACCCACATCAACTCTTTCACAGCCATATACTTAACCTCCATAGTGGACTACCACCTTTTGTTGATTGCTACTCCAACAAGAAGCACCTTCTCCCATATATAACACATACCCAAAAGTGCATCTTCTCATGATGCATCCCCATAACTGGTATTACTCTAAGTAGTGATGTCAATGTGCTTCCCTCCCAAATGCAACCATAAATCCCTTGTTGCCACCAAATATGTCATAACCCTCTTGGCTGCCTCTTAATCTCTCTTCCTATGATCAATAAGACTCCTACTGAGGACTCCAATGCAATTTTGTGTCCTCCATTGGACTACATAATTGAGGAAGCCTCTAGATAGTTTTTAACTAACCCACTTTCACCCACAACCACTAGTGCCCAAGCAGACAAATTGATAGTCTGACTGCACTCGTTTGCAGTCTAGACTCCCTTGAGTATGTAGAAAAAGGAAACTCTAAAAACGGCCAACTAGGCGATAAATTATGAGGCATGCCAATCTTTAATACAAGCTCTTTGGGAGAGAGGTGCTACCTACCCAAATCCCCTAAGTCCCAAAACCCCACTCATAACCCCTATTTACTGAAGTAAGCTCGAATCATGAGACTGTAAAGTATAGAAAAGTACAGTGGCCGATGTACTTTATGTACGGCTTGTGTACGATAAGGCTATGGAGTGGACGCGTGTCATATTTGGGTTGTCCTCATGTCGTCCAAGATTCCTGCTGCTCAATTCTATCGTGCCACGTATCACTAGGTCACGCCACGTACTAAAAACGCCAAAGTGACCATTATGGGACCTGAACAATGATTAGCGCCGTCGGATGAAGACCGACTTTTAATATACGTCATTGAAATAAATGCCTGATTCATTTGTTTTGTGCGGCGGATTTGATACACGCACTGAATCTAATATGTCTCTTTGTTCATTATTTGTAGTTTCTTTAATCGGACTAATGTTCATATTAATGTTAAAATAAATATCTTACCCCACGTACTGTAACAAACTTCTACGACAGACCGGTTAGAGTTAACGGCTACGCCTCGCTCTGCTGGTTAGAGGTTCGTCCTACCGGACTCAACCTTTTGTTGAGAGTGACTTATCTCACTCTTTAGTCCTTCTTGTGGAGCTAAGGCAGCCATGGCTCAACCACCCTCTCTAACCTTGAGTGACTACAACAAGTATAGGGGCTAGAGAGAGGAGGTTGTGGCAGGCTGTCCGCCCTTTTCTTTTCCTATTTTGTTAATCTATTTAGACCTAGAAAATACCTTATAAATCTAGTGCTTTCAACACTCTCCTTATTTTCTAGTCTAATTTTAATTTCTGTTTTAGTCCACACTTTTCTCTACAATATTTTAACTTGGGAGAAGGCACTGTTTTGTCATCATATGAGCCACCATTTCCTCATCAGATTTATATACAAGATTCACAATCTTATTCTCAAATTTTTCTCTCACAAAACTCAAACTTATATCAATATGCTTAGCTTTGAAATGATGTTTTGGATTAGTCGCAATTGCAATGGCAGTTTGATTATCACAAAACACTTCATGAACTCCTCCTTCATATACCCCTGTTCTTGCAACAAGGACTTGACCCACATAACCTCTTTCACAACAGAACAAGAGGCCATGTACTCAGCCTCCAAAGTTGACTTCGCAACCATCTTTTGTTGCTTGCTGCTCCAACAGCAAGCACCTATTCCCACATACAAAACATACCTAGAAGTGCATCTTCTCATAAGTGCATCCCCATAATAGCATCACTCCAAGTAGTGATGTCAGTGTGCTCCCCTCCAGAATGCAACCATAACTGTCTGGTTCTTACCAAATATCTCATGACTCTCTTAGCTGCCTCCCAGTCCCTCTTCCTAGGATCATTAAGACTCCTACTGAATACTCCAACTGCTGTCGCTATGTCTGGCTTGGTACATTTCAAAAAGTAGATTAAACTTCCTACAACATGCCGGTAAGAAATAGACTTTATAAATTCTCTCTCTTCTGGACTCATTTGATCATCTAAGATTATCACTTCTACTTCTACACTCCCATCACTTACTTTCTTCAAGTCCATGGGAGTGGTACAACTATTTGCGTTATCCATTTGAAATTTCTCAAGTATATTTCCTATTGCTTCTTTCTAAGTAAGTCTGACGATCTTTTTCATTTTATCTCTATCCATTTGAATTCCTAAAATATATCTTTCCTCCCCTAAATCCTTAATGTCCAATTTGCTTCTAAGATCTTTTTTTAACTTATTGATCTTATCCAAAGACTTACTTAACACCAGCAAATCATCTACATAAACTGTAATAAAAATGACGCCATTCTCATCCTCAAACATATAGATAGAATGGTCAAAGCTGATCCCAATATATCCCAAACTAGTGAGAAACTCATCTAGTTTGTTGTTCCATTGTTCGGGAGCCTGCTTCAGTCCATATAACGATTATATAAGCTTGCAGACTTTGCTCTCCTCTCCTTCCTCCATAAACCCCTTTGGTTGCCGCATGAAGAATTCTTCCTCTAGCTCACCATTGAGGAAGGCGGTCTTAATGTCCATCTGGTGTATCTCCATGTCTTCCGCTGCCGCTAGACTGAGGTGGATCCTTACTGATGGGAACCGAACAACTGAAGCAAAAATCTCCTCATAGTCAATCCCCTCCTTTTGGGTGAACCCCTTTGCTACTAACAGAGCCTTATATATTTCAATGGTATTATCTGGGTTTAGTTGCAGTTAAAACACCCATTTGCACCCAATCGGTTTTCTATCTGGGGGGGAGTCCAGTAGCTCCCAAGTATTTGCTTCTATGATGGAAGCCATTTCATTATTTATGACTCTAACCCATCTCTCTTTCTCAGGGTTTTTTACTGCCTCCGAGTATGACTGAAGCTCACCAGGGTGAAAAACCTTAGTTACCTTGTGAGGGGCATGTTTTTCGTGTTTCCTTTTGCTGCTTCTTCGCCCTCCTTCAAAATCCCAAGCTGGAATGGAGGGAAGTCTCGGATTTCTCATCATTGTCTCATTTGCTCCCCTATCCATGGAAGGTGGTTCAGGTTCCTCCTCTTCTATCTCCTCAGAGTGTGCAGGAGGTTCAGGTTTTTCTCTTCTATCTTGAATCTCCCCTGAATGTGCAATCACCGTTTCACCTATGTCCCTTCCAGGAAGAACCGAGTCCTCCTCAATCTCAGACTCAAAACTGATTCTTATCTTCTTGGTATATTTGAAGGGATCAAATGACTTCCCTTCATCCATGACACCTAGGTTTTTAACTAGAATGATATCTTGCTTTGCTAAGTCATAGACTCTATATCTCTGTTGAAATAAGTAGTTTTTGTATTTTCTAGGTTTAAAATAAATTAGCGGAAACATATATAGAAAATGATGGCAGCCTGCCTCCATCTCTTCTCTCTTTCCCCCATACTTGTTGTAGTCACTGAAGGAGACAGAGAGCGATGGAGCCATGGCTGCCTCAGCTCCATAGGAAGGACTAAAGAGTGACTCAAGTCACTCTCAACAAAAGGTTGAGTCCGGCAGGACTCGAACCCTCGACCGTTAGAGCGCGGCGTAGCCGTTAGCTCTAACCAGTCTGTCGTAGAAGTCTGTTTGATGATATAGGGTTTCATTCATATTTAAACTATTGTATTATACTGAAATGATTTAACTGTAATATGGAAGAAACGAACATATAACTTGTTAAGGTTTAGTGGGAACGTCATTTCGCATGAAACAAATGAAACGGGCATTTGTTTTAAACGGTTGACATTTAATGTCGGATTTAATACGACGGCGCACGTCATTGCCAAGATTGCGGAATGGTCACTTTGGATTTTATGGACGTGGCATGACGTGGCGCCGCGTGGAAGGATGACATTCGGTCGCGAGAATTTTGGAGAATATACGAACGAGTGGAAAAATGACACGCGTCCACTCAGTAGCCTTGTCGTACACCGGCCGTACAGAAAGGACATCGGCCGTAGTAACTTTCTATACTTTACACTAATATGATTGGTTCGTACTTTAGTAGATAGGGGTTTTGAGAGAGATTTAGGACTTAGGAAATTTTGACACCTCTCTCTCTAAGAGAGCTTTGTATAAATTGGCATTTTTGCCGGCTCATAAGTTATCGGCTGGTTGGCCGTTTTCAGTGATTCTTTTTGCTACCGACTCACAAGAGTCCAGGCTACACACGGGTGCAGTCAAATTGTCAGTTTGCCTTCTTCGGCAGCAGTGGTTGTGGCTTCAAGTGGGTTAGTTAAATACTATCTAGAGGCTTCCTGTATTCTATGGTCCAATGGAGGACACAGAATTGCAATCCCTTCACATCCTCACCATATCTTACAAAATATCCCGGTTTTCCCTTAGCATCTAGTTTCCAGATTTTCCTATTTGTATCAAGACTGTAAACTTGACTACCGAATAATTTCAAGTGATAAATATCAGGTTTCCTTCCAACCCATCTCTCATTAGGTGTCATTCCTTTCAAGGCTGAGGTAAGAACTCTATTCTTAATGTAATTAGCATAGTTCATGGCTTCTCCCCAAAATCTCTTTCCTATATTCTTGTCGCCCAACATACTGCATGCACTATCTCCTAGAGTCCGATTCAACCTCTGAGCTGACCCATTTTGCTTTGGATTATAAGGCACAATTTTCTGATGCTAAACTCCCTCATCCTTGAAGTATTCCTCAAATTGATTAGAGGCATACTCTCCCCTATTATCACTCTTCATTCTCTTAATGGGGGTTCCGTGCAACTTCTCTCTCCAAGCCTTATATTTTTTGAAGTAAGTTGGTATTTCAGACTTTGTTTTTAGGAAGTAGCTATAGAGTATCTAGACCAATCATCAGTAATTGTCAGCATAAACCTTTTCCCTCCAACCGAGGGTATTTTTGCCGTTCCCCAAATATCTGTGTGGATTAGATCTAGTACTTTCTCACCTCTATATGTGGCGGCTTTTGGAAAGGGAAGTCAGTGAGCCTTACCTTGGGCACAACCACTACAATCATCCACAATATCATTATCCCCAAACGGAATGCCTTCTACTACACCAAGCTTATTCATTTCCCTCAACTTATCATAATGCACATGCCCCAACCACTTATGCCAAATCATCAACTTCGCAACACCAACATAGTAAGCATTCTTCTTTTCATTACTCACGTTAAGCCTTTACATTCCTTGGCTACCCTTATCTGCCGTGAAGTAGACCTCATCCCCAAACTTAGAAGTAAAGACTCCCTTTCTAGTGAAGGTATGCAACTCTTTGTCATCTAATACAGACATAGAGGCAATATTTTAACGCAGCAAAGGAATCTAAAGTATAATTGAGAAGGTGAGTATAGAAGTCTTACCCTCCACTAAGACTTTCATATCTACCAAACCCACTAGATCTATAGTAACTACTCTCCCATCCCTATACTCGATCTCTACCGTGGGAATCTTTCTTAGCTTGGTGAAAAGATGCTTTGTAGGACACATATGTATGGGTGCACCTAAGTCGATGATTCAACCTTCCTGTGGGGCTTTCCGAGTGGCTCCGAGAGCACACTTTTGTTTCCGAGGAATCTCCTTCTCCTCCAAATTCTCGTCAAGAAAAAGCTCCCCGTCCTATTCCTCAGCGGACTCGTCCTCGGTTTCCCCTTTCACTTTTGTGACCAAAAGTGCCTTTTTCTTCCCTCCGAAAGGACCCCCTCCATAGTTCTCTTCAAGCCTCAGCTGTGACAGCTCAACACAATCCGCTATGAAGTGTCTCGGCTTTTAGCAAAAGTGACAAAGACCCTTTGGAGGTCTCGGTCCTCTAAACTTATCTCTTTCTCTTTTGTACAGTTTTTTCAAGTCCTTCCCCCATCGGTCTGCTCTTGCAGCTAAAGTTTGAATGCTTTTTCCTCCTCTTCTAGCCTCTATTGTGTTTTCATGTACAAAAATCATCTAGCCCACTGTATTCCACTTCCATGAACTATCAGTCATTTCATGTACTCGGTACACGATGTTATCGTACTCGTCTAGTAACTTCATGATGAGAGTGTTAACAATTGATATTTGAGTATTTTCTAGGCATCTGAGTGTGTGTTGCAGATTGGAGATGGGGCTGGCTAGTTGAATTGCAAAAGGGAAATCGGTTTTTGTGTGGATGGAAAAGAGATGAGGTGGATAATATCTTTGCTCGGTTTTATAAACAGTGGGATGCTTAATAAAATGTATGATCAGCTAGATGGAATGTTTACTTCAACTCATTTAATAGACCTTACTAAATATGATGGTGTTGTCTTAAAGTTTTATGAAAGGAAAAGAAAAAGGAAAAGGAAAAGGGGAAGGGAATGTTTGTTTATTTATTTATAAGAATTGAAAGCAAATAGACTAGAAAACTAGGGGAGTGTTGATATTTGAGTATTTTCTAGGTCTTTATTTAGGATAGGAAAAGAGCAGAGGCAGTTTGCCTCTGACTCCGTTCTCCAAGCCCCCGAACTTGTTATAGTCACTGAAGGCTGTAGAGGGAGATAAAGCCATGGCTACCTAAGCTCTCCAGAGAGACAGGAGTATATAATGATAGGTTTACTAAAAAGGTATTCGATGGACCCAAGATTTGATCCCGGTACCTCAAATTCTATCGGCTCCATTGCCACACAGAATTCGCAAATCAAAAGAAGCTAATCAAGATAGTGCCAACTCCAAGTTTATATGAACCCAAATGATTGACCCCTTGACAATCAAAACCCCATTAAAGCTTCACCAGTGTGAAACAAGACTTTCTTTTTGCTCAGTTCCACCACAGAATGCAAAGTTAGAATATGTGATTTGGATACATTCACCCACTTTGACTTTCCCTTAGAAATGCAGCCACTGTAGCAGGCAAAAACTTTTACCGATTAGACCCCTATGTAGCCTAGACTCCCTTGAGTACGCAAAAAAAAATCACTAAAAATGGCCAAGTAAATTAGTAGTTATGGCTGGCCAAAGTTTGCATTTTATACAAGATGCTTTCTGGGAGAGGCTGTTACCTACCCAAAATATTATAAGTCCTAAACCCCTCTCTAAACCCCCTAGTACAGAGGTATGGACCAATCACATTACTGAATAGTACATAAAGGTACATGTATCGGTGTACCTCCATCGTACGACATAGCTAAAAAGTCAACACATGTCTTTTTCGGACTAGTTCTTATAATCCCCGGAATTCCTACTTGTAAATGTTATCTCTCCACGTGGCGCCTTGTCATGGCACGTCAGAAAAAACTGTAGTGTACAAGAAATTATTGGTGTCGGAGTACTTTCTGTACGGACTTTGTACGACAATACCATATTACGACATGTGTCACTTTTAGATTTGTTATCTTCCGTTCCAAAGATTCCTTAAAACCATATGATGTCGCCACGTGTCATCCGGGGTAGCGCTGTCCGCAAACCGCCAAATTGTCCTTCCGCGAAGCCGACGCTAATCACGGCCGTCCAATTTATTTCGGCATTTAATACGGACCGTCGAAACAAATGTCCATAATATTTATTTCTTGCGTACTTTAAACTACAACTGTTTCTATGCGCTATAAACCGTAATCTAGTTAAATGGAAAACTCTACTAGATACTATTTAAATATCTACCAAACCAAATATATCTTAGCACTAGTCTTAGACTTAACGGATAAGACTAACAGCTACGGGTTACTTGACGGACGGTAGGTACCAAGATCTATTTTTTCGTCTGTCAAATACCTTTTTGGTAAGTCTACCAATTCTACACCTTGTCTCCATAGAGAGCCTAGGCAGCCATGACTCTAGCTCTTTGTCAAGCCTTTCAGTGACTACAACAAGTGTGGGGGCTTAGAGAAAGGAGTTAGAGGCAGAGTGCCTCTACTCTTTTTCTTTACTAAAACAGACCTAGAAAATACATAAATATCAACACTCCCTTTATTTTCTAGTTTGTTTTCATGTAAACTCCCACAAAAAAAACAAGCACCCCCTCCTCTTGTCCTTTTTTTTTCCCTTTTCCGTTTTGTTTCATGACTTACTCTCATATTTAAAACAATGCATTAGATGAACCGAAATAATAATTGCATCACACATTTTATTTAGCATCCCACTATTCATAAATACGAGCAAAGATTTTATCCACCTCATCTCTTTTCCATCCACACTAAATCTAATTTCCCTCTTGCAATTTAAACAGCCATCCCCATCTCCAATCTGCAACACACACCCAGATGTTAACCCTTTTATAGGCACACCTTCATAAATGTCATCACTCCCTTTAGTGATGTCAAACCCATTACCCCCAAAAATTGAACTTTTCTCACTTTCTCCCATGGTTGTCTTTCGACTCATACTTTCTAAATTTATTCCCAATAAATATTTTTCATTCCCTAAACTTTTCATTAGATATTCCTCTTCTCCCCTATCCTTAAAAACCCCTTCTATTTTCACTTCTCCCCTTTCCTTGGAATCCGTAGAAGTCTCCCTTTTTCAACCAGTTTTCTTTTTCCAAAATATATATAAAATTATCCTCAATATTTTTATTTTTCCTTTTTTCAATAATTGATCCTAGATCCGACTTACTCATTTCTAAGTCATACTTTCTACAGTCCTTGACATCCACATCATGTCTAACTCCCTCAAGTACCTCCCTTCCCTTTACTTCCCTTTTACCTCCAAAGCACATTGTTGTCTTCGTGGAAATTCTGTGTATTTTTCTCTCTTCTCCATTCTACCGATGTGAAGAAGCTCCAAGATTTCTTCATCCTGTTTCTCCTCTTCCCCTTCTTCCTCCTCATTCACACTCCAACTTCTAAGTTCTTCCAACCAAGGACACTCCTCCATATAGTGACCCGGTTTTCTACAAAAGAAGCAAACCCCTTTTTTCAAAGCTCCCCTTTCTTTTCCTCTCCCTCTCTTTCCACCAAAGTTTCGATAACGATTACCTTTGTCTTTCTTCCTCTCATCACGCTTCAGCTCGTCACCGCCGTTTTTGTCATCACGCTTTTGCCAGTCACCACCAGTTGTAAATGCATTCACCCAGTTTCTTCCCCTACGAAGCTCCAAAGTGTTTTCCTTCACAAGAAATATCCCCATGGTAATGCTCTAAGTCCATGAGGAGCCATCCATTCCCTGCATACGGTAAATGATGTCCTAGTACTCATATGAGAGTTTCATGATTAGTGTATTTATCTTTCTCTCCTCAGATTCTACGTATCGCGCACTAGCAAGCTCAACATATAACACAAAAATATCATTGCAAAAACTCTGTCATGCTACCACCTTTATAAACATAGGCCTCTATTTCCTGTTTTACTAATTGTTGCCTTTGTATAGTCTCACTCTAATAAATCTAAATTAGTGTTTCCCAGATTTGCACAGACTTGGTTAGATTTAAAAGAGTGATAGCTATGGACTTAGACACATATCTAAGTATGAGATATTTTGCTATAGTGTTTTTATATTCCCACATTTTTCTGTCATTTTCTTCAGTATTTGGTTTAGTTATAACCTCCACAAGTGGGACCATAGCCGAGAGCCTAGCTCCCCTCACCATCGGTGTCCCTTTATCTTTCTCCCATTTTCCCCCTTCCATGGTAATGATTTTCCTTTCACCTTCCGTTGCATCCTTACTCTGGTTGGTTCTCTTTAAAGCCCTAGATGATTCTCCATAGTGAGTCCCTCCAAAGCTTGGTGGCGGACACCTCACTTGTCCTGAAACAATTCCCCATAAGTACTTTTCGAAAAGGAATCCCTCCATTGTGAACTCCCAATAAGTGAAAAATGTTCCATCAAACATAGGCACCCTAGTTGGTGGGCCCATAACTTAAAATTCCATAGGCTCCATTGCCACAAAGAATTCGTAGATCATAAGAAGATAATCTAGATAGTGCCGACTCCAAGTTTATATAAACCCAAATGATTGACCCCTTGAAAATCACATTCCCATTAAAGCTTCACCCTTGTGAAACAAGACTTTCTGTGTGCTCAGTTCCACCACATAATGCAAAGTTAGAATATGTAATTTGGATACATTCACCCACTTTGACTTTCCCTTAGAAATACAGCCACCCAAGCATCCAAAAACTCTGACTGACTACCTCTCGTGTAGCGTGGACTCCAGTGAGTCTGAAGAAAAAAAAATTCACTGAAAATGGCCAAGTAAATTAATAGTTATGGCTAGCCAAAGTTTGCCTTTTATACAAGATGCTCTCTGGTAATGGCTGCTACCTACCCAAAATATTCTAAGTCCTAAACCCCTCTATAAACCCCCTAGTACTGAGGTATGGAAGAATCACATTATTGTATAGTACATAAAGGCAGAAGTACCAGCGTACCTTTGTACGACCATCGTATGACATAGCTAAAAAGTCAACACATGTCATATTCAGACTATTTTTTATAATCCACGGAATTCCTACTTCCAAATGTTATCTCTCCACGTGGCGCCAGGTCATGCGATGTCAGAAAAACTGTACCGTATAACAAAGTACAGGTGTCGGAATACTTTCTGTACGCACTTTGTACGACAATGCCATATTGCGATATTTGTCACTTTTCGATTTGTTATTTTCTGTTCCGAAGATTCCGTAAACCCGTATGATTTTGCCACGTGTCATCCGGAGTGGCGGTTGTTGAAATCACTAGATTTAGGGGAGGTCTTTTCTAGGTCCTAATTAGTTTAAATAGCCAAAAGAAATGCACAGGCAGCCTGCCTCCACCTTCTCTATCTAGCCCCCATACTTTTTGTAGTCATTGAAAGAGAGAGAGGGCGGTGGAGCCATGTCTGCCTCAGCTCCATAGGTAGGTCTAAAGAGTGACCTAAGTCACTCTCAACAAAAAGGTTGAGTGCGGCAAGTTTTGAACCTCCGACCGGCAGAGCGAGGTGTAGTCGTCAGCTCTTAATAGTGTGTCGTAGTAGTCCGTTAGGATACATAGGGTTTGATTTCAATTTAAATATTAGCTAGATCATTAATCTGATTAACGGAATAACAAAGTGCAGACATATACACTAGTTGACTTTTAGTACGCACGTAACAAATGTACCGAACATTTGTTTTTGAACGGTGTGCATTTAAAGTTGGTTTGGAACCGACGGCCCGCATCATTGCCTTGATCCCTAAATGGCCACCTTGGCGGTTTTCGGACGTGACATGACTTGGCAACACGTGGCAAGGTATCATTGTGAAGAGGAAATCTTGGAGAACATGAGAATGAGTTTGAAGGAGATAAACGTTCACGGCATAGCCTTGTCGTACACAGGCCATACAGAAAGTTCATCAGCCTTAGTACCTTTTTGTACTGTACAGTCTTCTCATTGGTTTATACATCAGTAGATAGGGGTTGTGTGAGGGGTTTAGGACTTAGAGGATTGAAGAGGTAGCCGCCTTTCTCCCAACAAGCGTGTATGAATATTAGTATCTTTGCCACTTGATAACTAATCGCCTGATTGGGCCTTTTCAAAGATTCCTATTGTTGTGGACTCATGGGAGTCCCAACTACACTTGGGTTGGTTTAGATTGTCTATTTGCGTGCTTGGGTAGCAGTGATCTTAATGGAAAGAGGGCTATCCAAAAGCTATCTAGAGGCTTCCTCAATTTTGTGATCTAATGGGGGACACAGAATTGCAGGTTATGTTCCCACCCTGTAGGGTGCCCATCTTCAACGGGTGTGGGTTCATTTACTGGGAAGCCATGATGACAGTGGCATTGTGTGACAAATGATCCTGGGGTATCATCTGTGGACAAGTGAAACGTCCATCTCAAGGGACCCCACCAGGGTTTGGTGGAGTGAGGTTCTTTGCAGCAACATCTATTCCAACGGAGGAGACACACGATAGGGACAGCAGTGTGCCTGAAAAGGGGAAAGGAAAGGAGACACCTCTCACTCCTATTGCCATGGCACCCAGAGCGGTGGTCGTGAAGACCGAGGAAAAAGATATTCAAATGTGGGAGAACACCAACATGAATGCCAGGCATTTCATTTTGAGGCATCTCATTTAAACATTGGCGACCTCTCATCTTCACATGTTCAAGGCCGAGGAGTTGTGGATGACTTTAGTGGAGATCTATAGAGCAGGTACCATTTAGGAGCTCCAATTGGCTGAGGAAAGGTTGGGGAGTTATACTTACAAAGGAGAGAAGATGTTAGATTACTGTAATGATCTCTTTTGCCTGTATATGGAGATGGAGAGTACAGGATGGACAAGTACAATGAAGATGAAAGTTAACACTCTCATCATGAAGCCGCCTGAGGAGTATGAAAACATAGTGTACTGAGTGCAAGAAATGGATGACAGTTCTTCGAAGTGGAACACCGTGGTCCGAATGTCACTCGTGCAGGAGAACACTATTGAGATCCGTAGAGGAGGTAAGAGTGTTCAAGCTCTAGCTGCCGGAATGGACCACTGGAGGAAGGATCCAAAGAAGCCGTACAACAACTTCAAAGGTGAAAATGACCAATCTGGAGAACCTAGGCCTCCAAAGGGTCTTTTTCATTTCTGCAAAAAGCCGGGACACTTCATAGCTGATTGCACCCAGCTATTGGAGCTGCGGCTTAAAGAAAATTGTGGAGGGGGTTCTTCCGGAGGGAAGAAGAAGGCACTTGTGGTCACACGAGTAAAAGGAGAGACCGAGGAGGACGAGTCTTCTGAGGAGGAGGATGGCGAGCTTCTTTTTGACGAGAATCTTGAGGAGAAGGAGATCCCTCGAAAACAGAAGTGTGCTCTTGGAGCCATTCGACAAGCTCCGCAGGAAGGATGGATCATTGATTCAGGTACATCGTGTAGAAGTTAATGGTTTTTAAAGTATTTTCTAGGTCAGAAATAAAAAAGAAGCCGAGGCAGTCTACTTCTAACTTCTCTCTCCAACTCTCAAACTTGTCGCAGTCACAGAGAAATTGGAGAGGATGCTAGAGCCATGGCTACCTAGGCTATCGTGAGGTTCGCGGGAAATATATATTTGGGGTTTATTAAGTAAAAATATATGCGGCGGCCACAGGATTTGAACCTGGTACCTGCCAGACGGCAAGCTGCCGGTAGCCGGTAACCTTAGCCGTTAAGTCTTGAAGTAGTGTTACGTAGTATATAGTTTGATAACTATTTAAACATTAATACGTAGGATAAATCATTTAACTATAATTATTTACGGGATACATAGAACCGGTAGTGTAAAAGTACGAATTGCGGTACGGATAAGAAATCAATACCGCGCATTGATTTCGTAAGCGAAACAAATACCGCGCATGTATTTATTACGGCTCCGATCAAATGTGAATTTAATCGGACGGCCAGAATTAGCACCGAGATCTCGGAAGAAGAATTAGGCGGTTTGTGGGAATCGCCACATCGAATGACACGTGGCGAAATTACATTGGATCGTGGTATCTCCGGAAATTACGGCACCGAATCCGGATATGACATGTGTCGACATTGAGGCCATGTTATACAATTTCCGTACATAATGTACACCGGCGACTGTACTTTTGTGTACGGAGGAGAAATCTGATTCGTTCCGTACATCAGTAGATAGAGTCTGTGAGAGAGATAGGACTTTCGAAAAATTAGGAGATAGGACCCTCTCTCCCAGAGAGCTTCTGTACAAAAGGTCAACTTTGACCCTCCGTAACTTACTGCTCAGGGGAGCAAATTCAGAGATTCTTTTTGCTATCGACTCAGGGGAGTCTTCTCTTCACAGGGGTGAAATTGGTCAGAGTTTTTGTCTGCCACGGTGGCAACTATTTTCGCTGAATCACAAAGGGTTCAGGGTTATCCTACATGCTTCTTGAAAGCTGTCCACTCTGAGGACTTATGGAGGTCTCAGAGTTTTAGGTTATGGGTTCACCCTCTAAGGTACCAACCTTTAATGGAACTGGCTTCATATACTGGGAAAGTATGATGATAGGAGCTCTATGCGAAAAAAGGTTTTGGGGGATAGTGAGTGGACGGTTGGGGCGTCCATCAAGTCTTGGAATTCCTCCAAGGTTTGGAGGAAGCAGATTCACCAGAAAATAGGATCCACCTTCAACGGAGGAAACAAAAGAAGGAGAAGTGGTGGACAAAGGAAAGGAGAAGGAGGCGACCACACCAATAACAACTGGTTCGGCATTCATGTCACCTATTCCGAGGAACGAGGAGAATGATATTGAAACTTGGGATTTCAACAATATGGCGGCAAAGCACTTCATCCTATGCCATCTCACTCAAGGACTTGCATGTCCTCATTTGTAGGTAGAAAGGGCATCCGATCTTTGGATGGCTCTCATAGAGATGTACCGAAGTGGTACGATTCAGCAACAACAGTTGGCTGATCAGAAAGTTAAGGAGTATGTATACAAAGGGGGGAAGATGTTGGATTTTTGCAATGAGCTTGCTACACTCTTCATGGAGCTAGAGAGTGCGGGAAAAGATTTAGTGAAAAAGAAAAGGTAAACTCTTTACTGATGAAGTTACCCGTTGAGTTCGAGAACATAGTCAACCGTGTGCAGGACTTGCCGGACTCAAGGTGGATATGGAACTCAGTGGTAGGGATGATTCTCGTTCGGGAGAATACGATTGAGATCCGAAGAGGAGGAAAGAGTGGCCAAACCTTGGCAAATGCGATCGATTAGAGGAACAAGGATTCCCGGAAACCGGTCGGAAACTATGGCGGGAGGGAGCAAAAAAAATCAGACTGACGAGTTCAAACCAAGGGCTCCAAAAGGTTTATGTCATTTTTTTAAGAAACCTGGGCACTATATGGCAAAGTGCACTAAGCTAACCGAGCTTCGGTTAAAGGAGGGGCAGACCGGTGGTACCTCGAGAGGAAAGAAAAAGGCCCTTCTGACACGGGTACATGAGGCGGAATCCGAGGACGAGGACGATGAGCTCTTTTTGGATCAGGAGTTGGAGGCAAAAAACGAGGTCGAAATACCACGAAGGCAGAAATGTGCTTACGGTGGATTGAAAGGTGTGAAGGCTGGATTGTAGATTCGGGTGCCTCCATGCAGATGATTTTTCGAGGTTTACTAAGGTCTACTTCATGAAAGAAAAGAGTGAAGTCTTCACTCATTTTCAACACTACAAAGCGTGGGTGGAGAAACTACACGGTCTACCAATTTTGGAGCTTAGATCAGACAATGGCGAGGAATTTACGTCAAAAGAGTTTGAAAACTTCTTACTCAAGGAAGGTATAAGTCACAAATTGACTGTCCCATACTCTCTAGAACAGAATGGGGTCTCAGAAAGACTAAATAGAATTATAACGGAAAGCTCTAGGTCCATGCTTGCGGATAATGACGTAGATCCGAAATTCTGGGCTGAAGCATTAAATTGTGCAGTTAATATCAAAAATAGGATAGGTTCAAGATCAGTAGAAACCACTCCTTATGAGATTTGGACGGGTAGAAAACCGGATGTCAGTCACTTCAAAGTCTTTGGAAGTAAATGCTTTATTTTGGATACATCTAATGATAGATGGAAAATGGAACCTAAGGGATTGCCGGGCATTTTGTTAGGATATGATGATCACTCTAAAGGCTATATAGTGTTTGTTTTTGAGAGACAGAAAATCATTGTAGCAAGAAATATCATTGTGAAAGATGAACTAGACTCGATAGACTTATTTAAAATGACAGAGCAGCATAAACAGGAAATAGTACAAGAATATGTCATTTTAGATAGCATCCATAATATTGTCCCACAGATGCAAAATTCACCAGTGGTATCACCGGAGTCGGAACATAATTGGGTTCCACAACAAGTTCGTGTTGAAGCGCAACAACAACAGTCAATGCCTACGGATCGCAACCAGCGCAACAAGCGGAACGCACGGGATCCGACAATTTCAGCTTCAGAATTTCCGGGGGGAAGAAGATCCAGTAGCCGACTGCAAGCAAGTTCTCACTTTACCTTCTCGGCAGCCTCAGGGGAGCCTCTGACCATCCGGGGAGCCTTCTCATCACCGGAGCGGAATCACTGGATCAAGGCGGCAAACGATGAAATGGAGTCAATCATGGAGGCTCAGACATGGGAGCTTGTGGACCTTCTTCGAGATCGAAAAGCGATCGGCAGCAAATGGATATTCAAGGTGAAGTTAAATCCAGATAATACCATTGAACGATACAAGACTAGACTTGTGGCAAAGGGTTATAATCAAAAGGAAGGAATTGACTTTGAAGAAACCTTTTCTCCTGTTGTAAGATTTGAACAGTTAGGATTTTGCTATCTCTAGCTGCTATAGAAGATATGGAAATACATCAGATGGATGTAAAGACGGTCTTTTTGCATGGAGAACTAGAGGAGACCATTTACATGCACCAGCCTGAAATGTATGCAGAACCAGGAAAAGAGCACTTAGTATGTAAACTGCTAAAATCATTCTACGGCCTAAAACAGGCCCCGAGGCAATGGAATCTAAAACTGGATGAATTCTTAACTGGTCTAGGCTTTAAAAGGATAAGCTCTGACCATTAGTCTATGTCTTACAAGGTGAGGATGGAATAGTATATATAGCGGTATACGTAGATGATCTACTATTAGTCAGCAAATCAATGGCTGAAATTAAAAAAATTAAAACTGCTTTGAAATCACGGTTCGAGATCAAAGACCTCGGTGAGGCAAAATATATTTTGGGTATTCAGGTAGAGAGGGACAGGAAAAACAGATTAATAAAATTGACTCAAAAAGAGGCTATTGGAAACATGTTAGATGAATATGGAATGCGGGGGGCAAAAGGATGTGTAACACCAATGGAGTTTCGACATAGGTTAGAGGGGGAAGAAACAGAACCGGGTGTTATTGTCAGTGAAATTTTTGAGTCAGGGGAGGATGATCCTATGACACTGATACCTTACAGACAGATAGTGGGAAGTTTAATTTATTTCATGAACTGTACCCGTCCGGATATTGCTGCAGCAGTTGGGGTACTGAGCAGAAGTCTAGAAAATCCGAGGAAATCTGACCGTGATGCAGCAAGAAGAGTTTTAAGATACTTGGCAGGAACCAAAGACCTCAAACTCACACTAGGCGGAGGAGAAGTGAAGCTGCAAACATGGAGTGATGCAAGCTATGGCGATATGCCGAGTCGAAAATCTACCACGGGATTCGTTCTGCAAATTGGGAACGGGACTTGCTGTTGGAGCAGCAAACTTCAAAAGGTCACGGCACAATCGACGATGGAGTCGGAATATATGGCAGCAAGCTCGGCCCTCAAAGAACTCCTATGGGTGAAATCCATGTTACAAGAATTGGGATACATGCAGGTTGGTCCACAGGTGATCTGGTGTGATAACCAGGCTGCCATTGCCATTGCTTCAAACCCAAGTCACCATTTCAAAAGCAAACACATGGATGTAAGATTACACTTTGTAAGAGAAAAAGTGTTCTCTAGAGTGATTAAATTATGCTATTTGCCAGATGCAAAAATGGTTGAGGATATGCTCAATAAAGCTCTTCCGGCTCCTAAACTGAAGTATTGTAGGGACGCAGTGGGATAAAGTGAATAGCTGAGTTGTTGTACTGCTATACTGCTATGCTGCTCTAGTCCAATAACGGGGATATATTAGGACTACGTGACTTGCTAAAATTGCTACGTTGCTATGCTGCGATGCTGCGCTAGTTCAACATCGCAGCTGCGCTAACATACTGAGTCTAAAAGCTTTAGGGGAGTGTTGTTTTTGGAAAACTTTTAAGTCTCAGCAAATTTATAGGACGGCCGAAAAATAGATCTATATGGACACGCGTCGTCACTTGAATCACACTGCAGGTTTTTGAATGATACCGACAACGCAGCTGCGACGCAGATTGAACAAGCGCAGCTGCGGTTATTTTTGATATGGTCTGTACAGACAAACGCAGCCTGCGACGCAACGGGTCAAACGCAACTTCGGATATTTTGGTACATGACAACGCAGTTGCTACGCAACAAAACAAACGCAGCTGCGGCTAACTTTTGTATGTGATAACGCAGCTGCTACGAAGCTGCGGATATTTGAATATAATCAGGAATTGGACTGCGCTACTGCGGTTGATCTAAATCAAGTCAACAGACGAGATTCACTTAGCCAGGCGACAAGTATTTGATCAAATCACCTGTATAGGATTCTCAGTCATATTGAGTGTACAGTGATAGATTAGTTCTTTGCGTAAGTAGGAGCACTTAGACCTTAGTGGCAGTTTAGTTCTTTTGGATGTATCGTTTTGGAACACTTGTATCGGCGGTACAGCACTATGTAGTAGGACAACCGAGTGAAGAGTATAAGACTTAGGACATAGAACATTTTATGTATCCAGACTTCCAGACTGTGTAATCTGCAGACTGTTTTTGGGAAACTTCTGAGTTGCATATCTTGGTGTATGTTGGATCAATCGAGCTGAAACTTTGGGAGTTGTCATTCTTCATAATATTCTATATTGTGGTATAGTTTGAAGCAGTTTGATTTATTGTATCAGATTTGGTGAGCTATATTAAACAGCTGTTTAATAGGATTCTTGATAAGCTTCTGTGAGTGAGATTATGTGTACTTCCACTACTACTGCTAATGCTCCACCTGCTCCAGTCGTTGTAGAACAACACTAGAGAGCTCAGGTAACTTATGGTCTAAGAGACAAATAGTAAATACCCTGATAATGAAACTACCTGAAGAGTATGAGAAATCATTAATCGGTAACAAAATGTAGGTGATAGCAATTGGAATTGGGATATACAGTGGGGATGATATTAGTGAAAGAGAGTACCATAGAACTTAGGAGAGGAAGTCCGAGTGTTCAAGCACGGGCTGCAGGATCTGATTGGCGGAAGCGTGATGAGGAGAACGGAAAGGATCCTTATTGAAACTTTGGAGGAAGAGGACAAGGAGGTGGCAGATTTGATCGACAAGGTAGAAGAGCTCTTAGAGGTGGATTATGTCACTTCTACAAGAAACCGGGACATTATATGGTAGATTGTGGCAAGCTCGCAGATCTCCGACTGAAAAAAGGACAAGGTTCCTCAAAAGAAGGAGGAAAGAAAAATGATTTTCTGACTCAAGTTCATGACGAGGAAAAAGATGACGTAACCGAACTGGAAGAGGAGCTTAGATAGCTTCTTCTTAAACTAAAAACCACTGCGAAACATCCAAACATTCTACGCATACAAAAGTGTGCTTTCGGAGGTAAGAGGGATCCACCTGTGGATGTGTGGATCATAGACTCAGGGGCCACAATGCATATGTGCAAGGATACGAGGTGGTTTACTAAAATAAGAAAAATTCCAACAGTTGAGATAGAGTATGGAGATGGTAGAGTAGAAACCACAAGTCTTGTTGGATCGGTTGATTTAAAGGTTCTAGTTGATGGAAAGGCTTCAATTGTAACACTCTCAGATGTTCTTTACATTCCACAGCTTAGCAAGAATCTAGTCTCTAGAACTGTTCTAAATGAAAAAGAGTTCGAAACCGAAACCAAGAAAGGAATCTTCATAGCTAGCTTTGATAATAAGGTTTATTTCATTGATGAAAAGGGTAGTCAAGGAATGTTCAGAATTGTACTTCGCAATGAAAAAGGTGTTCTCTACTCGTGTGGAACTGATATGATGTTTTGGCACAAGAGGTTGGGGCATGTGAATCTAGATAGATTAAAGAAAATGAAAAAAAAAATAGTGGATGGAATTGAGTTTGGAGATGATGAGACCTCAGATAATTGTAGTGGATGTGCCCAAGGGAAGATTGATAGACTTCCATTTCCAAAGGCATCCACATTTAGAAGAGAGAAAGTATTAGATCTAGTTCACAGTGATGTTTGGGGACCAGCTAGGTATGCTTCACATGGGGGGAAAAGATGGATGCTTACCATTACAGTGATTGGTCTAGATACACTAAGGTATATTTTCTTAGACATAAATCAGAGGTACTAAGATGTTTCAAAGATTACAAAGTATGGAGTGAAAAATTCTCAATAAAAAAGATAAGAAGTGATAATGGGAAAGAATATACTTAAAGGAATTTGAAGAATTTCATAAAGAAGAAGGAATCCATCCTGAGAAAACTGTTCCTTATAATCCTTAACAAAATTGAGTAGCAGAAAGAGTGAATAGAACTTTAGGAGTTATGTTTTGAAATATGCTAACTGATAAAAGAATAAGATTGCAATTTTGGGCTGAGTCTATGAACTATGCTAACTTCATCAAAAATAGAGTGCTAACTTTGGCAAATAAG
>JBBHKE010003462.1:84713-134954 GCA_037447655.1 Zygnema cylindricum
TTCACCCTCTCCGTTCGCCCTCCCTCCCTTCCTCCCTACCTTTCTTTCACCCTTCCTCTTCTCTCATTTTCCCTCCTTCCCGCCCTCCCTCCTTTTCTCCCTCCTTCCCTCCTTCCTTCCCACCATCCTTCCCTCCCTCTCTCCCATTATGCCCTCCCTCCCTCCTATTATGCTTTTGTCGTTCTCTCCCTCTCCCACTTTTCCCCTCTCCCCTTTTTTCTTTCTTTCCCTCTCTCTCTCTCTCCCTCTCCCCCCTCTCTCCCTCTCTCTCTCGCTCTCCACCCCTCTCTCTCTTTTTTTTTCCCCCTACCTATTCTAGCCCTTTCTTTCTCTCTCTCTGTGTAATTTCCATATTTCACATGGAACAGAAGTGGTAGCTATTTTTTGTTTTGCAGTTTTTTTCATACTTTTTTTGAGACTATGTTCACTTGTTATGTCTCTTTTTGGTCACTTTTTTGTTCATTTTATTCCGACTTTTCCTTTCTTTTCTGGTGACGTTGTGTGTGTGTTTTTTTTCCCGACTTTTTCGGTGGCTCCGCTACTTGTTGGCGACCTTTTGGTCACTTTTGGTGACGTTGTTTGTGTCTTTTTTTGGGAACTCTTTGGCGACGCTTTTCTGACTGTGTTGTCCTTTTTTGGTGACTCTTGGTTTTTTTTTGTGTCACTTTTTGATCGCTGTGTGGTAGCTTTTAAGTTAATTTCTCTTCACTTTTCTTTCACGTTTTGGTCAGTTTTCTATCAATTTTTTGACACTTTCTGGTCATTTTTTTAACACTTTCTAATCACTTTTCTTTCACGTTTTGGACACTTGTTGAGTCACTTTTCTATCACTTTCTGGTTACTTTCCGATCACTTTCTTGCCACTTTTCTATCACATTCCAGTCACTTTTTGGTCATATTTTTGGCATTTTTTGAGTCACTTTTCTATCACTTTCCGGTTAATTTCTGATCAATTTCCTACCACTTTTCTATCACATTCCGGTCACTTTTAGGTCATATTTTGGGCATTTTTTTATCATTTCGTGGTCACTTTTTCATCTCTCTTTTCTCCCCGTATCTTTGTTTTCCTGTTTGGCAGGCTTCTTTGAGGCATCGCGAGTGCGACGAATCTCCGCCCCGTTTTGAGACTCGCAAGGAGCTCAAGACAACATGTGGAGCTCTCCCTCCTGCAACACAGCGCTTCCTTAGATTGTAGTAATTGGTGCGACATAAAAACAATAATCACTTATTTTTTTGGTTTTTGTTGTTTTACTTTTAATTTCTATTAGACCAGTGTTGAAGGTATAACAAGAAATGTATTTTTGAGCTTTGACACTTAATAAACATGTAGAGAAGTTTTACAATGCGGGGAAAATATTTTTCTGTCTATCGTGGTTTGTACCCAAACGTTTTAACTTGTAGCCCGTAATGCAATAAAATCTCCGTCTTATGTGAAAATTATATCTTTAGTCGATACTTTTCTTTTGGTTTTATGGACAGCGGAAAAGTAGTGTTGTCTTTGAACGTTTTGATGTGTAAGGTATGTTTTGATCTTGTGGTATTATAAGTAACATTTTAGTTTCCAATTTTTAATTAATCACTTTCTAGTACGTCATGCTATTACCTATTGTCTTTTCCTCTTTGTTTCTTTATTTGTTGTTCACAAATAATTGGTTGTTTGCAAATAAACGCTTCACGTAATGTGATTATTATTGATGATAATATTTTGTTGTGCTTTAGACTTTTTGGATCGGGTATATATATATGTGTATATATATATGTATATATGTATATTTGTATATGTGTATATCTGTCTATGTGTATATGTGTATATGTGTATATCTGTATATGTGTATATGTGTATATGTGTATGTGTATATGTGTATATGTGTATATATGTGTGTTTATATATATACACATATATATACGCATATATATACACACATATATATATATACACACACACACATATATATATATATGTATATATATATGTATATATATGTGTATATATATATGTATATATATATATGTGTATATCAGATGCAAAATTCACCAATGGTACCACCAGAGTTGGAACATAATCGGGTTCCACAACAAGTTCGCTTCGAAGCGCAACAACAACAGTCACTGCCTACGGATCGCAACCATCGCAACAAGCGCAACGCACGGAATCCGACAATTTCAGCCTCAGAATTTCCGCGGGGAAGAAGATCCAGTAGCCGCCTGCAAACAAGTTCTCACTTTGCCTACTTGGCAGCCTCAAGGGAGCCTCTGACCATCCGAGAAGCCTTCTCATCACCGGAGCGGAATCACTGGATCGAGGCGGCAAACGATGAAATGAAGTCGATCATGGAGGCTCAGACATGGGAGCTTGTGGACCTTCCTCCGGATCGAAAAGCGATCGGCAGCAAATGGGTATTCAAGGTGAAGTTAAATCTAGATAATACCGTTGAACGATACAAGGCTAGACTTGTGGCAAAGGGTTATAATCAAAAGGAAGGAATTGACTGTGAAGAAACATTTTCTCCTGTTGTAAGATTTCCGACAGTTGAGATTTTGCTATCTCTAACTGCTATAAAAGATATGGAAATACATCAGATGGATGAAAAAACGACCTTTTTGCATGGAGAACTAGAGGAGACCATTTACATACAGCAGCCTGAAATGTATGCAGAACTAGGAAAAGAACACTTAGTATGTAAACTGCTAAAATCATTGTACGGCCTAAAATAGGCCGCGAGGCAATGGAATCTAAAACTTGATGTATTCTTAACTGGTCTAGGTTTTAAAAGGGTAAGCTCTGATCACTCTGTCTATGTTCTAAAGGGTGAGGATGGAATAGTATATATAGCGGTATACGTAGATGATCTACCATTAGTTAGCAAATCAATGGCTAGAATTAACAAAATTAAAAATGCTTTAAAATCACGGTTCGAGATGAAAGACCTCGGTGAGGCAAAATATATTTTGGGTATTCAGGAAGAGAGGGACAGGAAAAATAGATTAATAAAATTGACTCAAAAAGAGGTTATTGGAAACATGTTAGATGAATATGGAATGCGGGGGGCAAAAGGATGTGTAACACCAATGGAGTTTCGGCATAAGTTAGAGGGGGAAGAAACAGAACCGCGTGTTATTGTCAGTGAAATTTTTGAGTCAGGGGAGGATGATCCTATGACACTGATACCTTACAGACAGATAGTGGGAAGCTTAATATATTTCATGAACTGTACCCGTCCGGATATTGCTGCAGCAGTTGGGGTACTGAGCAGAAGTCTAGAGAATCCGAGGAAATCTGACCGTGATGCAGCAAGAAGAGTTTTAAGATACTTGGCAGGAACCAAAGACCTCAAACTCACACTAGGGGGAGGAGAAGTGAAGCTGCAAACATGGAGTGATGCAAGCTATGGCGACATGCCAAGTCAAAAATCCACCACGGGATTCGTTCTGCAAATTGGGAACGGGACTTGCTCTTGGAGCAGCAAACTTCAAAAGGTCACGGCATGATCGACGATGGAGTCAGAATATATGGCAGCAAGCTCGGCCCTTAAAGAACTCCTATGGGTGAAATCCATGTTGCAAGAATTGGGATACATGCAGGTTGGTTCACTGTTGACCTGGTGTGATAACCAAGCTGCCATTGCCATTGCTTCTAACCTAAGTCACCGCTTCAAAAACAAACACATGGATGTAAGATTACACTTTGTAAGGGAAAAAGTGTTCTCTAGAGTGATTAAATTATGCTATATGCCAGATGCAAAAATGGTTGCTGATATGCTCACTAAAGCCCTTCCTGCTCCTAAGCTGAAGTATTGTAGGGACGCAGTGGGATTAAGTGAATAGTTGAGTTGCTACACTGCTATACTGCCATGCTGCGCTAGTCCAACAACGTGGATGTAGTGGGACTAGGTGACTTGCTAAATTGCTGCGTTGCTATGTTGCGATGCTGCGCTAGTTCGACACCGAAGCTGCGCTGGCATACTGAGATGTCCTTGGGGTTCGACTAGAGCTTTGGGGATTGAGAGAAAATAAGTTGAGGAGGAGAAGAGGGATAATCAAGGGATTTTCTAGGAGGTGAAAAAGGAGCACTAGAGGGTCTTGAGGGAATGTGAACCTTTTCGTGCGATCGTAATTCCACCAAAGCTTCCACGGCCGAGGAGAATTCCACCGAGACAAAAGTGGGCACTTCCCGAGGAGAAGCAACAAATTCAGGATGTAGATCTGCACCCAAACCCTTCCCATTAGGTCTGGTAATTTCCCCCCCCATTCCCGTTGAAGATGAGTATCCTAACTAGTTTTCGAAGGAGGAATGTCTGGTTGAGTTTTTGAGATAGGAGTGGTTTCCTAAATTGACGCTCCAGAATGCGGCCCTATCTTTGGAGAAGTGGGACTTTGCCCGCTGAAAAGCCCACTTGACCTATGCCGAGCTTCCTGAATAAGATTGAATTCTTGTTCCCGTAAATTCCGCTTTTCCACCTCTAAGGCCTCCTAATCTACATTGACGGGCCTGGCCCTGAGATTTCAAAATGTTTACTTGTTTCTAAGTCCTGCTGACTACCCTGGTCAAATCCGCTATTCCAATACCCAGGATTTCTAGGTCGTTAGGTCTAGTCCGCCAAAACGTTTCTGACGAATCATCTGTTCTCGTACCCGGATCCTCTCGATCGGTAAGTCTAGTGTGCCACAACCCTTCTGGAGGTCAAACGCCACGGTTGGTGTTGATTTAAGAGGCCTACTAGGTGCGACTGTGGCGGGAGAAGGGAACGTTTCCTCTTGAACAATCGGTGTAAACCTCCTTTTACTATCGCGGTGGTCAAATCTCTTCCCCTTTCGGGAATCCTGAGAGCTCTTCTTGTTGGTGTCTTCTCATGTTTTACCCGATAAGTTATTCGGCCTCGGGATGGCCTATTGGTAGCAGTATAGCTTGCACCCTCCAAGGTCGTTCCGCTACAGAATTAGAAGAACTATTTTTTGAGGAAATGCTCAAAATCTCTACTACCTCTCCCACCGGCCGGGCTACCCAAGCGCGATCTGTGCGGGCTACCCTCATAAATACCCCATTCTTTAACTTTAACTCATGTAGATTGTGAAGGGCAAAGAGTTCCTCTTTACCAAGCCGGCGAGGATCTGCTAAAATCTCAGGATGTATTCGGATATCAGCCCTGGGATCCTTAGAGCGGGTATGGAAACCAACATTTGGGAAGTGACCCGAGAATGGTTTTTTATGAGCCAACCTTTTTTTGCGAGCAGTAGAAGACGACTTCTTCCTCTCCTCAGCTAGGGCCTTCGGAGCCTCGGCAGAAGATGGGAACTGATCGGAAGTCACGCTATGGGGAGGTGGAGGAGCGGGTGACCTAGATGGGTTCCTAAGCCGGAGAATCAAAGAAAGGGGCCACAAGGACGGATTCCTTGGACATATGAGACCCTTTTAACTGTACAAATGTTTCTTGCCTACCCTGCTCTCCCGATCCGATATTCAGAGTTCCCTTCTCTCAGACTTCTCCCCCTCCCATCGCGTGATAGAAACCGAAGGTGGAAATGACTTGAAATAGAACCCTAACTTAAATCAAGAAAGCGACGATAAAAGGTTATTTTGGTAACGAAATTTTAAAAAACAAAATAATCAGTTTAGAGTACCGACCAGATAGCGAGATGGTAGCAGATATGATGACCAAACCTGTGCCTTCCCCTAAGCTAATTTTCTGCAGGGAGAAGTGTGGTCTGAAATTGAAGACTGACTAGAAAATAAGAGGATTGTAGAAATTGATGGTTAGTTTAGTATTTTCTAGGTCTAAAATAAAATACTGAAAAGAAGCTAAGACAGTCTGCCTCTAACTTCTCTCTTCAACTCCCACAGTTGTTGCAATCACTGAAAGTCGGAGATGAAGCTAGAGCCATGGCTGTCTATGTTATCCTGAGATTTACGGGTAGTAGATTAATTGATTTACAGTAGTAAATTAGTTTATTTGCTAATTTACTAAAAGTAGAGCTGTTGGAACCAGGATTTGATCCTGGTACCTACCGGCCGTCAAAGCTGCCGGTAGCCGGTAGCTCTATCTATTTAGTCTATGACGAGTGTTAGATTATATACGGTTTGATAATTAGATAAACATTTATACGCTAACAAATTCATTTAACGCAAACCATTTACAGGATACATAGATTTGGTTATATAAAAGTACGGATTAATGTACGGACAAGAAACAAATACCTCGCATATGTTTCGATAATGAAACGAATACCGCGCAAGTATTTATTACGGCTACGATTTAATCTGCATTTAAATTGGACGGCAAGAATGAATCCCGAGATCACGGAAAAGGATTTCGACGGTTTTTGGTCATCGCCACATTGGATGACACATGGCAGAATGACATTGGATCGCGGCATCTCAGGGGATTAAGGGAGCAAATCTAGATATACCACGTGTCGACATTTAGGCCATGTCGTACAGTATCTCTACAGAAAGTACACCGGCAGCTATACTTCTGTGTACGGAAGAGTAACATGATTGGTTCCGTACATCAGTAGATAGAGTTTGTGAGAGAGATAGGACTTAGAAAAATCGGTAGATAGGACCATCTCTCCTATAGAGCTTCTGTACAAAAGGTCAACTTTGACCCTCCATAACTTACTGCTCAGGGGAGCAAACTCAGAGATTCTTTTCGCTATCAACTCAGGGGGGTCTTGCCTTCACAAGGATGAAGGTGATCAGAGTTTTTGTTTGCCAAGGTGGCAATTATTTGTCTTGAAATACAAAGGGGTCAGGTTTATCCTAGAGGCTTCATGTGAGCTGCTTACTCTGAGGTCATATGGAGGTCTCAGATTTGCAACAGTTACACCAATAGCAACACCTATTGCAACCGGTTCAGCGTTCATGTCACCTATTCCGAAGAATGATGAGAATGATCTTGATACTTGGGACGGCAACAATATGGCGGCAAAACACTTCATTCTCTGCCATCTTACTCAAGGACTTGCATCTCCTCATTTGCAGGTGGAAAAGGCATCCGATTTGTGGATTGCCTACATAGAGATGTACTAGAGAGGTACTATTCAGCAGCAGCAATTGGTTGATCAAAAGATAGATGCATATGTATACAATGGGGGAAAATGCTAGACTTTTGTAATGAGCTTGCCACCCTTTTTATGGAACTAGAGAGTGCTGGTCAAGTAGAAACAAAACAGATGATGGTTAACAGTGTGGTGATAAAATTACCTGAAAAATCGGCCTCGACGGCATAGATTATAAACATTTTAAGACGACAGAGATACAGTGAAGGTATATTACAAGATTCCCCTGTATGTTAAACCGTGTGAACCCGCATTTCACTATTGAAAATTCACCGTAAATACACCATTGACAAGATACCTACCGGGTATCTGGTTAGGGTTTACACGATTATGGTTTTTTAGGGTATGGTTTGGTGTTTTATATAAAAAAAACACAAAATAGTAAAAAACCGTAAACATATATATATATTTTTTTTTTACGGCCGCGCGACGTAGCGTGTTCTAAAACGAAATGATGATGGGGGGCCAACTTGGATCTCTCACAATGCGCAAAACCGAGCTCGAAGGTTCACAAAGCCTGAAAAACGCAAGATTCACACCGAGAATCGTTATTATTGTATTGAACCCTAATTTGGCTCCTCCATATTTTTTCCCAAATTCTCAAATAGAATTATCCATTTTATTTAAAAATAACCTAATATCTAATTGGAGTAAATGATTTCTTTCAAAATTTTCAAATTCCTAATTAGCGTTAATAACGATAATTATTTTATAGGCTAAAAAAAACTTCTACACTAATAACGATTCGCAATGTACTGTACAGCGTGAATCGTTATTACCGTAAATGAATGTTATTTAAGATACCTATTTTATTTCCGAATTTTTTAAATAGCATAAACTATTTTGTTTTATCTTTTACGCCATTTAGGGTTCTTTTCCAATCACCGTACAAGATCAAAGTACATTTTCATTTAAATAGTATATTGTACAGTTATTGTCAGACCATACAACACTTTACATTTTTAAATGAAAAGGTACAATTCATAAAATTCAGGGAGCCCGGCCGCATGAGAATTTGCAGTCTATAAAAAGGATGAAAACTAGATCGTAAAAAGTTAGGTTCACACATATTTGTCCTGCAACCGTGTGGTCGACCGTGTGAACGTCAAACATATTCGCATATGGAAAGTAATTTTTTTCAGTAAATGAACATAACTGAATCAAATGTCGCGCTGACCTATAACTGAGAACAATGCTATACACGGTTTAAAATTCAACTAAGTTCCTTGTAAGCAATTATGGTGAATATTAATGTTATTTTGTGGTTTCGGATAATTAAGTGTATTAGTTTATGTTATTTTGGTGCTAATGGTCCCATTTAGCGTAAAAGTTTATTGTAATATGGTGTCGATCACAAAATACAGTACACTTCTACGTTAATATGGGGTTGATGTGCAAAGAAAAACACAAATTAGAGTTAATCACTATATTTAATAGAATACAATAACAACATTTGGTGTTGGTGATATCTGGGGCGATAAAACTCCAAATGCAGGCAGTTCCAAAAAAAAAGATATGTTCTGGATGAATCAAAACTATGCGTATGTTTTTCTTCCTAGAGGGATCAGACATTTCTGCCCTCATTCTAGCATGTATTTAACAGGAAGCATGCAAACATTCCGCCCCTAGTTTCAGTTCGCCTCCATGGATTCCATGTCGCATTTCTATATCCCTCGCCTCCCCATCTCTCCAGGTTTGCGTTTTTTCCCCCTCCACCCATCTCTCTCCCTTTCTATGTCGCTCTCCCACTTTCCCCCCTCCATCCCTCTCAAAATACCGCTCCCTCTCTTCTCTTTGTATTTTTTCCTTTTTTTGTCTCTCTCCCTCTCATTTACCTTAGCCTCTCTCGCTCCCCCTCCACCCCCCCCCTCTCCCCTCTCAATTTGTCTCTTCCGATACGTTAATCCAATCCTTCTTCCACCCTCTTTTGTTCTCCCTCTCAATTTACCTCTTCCTCTGATTCTCGCCTCCCATATTTCCTCTCTTTCTCTTTTTCAGTCTATCCCTTTCCCCCTCCCTCTCCCTCTTATACTCTCTCTCAATATGCCTCTCCACTTCCTTTTACCTCTCCCTCTAGCGTTTAGTCTGCCTCTTATTTTCCCTCTCCCTCTTTTTTTCAATTTACATTTCCCTCTCCCTCTAAATCTCCCTCTCCATCTTCCTCTACCTCAAATTTTCCCTCTCTCTCACATTTTGCCTCTACCTCTCCCTCTCAGTTTACCTTTTTTTCTCCATCTCCGACTCTTTTCTCGATCTGCCACCACTCTTTGTCTCCCTCGTCCTCTCCTCTCCTCTTTTATCTCCCTCTTATTTTACCTCTCCCTATCTATCACCGTCTCCCTCTTAATCTGCCACCCCTCTCTTTTGTTGTCAATAGCCATTTCCAACCATGGATTTACCCTCGGAAGCACCACAGACTACCCCAAAAATAGCCTACTTTGAATCCACTCGGAATTCTACAGATGAAACAAAACAAGGTGAAACTATATGAAAAGCTAGTTTGTAGGCAACTTAGTATTCACACAAAATTTCATATAAAAATACCAAATAGACTTATCACATCACTCATTCAAATTTGCAGAAAAACAGTTTGCCAGAACTTTGATAAATCTGACCAACTTCACAATGAAGCCCCTAGCAAATCAGAATCACACTAGGGCTTGAAATTTGTCACAATATAGAAAATACAAGTAGAAATGCACATGCAAAATTTCAGATAATTCTGCCAATAGATCTAAGAGTAATCCTCAGATGAAATTACTAAAAATGACCAAAAACAGATTTGGTACAAAGACAGATTTGGTACAAAAGTTCCTCAGTCCAAAAATGACTAAGGGCATGGTTACATCAGACGAAAAGTGAGGTTTAATACAGAATTTTGTACTTGCCCGTAACATGCTGTACTATATTTTCGTGAGTTTCTTAAAAACAACATTACAGAAAATAAAATTACGATTCTCCAAGTATCCGGGAGAAAACGTCCATCGTCCGATTACATTTTAGTTTTCATTTGCGAAGCAATCGCTCCATTTGCCTCTATAATGGTGAACCCACCTCGCGGAGGTGGGTTCACAATACACAACCAGTCAATTTGCTACACCAGGATGATACACAAGTGCGTCAAAGAAAAATGAAAATTTTCACAAGCCCCAAAGTCACGTGCCTTCGGACAAGGTGACCGTAAAATCTTTGTCGAAAAGAAATACAGTTTTTTCCTGAAATTCAGCAGAGTGAAGGAGATCTCTGAGGTACATTGACGCGGTACATTTGCGAAGTACACGTATGTCATACGCAAGTTCGGATTTCCATACGAAAATGGTCGGTTTTCAAATCTTTGACGATTTAGAGATTTGATTGTCAACTTACGTGGAGCCTCTGAAATCAGAACACGTATTTAAAAACTTATTTATAGACAATACACGATGTAGGCCTCTATAATACATAAATTTTGTAGTCCGTAGTATTACAAAAACTTCCTGATGTAACCATACCCTAAGTCCTACAAATATACACTAAAGCTCACTACTAAATGTACGAAGGCATACCAGCATTACGCAATCTACGAGCTACCTCTATTAATGTGAGTATACCCGAATGCTTTGAGGTATGTCAGAATGAGTAGATCTACACTAATAACTAATACACATAAAACAAACCATTGTTGTTAATATTTACAAGACTCCACGAATCTCGCCAAACGAATCCGGAACATCCAAAATAAATATCGTGTGTAGATGAGCTTTCACGTCCCCAACCAAAATGACGGCGACGCCGTCCGTAGCTCTTTTTCGGCATCCTTGATGTCGTGTCGCGTGGTCACAAAAATCCACTTGGCGAAATGACGTCATTTCATCCAAATTAATCCGTACCGGCGGCATCTTTTTTCCATAAATGTCGCTCACGCCACTTTCACTTCGAAATCTGTTTGTCATTATTATGATTCGTACCTGCGGCGTACCATTTCAAAACATTCCAAATCGGATCGCTTCGCGATCCGCCGTACATTTGACTTACATATTTGCGTACCTTTTCATGTATTTGTTCGCGCCACTCAAATAGTTTTGTACGTTCTAAAACAATTAGTACCATTACTCCCCTAATCCGCATATCCATTCGAACCTTCACAGTAAATCCAAATAGCATACGCATCAAAATCACGTACTGTACTCACGAAACATTGTGTACGCACGAAACGACTCGTACGCACAAAACCAACTTTTCAAAAATAACATCCTTTACTCTATCTTTCCCTTCCCTCTCTCTCTTTTGTTTTTCCCAGCCCTCCTGAATATTTTTCATCCTAGTTGTTTTGTTTTATTTTTTTCGTTTGTTTTTTATTTGTATATTTGTTATTTTACTTCATATATAATATCTTTTTGTTTTATAATGCGATTTTGTTTGTTGTCTTTCTTTTTTGTCTTATATGCAGACACGACGTAGTCAATGTATCCCCTCTGCTTTCAAAACCAAGTGAGTATATGATGAAAGTATTAATATTGCCCCATTACTACAAAGGACTTTCAACACTTTTACAACAATTTCTCCATACTGAATTTGGGAAACTGACAAAAAAAAGTTTCATCATACTGAATTTGGGAAACTAACAAAAAAATGTTTTAAGCGATAGGAAGAAATCGAGAGAATAAAAGAGAGAGAAGAAAAAAGGGAAAGAAAAGAGGGGATAGTAGAACAGAAATAAATAGGAGTACTTTATTTGGTTTTTACCAATTTTTACATTTGCTTTTTATCCTAGATAGGTTTATGTTTCTTCCATTGTTACTTACATTTCTTTACGATACCATAAATATAGTTTATATTTAGATTGGTCAGTTAATGTACATTTTTTATGTACGGCTGAAATTAATACAAAAAAAATGTTTTTTCTAACTTATGTTTTTGGTTAATGTTGTTTATTTTTGTTTTCTATTTTTGATTCTACCTTATGATTTTTGATTATGTTTTTTATTGTTTCAAAGCGACGATAAGAGGTTAAGAAATATTTTGGTTAAGAAATATTAAAAAAAACATGTCAAATATTATTTACTTTATGACCAAGATAAGAAAAAAAAAGAAAATAATCAAAATAGTTGATATTTTTTTTTTTTGATTTCGTTGGACCAAACGTGAGAGAAAAAAATGATATTTGGTTAATTAGTTTTGAAGAAAATAATTTTATTGGATTACCATTAATTTGTTTGTGCAATAAAATTTCTGAGTTATTGGGAGTTTTTATGCTATATCACTAGCAAAGTGACCCCTTTCTGTCATTGGAACAACCCGAGAAGTAGTACGGAGAATTTTCACTAATTTTATTTTACAAATAGGCTCAAACTCTAGTGAACCTTTACTGCAATCTGTTCATAATCTTTACCAGACGATACAAATATCTCGCCAAATCTTCACCGAACATTCATTGGGTGGATATTCCGCGTAAAAATTTGGAATATAAAATCAAGATATATAGTCTCCAATTTGGTACATGTTCATTACGGGACATTATAGCATATCGTTTTTGCGAATTTTTTTACAGCCTCGACGGCGTAGATTATAAACGTTTTAAGTCGACAGAGATACAATGAAGGTAGGTTACAAGTTTCCCTTGTGTGGTTACCCGTGAGATCCCGCATTTCACCATTGGAAATGCGCCGTAATTTCACCACTGACACGATACCTATCGGGTATCTAGTTAGAGTTTACTCGTTTAGGGTTTTTTAGGGTATGTTTTGGTGTTATTATATTAAAAAAAAAAAAAATAATAATAAAAAACCACAAACATATATATATATATATATATATATATATATATATATATATATATATATATATATATATATATATATAATGCGTCATAAGTCCACCTCTAACAAGATACATACCGGGTATTTGGTTAGGGTTTACTCGTTTCGGGTTTTTTAGAGTGTGGTTTGGTGTTTTTATATAAAAAAAACACAAAATAATAAAAAACCGTAAACATATACATACATTTTTACGGCAGCAGAACGCGGCGCATCGCAAAACGAAATGATAGTGGGGGGCTGACGTGGATATCTCATAATGCAAGAAACCGACCTTGGAGCTCGAAAAACGCAAGATTCACACTGTGAATCATTATTAGCGTTTTGAACGTTTATTTAGTTCCCCCATATTTTTTCCCAAATTCTCAAATAGAATTATCCATACTATTTAAAAAAACTTAATTTCTAATTAAAGTAAATGATTTCTTTCAAAATTTTCAAATTCCCAATTAGCGTTAATAACGATGATTATTCTTATAGGCTAAAAAAAATTCTACGCTAATATCAATTCGCAGTGTTCTGTACACCGTGAATCGTCGTTACTGTAAATGAATGTTATTTAAGGTACCTTTTTTTTTCCGAAATTCTTAAATAACATTAAACTATTTTGTTTTATCATTTACGCATTTTAGGGTTCTTTTCCAATGACCTTACAAGATAAAAGAACATTGTCATTTAAATAGTGTGGTGTAAAGTTACTGTGAGACCATACAAAACTTTACCTTTTTAAATGAAAATGTACAATTCATAAAATTTAGCGAGCGCGGCCGCATGAGAATGTTTGGTCTATAAAAGGGTTCAAACTAGATCGTAAAAAGTCACGTTCACACATATTTGGCCAGCAACTATGTGGTTGACCTTGTGGATGTCAAACATATTTGCACGTGGAATTTTTTTTTTTTCAGTAAATGAACATAACTAAATTAAATGTCGCCAATGTATAACTAAGAACTATGATATATAGGGTTTCAACTTCAACTAAGGTTATTGTAAGCAATTTTTATGAATATTAATGCTATTTTGTGGTTTTCGATAATTTAGTGTATAAGTTTATGTTATTTTGGTGCTAATAGTCCCATTTAGCGTAAAAGTCTATTGTAATATGGTGTCGATCACAAAATAAAGTAAACTTCTACTTTAACATAGGGTTGATGTGCAAAAAAAAACACATATTAGAGTTAATCACTAAATTAAATAAAATAAAATAACAACATTTGGCGTTAGTGATATTTGAGGCGATAAAACGCCAAATGCTATCAGTCGTAAAAAAAGAAGATTTGTTATGGTTGAATCACAATAAGACGTATTTTTTTCATCCCGAGGGATCTGAAGTTTACGCCGTCATTTTGGCATGTATCCAACAGGGAGTAGGGAAACATTCCACCGCCAATTTGATTTCGCCTCCATGGATTCCCTGTGGCCTCTCCATATCCCTCGTCTCCCCATCTCTCCAAGTTTGCCTTCATCCCCCCTCCCCCCCATCTCTCTCACTATATTTATCGCTCTCCCACTTTCCCCTTAAAAAGGACAAAACAGTAACCCACATCACACTATAATGCACAGCGGAAAGACTCCAAGGATCTCCCTGTAGCAACAACAAGAGCACACAACATTCAGAGATAAAGGTGAAGCTTTACTAATCGAGAGGAAGATTACAAGTTGACAGCTCATTGCAAAAGTCTACTCAAAGGTTCTGTCTTTTTACTGCGTCTGCTCCAATATTTAAACTAACTAGCTGCTAATCAACCTAATACTGTTAATATACTGTCAACCTAATACTGTCAACCTAATACAAGGGTACACGTGGACCTTCACGATCAACCGAGATCTATCCAAAATATCTTGCTATAACTATACAATTAAATCTACATTTTGCAGCATTGCTATACTACTACGCTGCGTTGCTATGCTGCGCTACGTTATTCTACTAAGTTGTTATGTTGCTATGTTGCGCTGGTTTGGAATAGCAGCTGCGCTGATCTACAACCGTAACTATAACAGTCTGGTCTCTAACCCTTAAGTACTCAACTTTGTAACCTTGTTACAGTGCCTCCCATTAAGGATTCAGCGCCTCGCTAAACGTAACTCACTCAAGGAAATTGAAGTTGACGAAGTATGCTGTTTGTCTCCTCACGGTACTCCTCGAATTCATGTCGCAGAAAGTCAAGTTGATTTTGGAGCTGCTCACATCGAGTCTCCTGCACCGCGATATGATGATAATCTGCCGCCGCTAATCGTCTGCGAGTGATTCGCTCCGGCACTTGGTCCTCCCCTTCTCCGGTACTGCTGCTGGTGCTGCGGGTGGGCGGCGGAACGACCGCCGGTACAGATTCATCAAGTACAGGAACTTGAGAGGACTCGGGTTCCTCACCTTTGTGTCGACTTTCCGCCACTTTGTCAGTCGGCTCCCACCGAGGTACCTTCCTTAATTTGAAAGAAAAATGTTTTTTGTCAGCTCGGGCCCGCTGTAGAGCGTTCTTTCGGGCTTGCTTGAGTTTTCGTATCTCGGGTGTGACCTCCGCTCGAGAGATGATGCAATGAAGTCATACATCCCACGGGTGATAATGGCAGAGCAACCCGGGAACATCCATCCTGTACCGATAGTTGTCTTCAACAACTTCCACAATCAGCAGGGCACGAGGGTTTAATTGCACATAATCCTTGTGGTTATTCCCAAAGTCCTTCACTCTCATGAAGTTCCACGCCAAGTGTGACGTCACATCGGCGGGGATATTAATGGGATCCATAGGTTTTTTCCAGTGTGCCACTTTTCGGGCCACTCTGAAGTATCCCAATAAAAGCGCTTAGCGAAGCTAAAGGTGAGGTCCGGATGCCGGGTGTTTGTAGGGAGTGGAAAGAGGTAATCGCGAATTACCTCTTTTTTTTCACTCTCCTCGTCCATGTCCCCTTGATCCCCTCGAAGGAGAAATACACCGTCTCCGCTGGGGTACTGCGCTTCCGCCTTCTTTTTTCGCTTTCTAAAGACTGTTCATCTGCGGTGCTCTTGTTATTGGGGTACCTCATCACCACCTGATCAAAGTTACGCTTTTCAATTTGCGGAGGTGTCGGTTCCCGCTCGGGCTCCTCAGCGTCGGAGATCTCATGATCCTCCTCATCCTCTTGGTCCTCATCCTAAAGTGGGTTGTATTCACGGTCTTGTGAATTTTCAGACCCTTCTCCTCCACTGGTCTCCACCAGCCCTGCCACTCTACTAGCTGTCTCCCTAAGCTCAGGCCTTGCTTCCACCTCCCTCCTCCGATGTGCCTCTACCATGGCCTCCACCGCCATTAATAATCTGTCCGGGCGGGGTATATTTTTTCTTACACTACCCGTACTAGTCTTCTCCGTTTTCGGTGGTGGAGAGGACAAAGACGCCATGGATGTTGTTGTGGAAGAAAATTCAAGTAATTCAAGAATGGAAGGTAAGCTGGCTATGCAGAGCGAAACTTTCTCCTAACTGCCTTAAGTGGGTTGGTCACGAGGACCGATGGCGGCTTTATCAGAGAGGGTTGAGGATTTCATGATTGGAGTTTTCCAAGCGTCGCAGCGTGCGAGAGTATCCCAGTTTCCAACATTTAGTAACATGGGTTGTTGCGTCAAAACCGAGGGTTCATCGTCACCAATGTGGTGAAACACAACTGCGCCGTTGCGATTTCCTGTCCGCGCAGCGATGGCGCTGCGGTTCTCTAACGTTACCGCAACTATGTTGCGCTTCAGTGGCTGCGCAACCATAATGTTGCGGTTCGTTAACATCGCCGTTGCCTTTCTTCGCCACGTCTCCCATATGATCGCGATGGTCGCGATACTGCGATTCGTTCCTTTATCGCGTCCGTTGCGATTGCCCGTCCGGTTAAGCTGAGTGTTTGCACTCTGCGTAAACCGGCGCAGCAGTTCACGTGAATGTAGATCCTCCTCGTCCACCCAAGAATCGTCTTCAACTTTGTAGTCGTTCCAACGCACGAAATATTGGGTGGAGTTAGAATGCCGAGAGCGACGCGACTGAAGGATTTCCTCCACCTCGTACTCGTCTGATGTACCCTGAATGAGCGGTAAAGGGGTACTTCGCCGTCGATTAAGAAAATCAAACCGAGGTCGCAAAACGGTTTGAGAAGGTAAACATGGAAAACATTGTGAATATGCCAGTCCCTCGATATATCTAACTTATAGGCCACCTCTCCCACCCTTGAAAGAACAGTGAACGAACGTGTAAATCTCGGTGCCAATTTCTTGGAGAGGGCACCCGGTAACGACATGTTTGCCATATTGAGGCAAACTTTATCACCCACGTTAAACACAATGTCCTTCCGGTGAGCGTCGGCCTGCGACTTTTGACGACCCTTTGCAAGCTGAAGCGTCTTCGCTGCGTTCTCCAGATTCCTCTGTACCGTTTTAGCAAAATCTAGAGCTGCGGGTGTAGGGCAGTCCGCTGGGAAAAATTTTGGGAAAGGGTGGGCTGTCGTCCATTGAGAGAAAATGGCGTAGCATTCGTAGACGAGTGCACCGCACTATTATACGCCACCTCAATTGTTGTCAAATGGTTCACCCAATCCGTTTGGTGTACCGATACATAAGCCCGCAAAGCCTCCTACAAAGTCTAATTCACTCTTTCTGTCTGACCATCGGTCTGAGGGTGATAAGCTGTGGACATAGCCAACGGCGTTCCACACAACTCGAACAGACTTCTCCAAAAGTGGCTCACAAATTTTTGATCACTGTTGAAATTTATAGATTTTTCTTGAGTATTTTTTAGGTTTAAATATGTTAGTATAAAAGGAAAAGAAAAGGACGGGCAGCCTACCTCCACCTCCTCAATCTAGCCCCCATACTTGTTGTAGTCACTGAAAGATAGAGAGGGAGGTTGATCCATGGCTGCCTTAGTTCAAACAGGCAGTTATTTTTAGTAGGTTACTAAAAATATACTTGGCGGACCCGGGATTTGATCCCGGTACCTGCGGTTCGTCAAGTTGGCCGGTAGCGGTCAGCTTTATCCTATTAGACTAAGACCAATGCTAAATGTTATAGTATGTGATAAATATATATATATTTAGAGAGGAACAAACCCATTTAACTAAAACTGTATAAAGCATGCATAGATACAGTTTTATGAAAGTACGATACTATTTCAAAACGGATACCACACATTTTTTCGACAGCGAAACAAATGTCGCGCAAGTATTTATAACGGCTAAGATTGCATCTCGCTGCAAATCCAACGGCGCACATCATCGCCAAAATCCCGGAGTGGTCACTTTGGCGTTTTGTGACGTGGCATGACCTGGAGCCATGTGGAGAGATGACATTCGGTCATGAGAATTCCGAGGAATATACGGACGAGTGAAAAGTACACACGCGTCCGCTAAATTGCCTTGTCGTACATAGGCCGTACTAAAGGTACACAGGCAGTAGTAATTTTTGGTACGCTACAGTAATCTGATTGGTCAGTACTTCAGTAGATAGAAGTTATTAGAGGGAATCAGGACTTAGAAAATTTTGGTAGGTAGTCACCTCTCCCTTTGAGAGATTGTACAAATTGGCATTTTTAATGCCTCATAACTTATCGGCTGGTTGGCCGTTTTCAGTGATTCTTTTTGCTACAGACTCAAAGGAGTCCACGCTGCATAGGGGTGCAGTCAAGCTGTCAATTTGCCTTCTTCGACAGCAGTGGTTGTGGCTTGAAGTGGGTTAGTTAAATACTATCTAGTGGCTTCCTGTATTCTGTGGTCAAATGGAGGACACAGAATTGCAATCACAATCGTTGACGATCCTCTACGGGAGGCCGTGATGGCGGAGTATCTCCCGAAAGAATAAGTCTGCCACATCTCGCGTTGTGGCTGTGGTTGTCGTGGGTAGGAAATGGGCCATTTTCGTCAAATAATTCATGACAACGAAGATGGAGTCATATCCTTCCCGAGTCAACGGAAGAGCAACGATGAAGTCATCAAAATCGCCTCCCAAGGAACAGATGGTATCGGAAGGGGTTGTAACAGACCTTGGTGACCCGATTCTGATTTATTTCTGTTACATGAGTCACACGTCCGGACATACTCCGCAATGTCCCGAGTCATGTTCGGCCAATAGTACGCCTCAGCGACACGTGCAGTTATTTTATCCCGCCCGAAATGTCCACTGAGCGGCTCGTCATGACTCATTTGAACTATCGAATGACGTAACTCCTGATTTGCCGGAACGTAAAGTCTAGTTGTTTGACTGGCTCTGTATCGCCACATACCATTTGCGGTTCAAACCAATACCTTCTATTTTACCAATTCCTTGATCGCCTCGTCTTCATCGTATGCGGCCTTAGTCCTACTTAACCTTTGGTCGTCCACTTGTATCGTACTGGTCTCTACCCTGATTTCCCAATACTATGCTTTGTTCGACGCTGCGGTGTTCTTTTTCATAGCGCTTACTTTTCCGTCCTGCGATGCTTGCGATTGTTGCTCTGCCACTGGCGCAGCTACTCCGGGTCTTTTCGACAGCGCATCCGCCGGGTTTGTGTTGCCCGGTCTATACTCAATAGCTAGTTCCGGCCCGAAAGTCTGAAAAAACGTCATCCATCGCACCTGTTTCTTTGACAACTTCGGCTGGGGTCTAAAGATACTGTAGGGCGTAGTGATCGGTGATGATCATTATCCACTTTCCTTGAACGTAACATTTCCAAACCTCCAGTGCATTAATAAGGCCCAATTTAGCTCCGCTGCCTTTAGTTTCCGACAGTTGTAGGAAATGGGATGAAGGCCTTTTCCTTGATCCTGCATAAGGATCCGTCCAATAGCCGTATTGCTAGCGTCGGTGATTATCGTCCAAGGTAATTCTGGGTCGGGGATAGCTAACACAAGGGCGGTAACTAACCACTCCTCTAGCCTGTCAAAGGCTGCCCCTTGCGTCGTTTTCCACTCATAGGGCACGTCGTTCTTAAGTAATTCTGTGAGTGGTGCAGCAATTTTTGCAAAACCTTCAACAAAACGGCGATAGTAGGAGCATAATCCAAGAAAGCTCCGTAACTCCGTAATGTTCGTCGGTTGCTGCAACTCCTTCACTGCCCTAGTTTTTTTCGGATCCATTGCGATTCCATCCTGACTCACCACATGACCCAAAAACTCAATTTTCTCCTTCAAGAAGTCACATTTACTCCTCTTCGCGTACAACTTGTTCTCCCGAAGGACTTGTAAGACCGTTCGCAGATGCTCCACATGATCCTCCAACGTCTTGCTATACACCAAGATGTCGTCCAAGAAGACAATTACGAAGGCGTCCAAATATTGCCGAAAGATGGAATTCATCAAATGCATAAAGGTTGCCGGTGCGCTGGTCAATCCGAACGGCATAACCCGAAATTGGAAATGATCGTACCGAGTGCTAAATGCCGTCTTTTCCACATCTTCCTCGGCGATTTTGATTTGGTGATAGCCACTTCGCAGGTCTATCTTTGAAAAATATTTAGCACCTCGTAGCCGATCCAACAATTCGTCTATCCTCGGTAGAGGGTACGCATTTTTCACCGTTAACTTGTTAGCGCTTGGTAATCCACACATATCCGAAAACCTCCATCTTTCTTATTTACGAAGAGGACGGGGGCTCCATACGGTGACTTGCTCGGTTCAATTGCTCCGGCTTCGACCAACTCCGCAATTTGCTTTTTGAGTTCATCTAATTCGGTGTAGCTAATCTTGTACATTCGATTTGCCGAGGGTTCCGCTCCGGGAACAAGCTCTATCTTATGGTCTACTTCTTGCTTCGGAGGTAAGCCTTCTGGGAGCTTCAGGGGAAAGACATCAACATACTCCTCGAGAAGTTTTGTCAAGACTTCCGGGGCCTTTACGGAAGTCTTTCCGGTGTCGTCACTCTCTTTCGAGTCGAAGTCGAGGTCCTTCCTACTCCAATCTTCCGGAATACCCTCCTTCCGTTCCTCTATAGATTGGACGACCGCCATACCAATTATCTCCCCTTTCTTGAATGCCCTCTTAAGCTGTAAGGCCGAAAGCAGGCGTCCCTCTTCCGATCCCTTACCAGCTGCTCCCACCTTTACCTCAAACTCTTTTTCACCTTTCCTAACTCTCATGTCTCCACTTCTCCAATCGATTGTCGGGTTCCACTTTTGCAACCACGGTTTCCCCAAGATTTCTTCATGGTCTCCAAGCGGTAATACATGAAGAGTGTCAAACCAGTGGAATTTCCCAATTCCGACGCATAACCTCGGAGTAGGATGAGTAATGGATAGGGAACTTCCGTCAGCCAATTGCACTGATTGACGATCCGTTAGCACCACGAGAGGAAGTTTCAACTTTTTCACCGTCACCTCGTTGATGAAGTTCCCCGATGCGCCGGAGTCTACCATCAAGCTAGCTGCGCTCCCTCCTATTCGACCCTGAAATATTAAAGGATCTATTCCCTCACCCGCTAACCTCATGACGTTAAGCTTGCCCTTTTTAGGACCTCTCTTTTTTGGGCATTCATGGGCCATATGGTCTGGGGAACCGTAGTGGAAGCATAAGCCGTTTTGCTTCCTCCGTTAGAGTTCCTCGAGGGACAAGTCATTGGTCTTGGCCTTGGTAGTCTTTTTCTTCTTCCGAAGCACGTTGACCCACCTCCTTATCTTCATTAATCGCTTCGAGTTCCATAGGGGTTGGACCATCAACACGTCGACCTCCCCCGCCGCTACCCGACCCAAAGTGGTAGGATCTACGGAAGGTGAAGTCCACCGAATCGGCCCGTTCCGCAAATTGGATAATCGCCGAGAGGCTAGGAGTCGTACTTTCCCGAGCGAGCCATTGCTCCACATCCCTCCGAACGGAGGCCTTAAGCCCTTAACGTAACAATCCACTGCTTTGTCGTCCGTCATCGAGGATATTTGAACTTTGCACTCCAAGAACCTCTGCGTGTACTCCAATACTGAGGTACGTTGCTTCAAAATCGCGATCTTATCCCTTGCCGCCTTAATTGTGTTAACGCGTTGCCACGAGTCACGGAGGAGTTGAATAAAAAAATTCCAAAAATGCAGTATCTCATCGTTTTCCACCATTGTCCTCCACCATGTTCCCGCTGCCCCTTTTAGAAGACCACCCGCATAATGAATCTTCTCACGATCGGACAGGCTAGGAAAAATCTCAAGGTAATTCACAATGGAGAATAGCCACGCATCAAGGTTTTTCTGTCTAGCGGGGTCAAACTCATCGGGAAGTCTTAACTTCGGTCTCCTTAAGCCTCTCTCCAGGCTTCCATGAGGTCGTTTTGTTTAAATCACTAGATTTAGCGAAGGTATTTTCTAAGTCTTAATAAGGTAAAATAACTAAAAGAAAAAGCACAGGCAGCCTACCTCCACCTTCTCTCTCTAGCTCCGATACTTGTTATAGTCATTGAAAGAGAGAGAGGGCGGTGGAGCCATAGCTGCCTCAGCTCCATAGGCAAGACTAAAGAGTGACCTAAGTCACTCTCAACAAAAAGGTTGAGTCCGGCGAGACTCGAACCTTCGACTGGCAAAGCGAGGCGTATCCGTCAGCTCTTACCTGTATGTCGTAGTAGTCCGTTAGGATACTTAGGGTTTGATAGCTATTTAAAACATTAGCAAGATAATTAATTCGTTCAATGGAATAATAAATTAAGAACATAGAAACTAGTTGAGTTTTAGTGCGCACGAAACACATGTACCGAACATTTGTTATTTTGGACGGGGAGCATTAAAAACCGAATTGGATTCGACGGTCCGCATCATCGCCGGTATCTCGGAATAGCCGCTTTGGCGGTTTTTGGACGTAACATGACCTATCGACACGTGGCAAGATATCATTGGGAAGCGGGAATCCCGAGGAACATGAGGACAAGTCCGAAGGAGAGACGTCCCCTCCATGGCCTTGTTGTACACTAGCCGTACATACAATACATCGACCGTAGTACCTTTCTGTACTATACAGTCCTTTGATTGATTCGTACATCAATAGATAGGGGTTGTGAGAGGGGTTTAGGACTTAGATGATTGAGCAGGTAGCCGCCTCTCTCCCAACAAGCTTGTATAAATATTGGCATCTTTGCCATCTGATAATTAATCGCCTGGTTGGGCATTTTCAGTGATTATTTTTGCTGTGGACTCAGAGGAGTCCAGACTGCTTAGGGGTGCAGTCAGATTGTCTATTTGCCTGCTTGAGTAGTAGCTGTTCTAGTTGAAAGTGGGTTAGTAAAAAACTACCTAGAGGCTTCCTGAATTTTGCGGTCCAAATGGGGGATACAGAATTGCACGTTCACCAAGACGAGATTCCAAGGTTGCGACGGTGTTACTGAATTGAGCATTCCGTAATCTGACGTTTTCTAACTCCCGAAGAACTTGCGCGAACATTTTCTTGGTAGATACGTCGTGTTCTCCCATGCTGTCGAGTCACGAGGGATGGCTCCGATACCAATTTAAAATGACAAAATAATAACCCACAACACACTATAATGCACAGCGGAAAGACTCGAAGGATCTCCCCGTAACAACAACAAGAGCACACAACACTCACAAAAAAAGGTCAATCTTTATTAATCGAAGGAAGATTACAGGTTGACAACTCACTGTTAAGGTCTACTCAAAGAGTCTGTCTTTTTATTACGTCTGCTCCACTATTTAAACTAACTAGCTGCTAGTCAACCTAATACTGTACAAGTGTACATGTGGACCTTCACGGTCAACCGAGATCTCTCCAAAATAACTTTCTAGAACTATACAGTTAAATCTACATTTTGCGGCGTTGCTATACTTCTACGTTTCGCTGCTATGCTGCGCTTCGCTATTCTACTAAGTTGCTATGCAGCTGTGTTGGGCTGGTCTGAAATTGCAGCTATGTTGCTCTGCAACCGCAACTATAGCAGTCTGGTCTCTAGCCCTTAAGCACTCAACTCTGTAACCCTGTTACAACCGCCAATCGCTATTAGCGTAGTGTACGCTAATTTCATCCCGTTTTTTTTTATTCTATTCTCCAATAACGTAGCTTATTCTATTTTTTTTTACGCTATTTAGGGTTATTTTCCAAGTACCGTACAAAACGGAAGTACGTCATCTTTCAAATAGTGTGGTGTACTGTCAGAGCCAGACTTTACAAAAACGTGACTTTTTAAGTGGAAAATTACAATTCATTATGTTTAGTAGCCAGGGACGCACGAGAATTTGCGGTCTAAAAAGGGGATCAAATCGGGTTGTCAAATATCACTTTCGCATATGTTCGTCCAGCAACCACGTTTCGACTTTGTGAACGTACGATTGTGTATGATTTGACAGATTTTGTACAAACACCTATATTAGTGTAAGCATGTTTGCGACTGACATTTTTTTTTCAAAGACCCAAATTAGAATTATTAAACAATTAGATTGTATGTTTTTTTCAAAATTTTCAAATTCTTAATTAGCATAAACCACGGTAATTATTCATATACGCTAAAGAAACTTCTACCCTAATAGCGATAGGCGGTGTACTATATTGTGCCAACGGTACTGCAGTCTGTACTGCGGACGCACGGCAACGTTAAGTTGTGCCAACCGTATGCGGTTTGTACTGCGGGGGTGCAATTGTGTGTCCTCCATTGGACTACATAATTCAGGAAGCCTCTAGATACATTTTAACTAACCCATTTCAAGCCATAACCACAACTGCACAAAAGAGCAAACTGACACTCGGACTGCAACCTTGTGCAGCTTGGACTCTTTTGAGTCCGTAGCAAAAAGAATCACTGAAAACGGCCAACTAGCCGATTAATTATGAAGTGGCAAAGATGCCATGTTTATACAAAACCCCCTAAGGGAGAGAGGTCACTACCTACCAAATTCTCTAAGTTCTAAACCCCTCTCACAACCCCTATCTACTCACGTACGATTTAATCAAACGACTGTAGGGTACAAAAAGGTACTACGGCCGATGTACTTTCTCTACGGCCTGTGTACGGCAAGGCCATTGAGTGGACGCATGTCCACTTTTAACTCGTCATTCTGTTCCCTGGAATTCCCGCGACAAAATGTTATCTCTCCACGTGTAGCCAGGTCACGCCACGTCCACAAACCGCCAAGGTGACCATTCCGCGATTTCGGCAACGATATGTGTCGTCGGATTACAGACTGACATTGAATATTAGGCGTCGAAAAAAATGTCCGATTCATTTGTTTCGTGCAAGATAATGTTTCGCACTATGTATTACTTGGTTTTATGTTGTCTCATTTTCATTTTATTAATCGGATTCAGGGTCAAAAATGTTGTTTTTGGAAAAAATTTAAGTCTCAGCAAATTTGTAGGACGGCGGAATAATAGATCTATATGGACACGCGTCGTCACTTGAATCACAGTGGAGGTTTTTGAATGATACCGACAACGCAGCTGCGACGCAGATTGAACAAGCGCAGCTACGCTTATTTTTGATATGGTCTGTACGGACAAACGCAACCTGCAACGCAACGGGTCAAACGCAACTGCGGATATTTTGGTACATGACAACGCAGTTGCTACGCAACAAAACAAACGCAGCTGCGGCTAACTTTTGTATGTGATAACGCAACTGCTACGAAGCTGCGGATATTTGAATATAATCAGGAATTGGACTGCGCTACTGCGGTTGATCTAAATCAAGTCAACAGACGAGATTCACTTAGCTAGGCGACAAGTATTTGATCAAATCACATGTATAGGATTCTCAGTCATATTGAGTGTACAGTGATAGATTAGTTCTTAGCGTAAGTAGGAGCACTTAGACCTTAGTGGCAGTTTAGTTCTTTTGGATGTATCGTTTTGGAACACTTGTATCGGCGGTACAGCACTATGTAGTAGGATAACTAAGTGAAGAGTATAAGACTTAGGACATAAAACATTTTATGTATCCAGACTTCCAGACTGTGTAATCTGCAAACTGTTTTTGGGTAACTTCTGAGTTGCATATCTTGGTGTATATTGGATCAATTGCGCTGAAACTTTACGAGTTGTCATTCTTCATGATATTCTATATTGTGGTATAGTTTGAAGCAGTTTGGTTTATTGTATTAGATTTGGTGAGCTATATTAAACAGCTGTCTAATAGGATTCTTGATAAGCTTCTGTGAGTAAGATTATGTCTACTTCCACTACTACTGCTGATGCTCAACCTGCTCCAGTGGTTGTAGAACAACAGGTTATGGGCCTGTCATCAAGAATTACTATTTTCTCGGGAGAAAAATACGCGTATTGGGCGGTTATGGTGGAAACACACTTCGAAAATGTTAATCTTTTGGATATTTTGGATGGTTCACTGGCGGAATCAGATCCATCATGGTCAAAGAAAAATTCGCAAGCTCGGTCAATTTTGAAGTTTTGTATTTCAGAAGAATTAGCTATGTCACGGATAAAAATGAAAAAGGCGATCAATATCTGGAAATCTCTCAAAGATGATTTTGAAAAGGCTAATGTACAAGAAGAGCTATTTTTGGCGGGACGAATTTGGGACTACAAATACACAAGTGGCACAATGGCTGAATATTGTAACAAATTTCAAATACTAATATATTCTCATGCTTGTGCAGGCGGATCTTTTTCTCAGTTTCAGCAAGTTGCTTTGCTAATGAGGGGTCTTCCTAATACTATGAGAGCAGCGTCTGATAGGGTGAAACAAAAAGATAAAGCTAGCTGGACAATACAGTTAGCTATTAATTTGATATTAGAAGAGGAGGCAGATTCTAAAATTCTTAATGGTGAAAAACAAGTAGAGGCATTTAACACAGAATTTGACAAAAAAAGTCATTTTAATCTGCAGAGAAATCAGTTTAATCAGAATCAAAATCAGTTTAGACAGTTTAATCCAAGAGGAAATAGACAATCTTTCAATACTTGTTTTTATTGTAATGAAAAAGGTCATGGATACAAATTTTGTCCTAAGCTTAAAAAAGCTAATGAAACATGTCTATATAGGCCTGGTTGGCAGCAGAGCCAGTTTCATCATGGCTTCACAGGATCGTCACAACGAGGAAATGCACTATTCTCGGCGTCTTCATCTCATCATGACGAGTCTCTCTCACTCTCTAACGAAGAGGATGATGATCTATTTGCAATGGCGGCAACAATGGAGGGCGCTAAAGACAATGGATGGATAATGGACACGGGGGCATCGGCCCACATGTGCTGGAACATGGCCGTTTTCAAAAATCTGAAATCAACACCTGAGAAAAATATCTACTATGCATGTGGAATGAGTGTGCAAACGCGGGCTGTAGGTGATGTCTCCTTGCTAGTTGATGTAGAGGGCAAGGTTGTTGAGAGAACTCTTCATAATGTTCTCTATGTCCAGATTTTAAGAAAAATTTGTTCTCAACTTCTTTGGTAGAAAGTAAAGGGTTTGAGGTCAATCTGAAACACGACATGCAGGTTGTCAGCAAAAATGGAAAAATTGCAGATACGGGAACTAGAGATGCCAGTAAAATGTATCGAATAGATATGCCAGATAATAAAGAAAATGATGTTTTGTATTCTAGTGCATTATCCTCAGATGAGCTATGGCATAAAAGATTAGGCCATGTGAATTATGATAGTATGAAAAAGATGGTAAATGCTGGTAAAATAGAAGGTGTCACTGTGTCAAACCAGTCACCTAAAACGTGTGATGGATGTGCACTAGGAAAAATACACAGATTACCATTTCCTCAAGAATTTGAACATAGGTCTACTAAACTTTTGCAACTCATTCATTCTGATGTTTTCGGTCCTGCAAAGGTATGATCTGCCGGGGGGGTGAAATATATGGTTACGTTTACATATGATTTTTCGAGGTTTACTAAGGTCTACTTCATGAAAGAAAAAAATAAATTCTTCACTCATTTTCAACACTACAAAGCGTGGGTGGAGAAACTACGCGGTATACCAATTTTGGAGCTTAGATCGGACAATGGCAGAGAATATACGTCAAAAGAGTTTGAAAACTTCTTACTCGAGGAAAGCATAAGTCACAAATTGACTGTCCCATACTCTCCGGAACAGAATGGGGTCTCAGAAAGACTAAATAGAACTATCACAGAAAGCTCTTAGTCCATGCTAACGGATATGGACGTAGATCCGAAATTCTGGGCTGAAGCATTAAATTGTGCAGTTTATATCAAAAATATGATAGGTTCAAGATCGGTAGAAACCACTCCATATGAGATCTGGACGGGTAGAAAACCGGATGTCAGTCACTTCAAAGTCTTTGGAAGTAAATGCTTTATTTTGGATACATCTAATGATAGATGGAAAATGGAACCTAAGGGATTGCCGGACATTTTGTTAGGATATAATGATCACTCTAAAGCCTATAGAGTGTTTGTTTTTTAGAGATAGAAAATCATTGTAGCAAGGAAAATCATTGTGAAAGATGAACTAGACTCGATAGACTTATTTAAAAATGACAGAGCAGCAGAAGCAGGAAAAAGTACAAGAATATGTCATTTTAGATAGCATCCATAATATTGTCCCACAGATGCAAAATTCACCAGTTGTACCACCGGAGTCGGAACATAATTGGGTTCCACAACAAGTTCGTTTTGAAGCGCAACAACTGCAGTCAATGCCTATGGATAGCAACCAGCGCAACAAGCGCAACGCACGGGATGCGACAATTTTAGCCTCAAAATTTCCGGGGGGAAAAAGATCTAGTAGCCGACTGCAAGCAAGTTCTCACTTTGCCTACTCGGCAGCCTCAAGGGAGCCTCTGACCATCCGGGAAGCCTTCTCATCACCGGAGCGGAATCACGGGATCGAGGCGGCAAACGATGAAATGAACTCGATCATGGAGGCTCAGACATGGGAGCTTGTGGACCTTCCTCCAGATCGAAAAGCGATCGGCAGCAAATAGGTATTCAAGGTGAAGTTAAATCCAGATAATACCATTGAACGATACAAGGCTAGACTTGTGGCAAAGGGTTATAATCAAAAGGAAGGAATTGACTTTGAAGAAACTTTTTCTTCGTTGTAAGATTTCCAACAGTTAGGATTTTGCTATCTCTAGCTGCTATAGAAGATATGGAAATACATCAGATGGATGTAAAGACGGCCTTTTTGCATGGAGAACTAGAGGAGACCATTTACATGCAGCAGCCTGAAATGTATGCAGAACCAGGAAAAGAGCACTTAGTATGTAAACTGCTAAAATCATTGTACGGCCTAAAAAAGGCCCCGAGGCAATGGAATCTAAAACTTGATGAATTCTTAACTGGTCTAGGCTTTAAAAGGATAAGCTCTGATCACTCAGTCTATGTCTTACAGGGTGAGGATGGACTAGTATATATAGCGGTATACGTAGATGATCTACTATTAGTCAGCAAATCAATGGCTGAAATTAACAAAATTAAAACTGCTTTGAAATCACGGTTCGAGATGAAAGACCTCGGTGAGGCAAAATATATTTTGGGTATTCAGGTAAAGAGGGACAGGAAAAACAGATTAATAAAATTGACTCAAAAAGAGGCTATTGGAAAAATGTTAGATGAATATGGAATGCGGGGGGCAAAAGGATGTGTAACACCAATGGAGTCTCGGCATAGGTTAGAGGGGGAATAAACAGAACCGGGTGTTATTGCCAGTGAAATTTTTGAGTCAAGGGAGGATGATCCTATGACACTGATACCTTACAGACAGATAGTTGGAAGTTTAATTTATTTCAAGAACAGTACCCGTCCAGATATTGCTGCAGCAATTGGGGTACTGAGCAGAAGTCTAGAAAATCCGAGGAAATCTGACCGTGATGCAGCAAGAAGAGTTTTAAGATACTTGGCAAGAACCAAAGACCTCAAACTCACACTAGGCGGAGGAGAAGTGAAGCTGCAAACATGAAATGATGCAAGCTATGGCGATATGTCGAGTCGAAAATCCACCACGGGATTAGTTCTGCAAATTCGGAACGGGACTTGCTGTTGGAGTAGCAAACTTCAAAAGGTCACGGCACAATTGACGATGGAGTCGGAATATATGGCAGCAAGCTCGGCCCTCAAAGAACTCCTATGGGTGAAATCCATGTTACAAGAATTGGGATACATGCAGGTTGGTCCACAAGTGATCTGGTGTGATAACCAGGCTGCCATTGCCATTGCTTCTAACCCAAGTCACCATTTCAAAAGCAAGCACATGGATGTAAGATTACACTTTGTAAGAGAAAAAGTGTTCTCTAGGGTGATTAAATTATGCTATTTGCCAGATGCAAAAATGGTTGCTGATATGCTCACTAAAGCTCTTCCGGCTCCTAAACTGAAGTATTGTAGGGACGCAGTGGGATTAAGTAAATAGCTGAGTTGCTGCACTGCTATACTCCTATGCTGCTCTAGTCCAATAACGGGAATATATTGGGACTACGTGACTTGCTAAAATTGCTACGTTGCTATGCTGCGATGCTGCGCTAGTTCGACATCGCAGTTGCGCTGACATACTGAGTCTAAAAGCTTTAGGGGAGTGTTGTTTTTGGAAAACTTCTAAGTCTCAGCAAATTTATAGGACGGCGGAAAAATAGATCTATATGGACACGCGTCGTCACTTGAATCACAGTGCAAGTTTTTGAATGATACCGACAACGCAGCTGCGACGCAGATTGAACAAGCGCAGCTACGCTTATTTTTGATATGGTCTGTACGGACAAACGCAACCTGCAACGCAACGGGTCAAACGCAACTGCTGATATTTTTGTACATTACAACGCAGTTGCTACGCAACAAAACAAACGCAGCTGCGGCTAACTTTTGTATGTGATAACGCAGCTGCTACGAAGCTGCTGATATTTGAATATAATTAGGAATTGGACTGCGCTACTGCGGTTGATCTAAATCAAGTCAACAGACGAGATTCACTTAGCCAGGCGACAAGTATTTGATCAAATCACCTGTATAGGATTCTCAGTCATATTGAGTGTACAGTGATAGATTAGTTCTTAGCGTAAGTAGGAGCACTTAGACCTTAGTGGCAGTTTAGTTCTTTTGGATGTATCGTTTTGGAACACTTGTATCGGCGGTACAGCACTATGTAGTAGGACAACTGAGTGAAGAGTATAAGACTTAGGACATAGAACATTTTATGTATCCAGACTTCCAGACTGTGTAATCTGCAGACTGTTTTTGGGAAACTTCTGAGTTGCATATCTTGGTGTATGTCGGATTAATTGAGCTGAAACTTTGAGAGTTGTCATTCTTCATGATATTCTATATTGTGGTATAGTTTGAAGCAGTTTGGTTTATTGTATCAGATTTGGTGAGCTATATTAAACAGCTGTCTAATAGGATTCTTGATAAGCTTCTGTGAGTAAGATTATGTCTACTTCCACTACTACTTCTGATGCTCCACCTGCTCCAGTGGTTGTAGAACAACAAAAAACACCGTTTAAATAAATATAACACCCTATATATTACAACGAACTTCTACGACAGACCGGTTAGAGCTGACGGCTAAGCCTCGCTCTGCCGGTTGGGGGTTCGAGTCCTGTCGAACTCAACCTTTTGTTGAGAGTGACATAAGTCACTCTTTAGTCCTGCTTGCTAAACTAGGACAGCCATGGCTCAACCACCCTCTCTATCCTTTAGTGACTACAACAAGTATAGTGGGTAGAGAGAGGAGGTGGAGGCTAGCTGTACGCTCTTTTCTTTTTCTATTGTACTGATCTATTTAGACCTAAGAAATACCATATAAATCTAATATTTTCAACACTCCCCTTATTTTCAAGTCTATCTTTAACTTCAGTTTTAGTCCACACTTTTCTCTGCAATATTTTAACTTGGGAGAAGGCACTGGTTTTGTCATCATATCAGCCACCATTTCCTCATCTGATCTATATACAAGATTCACAATCTTATTCTCAACTTTTTCTCTTACAAAACTCAACCTTATGTCTATATGCTTAGCCATGAAATGATGTTTTGGAATAGCTACAATTGCAATGGCAGTTTGATTATCACAAAACACTTCATGCACTCCCTTCTTCATATACCCGAGTTCTTACAACATGGACTTGACCCACATCAACTCTTTTACAGCAGAACAAGAGGCCATATACTCAGCCTCCATAGTAGATTGAGCAACCACCTTTTATTGCTTACTGCTCCAACAACAAGCACCTTCCCCCACATACAACCCATACCCAGAAGTGCATCTTCTCATAGGTGCATCCCCATAACTGGCATCACTCCAAGTAGTGATATCATTGTGCTCCCCTCCCAAATGCAACCATAACTCCCTAGTTCCTACCATATATCTCATGACTCTCTTCGCTACCTCCCAATCTCTCTTCCTAGGAATGTTCAGACTCTTACTGATGACTCTTACTGCTGCCGCTATGTCCGGCCTTGTACACTTCATAAAATAGATCAAAATTCCTACAACCTGTCTATAAGGGATAGACTTCATAAACTCTCTCTCCTCTAGACTCATCTGATCATATAAAATTATCACTCCTCTGACACTCCCATCACTTACTTTTTTAAGTCCATGGGAGTGGTACAACTGTTTGCCTTTTCTATCTAGAATATCTCAAGCATATCACCTTTTGCTTCTTTTTGAGTAAGTCTGATAATCCTTTTCCCCCTATCTCTCTTTATTTGGATCCCCAAAATGTATCTAGCCTCACCTAAATCTTTCATATCAAATCTACTTCTAAGATCTTTCTTTAACTTATTGATCTTTTCAAAAGACTTACTTAGCACAAGCATATCATCCACATAGATTGCAATAAAAATGAAACCATTCTTATCTTCAAACTTATAGATAGAATGGTCAGAGCTATCCGGATATATCCCAGACCGGCGAGAAATTCATCTAGTTTCTTATTCCATTGTCGCGGAGCCTACTTAAGTCTATATAAGGACTTTATGAGCCTGCAGACTTTGCTCTCTTCTCCTTCCTCCACAAACCCCTCGGGTTGCCTCATGAAAATTTCTTCCTCTAACTCTCCATTAAAAAAAAGCAGTCTTAATATCCATCTGGTGTATTTCCATGTCTTCCGCTGCTGCCTGAATGAGGAGAATCCTTACTGATGGGAACCGAACAACCGGAGCAAAAGTCTCCTCATAGTCAATCCCCTTCTTTTGGGTGAACCCCTTTGCTACTAATCGAGCCTCATATCTCTCAATGGTATTATCTTGGTTCAGTTTTAGTTTAAATACCCATTTACAGCCGATCGGTTTTCTATCCCTTGGACAATCTGCTAGCTCCCAAGTATTTGCTTCCATGATAGAGGTCATTTCATCATTTATGGCTCTAATCAATCTGTCTTTCTTTGGCATGTTCACTGCCTCCTAGTATGACTGAGGCTCATCAGGGTGAGATAGCTTAGTTACTTTATGTATCATTTTGTTGTTCATTCCCCCTCCCTCAAACTCCGAAGCTGGGATGGAGGGAAGCCTTGGATTTCTACTTACTGTCTCATCAGCTCCCCTATCCTTGGAAGCCGGTTCCGGTTCCCCCTCTTCTGTCTCCTCGTAGTCCATAGAAATATGAGAGGTTTTCGGTGGATCTCCTGTATCTGGGATCTCCCCTGAAACTGCAATCCTTGTTTCACTCATGTCCCTTTCGCAAAACATGGAGTCCTCCTCACCTTTGGACTCAAATCTGATTCTTATCTTCTTGCTATATTTAAAAGGGTCAAATGACTTCCCTTCATCCATGACAATTAGGTGCTTGACCAAAATAACATCTCTCTTTGCTAAGTCATAGACTCCATACCCCTTGACATCCTTATCATATCCTACAAAGTATTCAAGTTTTCCCTTAGCATATAGTTTCCAGTTTTTCCTATCCGTGTCAAGACTGTAAACTTGGCTACCGAATACTTTAAGGTGAGAGATATCTAGTTTCCTTCCAACCCATCTCTCATAAGGTGTCATTCCCTTTATAGGTGAGGTAAGGACTCTATTTTTAATGTAGTTGGCACAGTTCATGGCTTGTGCCCAAAATCTCTTTCCTATTTTCTTGTAGGCCAACATATTGCATGCACTATCTCCTAGTGTTTGGTTCAACCTCTCAGCTACCCCATTTTGTTCCGAGTTATAGGGTACAGTTTTTTGGTGCTGAACTCCCTCATCTCTCAAGCATTCCTCAAACAGGTGAGAGGTATATTTTCCCCAATTATCACTCATGATTCTCTTAATGGGGGTTCCATGCAACTTCTCACACCAAGCTTTATATTCTTTGAAGTAAGTTGGTATTTCAGACTTGGTTTTTAGGATGTAGACTCTAGAATATCTAGACCAGTCATCTGTAATTGTCAACATATACCTCTTCCCTCCAACTGAGGGTACCTTTGCCGGTCCCCAGATATCTGTGTGGATCAAATCTAGTATCTTTTCTCCCTTATATGTGGCGACTTTAGGGAAAGGAAGTCTGTGAGCTTTACCTTGGGCATAGCCACTCCAATCATTCACCATTTCATTATCACCGAACTGAATGCCTTCTACTACACCAAGTTTTTTCATTTCCCTCAGCCTATCAAAATGCACATGCCCCAATGGCTTATGCCAAATCATCAATTTTGGTACACCAACATAGTAAGCATTCTTTTTTTCATTACTGAAGTTAAGCCTAAACATTCTTTGGCTTCCCTTATCTGTAGTGAAGTAAACTTCATCCCTATACTTACTTGTAAAGACTCCCTTTCTAGTGAAGGTATCAAACTCTTTGTCATCTAACACAGATGTAGAGACAAGAACTTTACTTAGCTAAGGAATATAGAGCACATCTGAGAAAGTTAGTATAGAAGTCTTACCCTCTACTAAGACTTTCAGATCTACTAATCCCACTAGATCTGTAGTAACCACTCTCCCATCCCCATACTCTATTTCTACAGTAGGGATTTTCCTTAGCTTAGTGAAGAGGTCCTTGTCACGACACATATGCATGGATGCACCTGAGTCGATGATCCATCCTTCCTGTGGAGCTTCCTGAATTGCTTGAAGGGCACGCTTTTATGTGCGAGGGATCTCCTTCTCCTCCAGACTCTCGTCAAGAAGAAGCTCCCCATCCTCCTCAGAGGACTCGTCCTCGGTGTCTCCTATCACCTTTGTGACCAAAGTAGATCAAGTTTCCTACGACCTTCTGTAAGGAATACTCTTCATAAACTCTCTCTCCTTTGGACTCATCTAATCATCTAAGATTACCACTCCTCTTACTACACTACCATCATTTCCTTTCTTCAAGTCCATGGGAGTGGTACAACTGTTTGCTTTCTCCATCTGGAATTTCTCAAGCATATTTCCTATTGCTTCTTCCTGAGTGAGTCTAATGATCTTTTTCCCCCTATCTCTTTCCATTCGGATTCCCAAAATATATCTTGCCTCCCCTTAATCTTTCATGTCAAATATACTTCTAAAATCTTTCTTTAACTTATTGACCTTTTCCAAAGACTTACTTAACACCAACAGATCATCCACATAAATTGCAATAAAAATCACACCATCCTCATCTTCAAATTTATAAATAGAATGGTCAGAGCTGATCCGAATATATCCCAGACCAGTAAGAAACTCATCTAGTTTCTTATTCCACTGTCAAGGAGCATGCTTAAATCCATATAATGACTTTATGAGACTAGAGACTTTGCTCTCTTCCCCATTCTCCACAAACCCTTGCGGTTGCCGCATGAAGATTTCTTCCTCTAACTCACCATTGAGGAAGGCGGTCTTAATGTCCATCTGATGTATTTCCATGTGTTCCGCTGTTGCCAGACTAAGGAGAATCCTTACTGATGGGAACCGAACAATTAGAGCAAACGTCTCCTCATAAACAATCCCCTCTTTTTGGGTGAACCCCTTTGCAACCAAACGAGCCTTATATGTTTCAATGGTATTATCTGGGTTCAGTTTTAGTTTAAATACCCATTTACAGCCAATAAGTTTTCTGTTTGGAGGACAATCTGCTTGCTCCGAAGTATTTGCTTCCATGATGGAAGCCATATCATCATTTATGGCTCTAATCCCTCTGTCCTTTTTTGGGCATTTCACTACCTCTAAGTATGACTGAGGCTCGTCTGGATGAGATAGCTTAGTTACCTTACAAACAGCTTGTTTCTCCTGTATCCTTTTGATGCTCCCTCTTCCTCCCTCAAACTCTGAGGCTGAAATAGAGGGAAGTCTTGGTTTTCTCCTTACTGTCTCGTCGTCTCTCCTATCTATGGAAGTCGGGTCCGGTTCCTCCACTTCAGTCTCCTCGAAGTCCATAAGAATATGTGAGGTATCCGGTAACTCTCATGTTTTTTGGATCTCCCCTGAATCTGCAATCACTGTCTCACTCATGTCTTTTTCGGGAAAAACACAGTTCTCCTCACTTTTGGACTCAAACCTGATTCTTATCTTTTTGGTATATTTGAAGGGGTCAATTGACTTTCCTTCATCCATGACAACTAGGTGTTTGACCAAAATGATATCTTGCTTTGCTAAGTCATAAACTCTATATCCCTTGACATCCTCATCATATCCTAAAAAATATATGGGTTTTCCCTAAGCATCAAGTTTCCAGTTTTTCTTATCCGTATCTAGACTGTAAACTTGGCTACCAAATACTTTAAGGTGACAAATATCTGGTTTCTTTCCAACCCCTCTCTCATAAGGTGTCATACCTTTGATTGCAGGGGTGCAGTCAAATTGTCAGTTTGCCTTCTTGGGCAGCAGTGGTTGTGGCTTAAAGTGGGTTAGTTAAATACTATCTAGAGGCTTCCTGTATTCTGTGGTCTAATGGAGGACACAGAATTGCACATACTGTTTACACTATCTCCTAGTGTTCGGTTTAACCTCTCAGCTACTCCATTTTGCTCTGAATTATGTGGTACAGTTTTATGGTGCTGAACTCCCTCATCTCTCAAGTATTCATCAAATTGGTTAGAGGTATATTCTCCCCCATTATCACTCTTTATTCTTTTAATGGGGGTTCCATGCAACTTCTCACTCCAAGCTTTATATTCTTTGAACTAAGTTGATGTTTTAGACTTTGTTTTTAGGAAGTAGACTCTAAAGTACCTAGACCAGTCATCGGTTATTGGTAACATAAACCTCTTTCCTCCAATCGAAGGTATTTTTGCAGGTCCCTAGATATCTGTGTGGACCAGATCTAGTACTTTCTCACCTCTATATGTGGCGGCTTTGGGAAAGGGAAGTCTGTGAGCCTTACCTTGAGCATAGCCATGACAATCATCCATCATTTCATTTTCCCCAAACTGAATGCCTTCTACTACCCCAAGCTTTTTCATTTCCCTCAACCTATCAAAATGCACATGCCCCAATCGATTATGCCATATCATCAACTTAGGAACACCAACATAATAAGCATTATTCTTTTCATTACTCAGGTTAAGCCTAAACATTGGTTCCCTACCCTTATGTGCCGTGAAGTAGACTTCATCCCCATACCTGGCTGTAAAGACTCCCTTTCTAGTGAAGGTATCAAACTCTTTGTCATCTAACATAGACGTAGAGACAAGATTTTTACTCAGATGAGGAATGTAGAGTACATCTGAGAAGGTGAGTAAAGAAGTTTTTCCCTCCACTAAGACTTTCAGATCTACCGACCCCACTAGATCTGTTTTAACCACTCTTCCATCCCCATACTCTATCCCTACAGTAGGGATTTTACTAAGCTTAGTAAAGAGGTGCTTATCACTACAAATATACATGGATGCACCTGAGTCGATAATCCATCCTTCATGTGGAGCTTCCCTAATTGCTCGGAGAGCACACTTGTGTCTCCGAGATATCTCATTTTTCTCCAGACTCTCGTGAAGAAGAAGCTCCCTATCCTCCTCCTCAGAGGACTCCTCCTTGGTCTCTTCTCTCACTTTTGTGACCACAAGTGCCTTTGTCTTCCCTCTAGAAGAACCCCCTCCACGCTTCTCTTGGAGCCTCGGCTCCCACAACTTGACACAATCCGCTATGAAGTGTCCCGGCTTTTTGCAAATGTGACAAAGACCCTTTGGTGGCCTCGCTCTTCCAGACTGATCTCTCTCTCTCTTTTGAATGGTTTCTTCGGATCCTTCCCCGATCGATTTCCTCCTGTAGCTAGAGCTTAGATGCTCTCCCCCCCCCTCCTAATCTCAATTGTGTTCTCCTGCACAAGTATCATCCTCACCACTGTGTTCCACTTCCATGAACTGTTAGTCATTTCTAGTACTCGGTACGGTATGTTTTTATACTCGTCAGATAACTTCATGATGAGAGTGTTAACTTTCATCTTCATTGTACCTTTCAACCCAGCACTCCCTATCTCCATATAGAAACAAGATAGATCATTACAATAGTGTAACATCTTTCCCCCTTTGTAAGTGTAATTCCCTAACTTTTGTTCATCCAACTGGAGCTTATGAATAGTACCAGCTCGATAGATTTCCACCAAACTCACACACAACTCCTCGGCCTTGTAAATGTGAAGGTGAGAGGTGGCCAAAGCTTCAGTGAGGTGCCTTAGAATGAAGTTTTTGGCAGCCATGTTTACATCTTCCCACATTTGAGTGTCGTTCTCCGTGGTCTTCACGGCCCCGCTCCAGGTGCCGTGGCAATAGGAGTGAGGGGTGTCTCCTTCCCTTTCCCCTTTTCGGTTACACTGCTGTCCCCATCATCTACCTCCTTCGCTGAAGTAGTCGCTGCTGTAGAAAACCTTCCTCCTCCAAATCCTGGTGGAGTTCCCGAGGGTGGACGTTTCACTTGTCCACTAACGATACCCCAGTATCGTTTTTCACACAAAGCCTCCATCATCATGGCTTCCCAATAGATGAACCTAGATCCATTGAAGATGGGCACTTTAGAGGGTTGGCCCATAACCTGCAATTCTGTGTCCTCCATTGGACTACAGAATTCAGGAAGCCCCTAGATAGTTTTTAACTAACCCACTGCAAGCCACAACCATTGCTGCCCAAGAGAGCAAACTGACAGTGTGACTGCTCCCTTGTGCAGCCTGGACTCCCCTGAGTCCGTAGCAAAAAGAATTATTGAAAACGGCTAACCAACCAATTAGTTATGAAGTGGCAAAGATGCCAAGTTTACACAAAACCCCCTAAGGGAAAGAGATCACTACCTACCAAATTATCTAAGTTCTAAACCCCTCTCACAACCCCTTTTACTGACGTACGAACCAATCAAAAGATTGTAGGGTACAGAAAGGTACTACAACCGATGTACTTTCTGTACGACCTGTGTATAGCAAGGCTATTGAGTGGGCGCGAGTCCCGCGACCGAATGTTATCTCTCCACGTGTTGCCAGGTCACGCCACGTCCACAAACCACCAAAGTGACCATTCCGCGATTTCGGCAGCGACATGTGTCGTCGGATTACAAACCGACATTCTATATTAGTAGTTGAAACAAATATCGGATTTATTTGTTTCGTGCGAGATAATGTTTCGCAATATATATTACTTAGTTCTATGTTGTTTCATTCGTCATTACGTTAATCGGATTCAGGGTCAAAAACACAGTTTAAACAAATATAACACCCTATATATTACAACGAACTTATACGACAGACCAATTAGAGTTGACAGCTACGCCTCGCTCTGCTGGTCGGGGGTTCGAGTTTTTCCGGACTCAACCTTTTGTTGAGAGTAACATAAGTCACTCTTTAGTCCTGCCTGCTGAATTATGGCCATGGCTCAACCACCCTCTCTATCCCTCGGTGACTACAACAAGTATGGTGGGTGGAGAGAGGAGGTGGAGGCAGGCTGTCCGCCTTTTTCTATTTCTCTTGTACTGATCTATTTAGACTTAGAAAATACCATATAAATCTAATATTTTTAACAGTTGGCAATGTTTCATTTCGTCACTGGTGTTGTACTGCGAGGTTTGTACTGAGACGGTTGGCAACATCAAATTATGCCAGTCGTATGCGCTCTGTACTGCGGACGCAATTGTGCCAACGGTACAATGGTTCGTACTGCGGACGCACGCCAACTTCAAATTGTGCTAACCGTACGCGGTCCGTTCCGCGGACGCACGACAACGTCAAATTATGCCAACCGTATGCGGTCCGTAGTGCGGACGCACGACAACGTCAAATTATGCCAACCTACGCGGTCCATACTGCGGACGCACGACAACGTTATATTGTGCCAACGGTACGACCGTTCGTATTGCTGACGCACGGCAACGTCAAATTGTGTCAACCGTACCCTGTTTGTACCGAGGACGGTTGGCAATGTTACATTACGCCATCCGTACGGCGGTCTGCACAGCGACGGGCGGCAACGTTACATTGTGCCCAGCGGTACTGCAGTCCGTACGTACTGCGGACGGATAGAAAAAAAATAAGACAGACACATCGCCTATATTAGGGTTTCCAGAAAGGCGAACAAAGTTCTCTTATTTATATATTGATGACTGAAAATAAAAACGATGACAAAATATTAAAATTCCGATCACGGTGTGGGTCGAACCCACAATCTTGTGCTCAGCGGTACTGCAGTCCGTACTGCGGACGGACAGAAAAAAGCTAAGACAGACACATCGCCTATATTAGGGTTTCCAGAAAGGCGAACAAAGTTCTCTTATTTATATACCGATGACAGAAAATAAAAACGATGACAAAATATTAAAATGTCGATCACGGTGGGGGTCGAACTCACAATCTTTGGTTTCGAAGACCAACGCCTTATCCATTAGGCCACACGACCAGATGTTATCAAAAATGTGGTTTATTGACAAATAAAAATATATCTGTTTTCATCACTTCAATTCATATATGAAACAGATTAATAGGGTCATTGCCATTATTGATAGGGTCCAATAGTCTCCATACATTATTTTTTTGGACCCAATAATTTTTTTTTGTTTTCTAGCGCCGCTAAACGAACGTTTTTCGCGACGTTCTGCATTGAACTCCATTTCTTTTCTTGGATCATGCGGCAGCCCTAGGGCTTGACCGTGACACACGGAAATGGACCAATGAATTCGAGGCCGTCTCACGTAAAATGATGCCGCGTGTCGACGAGAAACAGGTATTGTACTTGAAATCGTATCTTAACTCGAAACGGCGGCGAACGTTCGCACGAAAATCGTCTGCGCGACTGAAATGATTGCCAAAATATTTGGCGTCTTGTGTCCGTCATGTCGCGCTGGTATGTACGGATATTCCTCGGATCCAAGTAACACGAAGGGCTCGAAAACAAAAAACTGAAAACTGATACTTGGATAAAAGAAAACGTCGCCAACATGGAAAGCCCCCCTTACATTATGGATGATTTGCCGTCGTTTTGAGGGCAAATCGTTTAGTTCGTGCTGTTTCCCAGGTAAATTTGCGTACGATTTACCCCAAAAGTGTACGATTCGGCATAGTACAGTACTGTACGATTTCCCTCAATTAGGGCAAACTCATTCAATGCCATTACCCTAATAGTCACGACTCCGTCGACACCAAAAAAATTAAAAACATTTCAAACGGTTAAGTTTCTGCCCGGAGTAGCGGGCAGATTATAAACTATTGGAAAAGGTGAAACATTTGTTATTTTTTCCATTCGTGAGATCAGTTATTTTATTTGCCCCGCTATTTTTTCCTTCTCGATTCTTTTGGTTTTTGGCCTCTCCTTGTACGGCCGGTCAGCCTCCTAAAAACGTTTAAACTGGAAACTGACTTGCGTGTCGAAACATTTTTCTTGGCGACGTGACGGGTGTAGATCGACAGATCGTCTCCGTACAAAACAAGTACGGTAATTTTGGATTATATTCTGTTACGAATTAGGGTGCGTCTCCATGTGCCTAAGTAAGGGTTTTTTTCTGTCGTTTTCTCTTAAAACTTAGAGCCGTACTGCGTAGGTTTCAACCGTACAAAAAAATAGAGAAAATGAGAAGTACATTTTGCGTCATCATCGAATTTAAGATGTACTACATGTTGTCGTTTTGTGTTCTTCGACCCACGGCCACGCCAAAAAACGTCATCTTCAAACTTTTCTTTAAAACACAGGGAAGATGTGTTTTAAAACAAAGAATTTTCGAAAAACAAATAGAAACACGTAATCGCACGTGTTTATTTTTTTCAGGAAATTTCAAAAGAATTCAAGCGACGACGAAAAGTGCACGATCCGCTATGTTTTGTTCGTTTCCGTTCAGGTACGACAAAGCAAAGTACACAATTTGTTAGGTTTTGTCCGTTTGCGCCTGGTACGGATTTTATTTCGCCAGGGGTCTCAAGATCCGATGCCATTTCACGTCGAGCGAGCAAGAGACGCAAAGGCAAAGTGCATCTTCTTCAACCGTGAAACGGCACAGGCTGGATGGCGGTACGTCTACAATGTCACGAATAGTCATGCGACGTCACAAGCAGTTACAAAAATAGCGTGCGTCATCACAGATTGTACATGTCGACAGCCGTCACGGGCATTGTCGACGTATACAATCGTCACGCCCTTAAGTGACAACTTTGTTTGGTACTCATAGGGACACCCGAAATCCGGGTCCGCCGGATCTGCGCTAAAAAACAAAGTAAATTCTCTAACAAAGTAAATTCTCTAAGTTTTAAGTACATGGAGACGCACCCTTAGGGTATGTCCCCATGTACTTGTAACTTAGCGAACTTGCTTTGTATTTTAGCGCGGATCCGCCGGACCCGGTTTTCAAGTGTCCCTATGTGTAAGAACGTAATCGTAACTTACGTTTGTGACGATTGTATACGTCGACAATACTTGTGACGGTTGTCGACGTCTACAATGTGTGTTGTCGCACGTTAATTTTGGAATTGCTTGTGACGTCATATGTCTTACCGTGACATTGTAGACGTACCGCATTCCAGTCTGTGCCGTTTCACGGTTGAAGAAGATGCGCTTTACCTTCGCGTCGCCTGTCCGGTCGACGTAAAATGGCATCGGAATTTCGCGACCCTTGCAAAAAAAAAAAAATCCGTACTGAACGAAAACGGACAAAACCAAACAAATTGTGTACTTTTATTCGTCGTATTGAACGCAAACGGACAAAACATAGCGAATTCTGTACTTTTCTTTGTCCTTGAAAATCATATGAAAATTTTCGAGAATTACCATAGTTCAAAAGTAGGTGAAAGTAGGCCCATACAATATGCCTATTGTATGCAAAACATACAATATGACCTTAAGACCCATATTGTATTCGGACCTATTCGGACCAAAAATTGGACCAATAAAAAACATTCGGACCAAAAGTTTTTATTTACACCGTCAGATTCGGACGATCGGACGGTCGCTGATCAAAGTGGCGATCTAAGAAGATCACATGAAAAGCCCATAACACAACTTACGATAAAGGCGCCGACCAAAGGCCTACCATAAAAACGCCTACTTTTGAACTATGAGAATTACGGCACGTACGAATATATGTTCCTATTTGTTTATCGAAAATGCCTAGTTTTAAAACACATCGCGCATGTGTTTTAAACATAAGCTTTAATATGACGTTTTTTGTCGTGGAAGTGGGTCGAAAAACACAAGACGACAAATTTTCGTACATCCTAAGTTCGAGGATGACGCAAATTGTACTCTACAAATTTGCGATTCCTTCGCACGGTTTCAACTTAGGCAGTACGGTGCTAAGTTTTACAAGAAAACGACAGAAAAAAACCCTTACCTATGCACATGGGGACATACCCTTAGTAAACCCACATTACAACATAATTGTTTTTTTGACTTGTGTGAAAATTTTGAATTTTCACTTTCCTTCCGCCTTAACCCCTTTTTACCCTTTTCTTCTGTTTCCACAACGATCGATCACCACCACTCATTTTTCAATAAAAGACCATTAACAAAAATTAGTAAATAAATAACATTTACAAAATGGGCAAATGAGATACCCGTACCCCAACAATTGTGGAACATAAAACAATAAAAAAACACTCAGTTTAGATAAAATTACCTTCAAAAAAATGGTAAAGAAACGAACTTCTCCCGAAGCCCCTAAACCAAACGTGGAAATGATCTCCGAATAAGAGAAAACTTTGGATAATCCAATAAGACAAAACTTTGGATATCTCCAAATAAGACAAAACTTTGGATATGGTAATTAAAAAAAAAAGGATTTTCAACGAAAGTCAAACAAAGATTGTTTCTCAAAAATTTATGACTTCAAAATTTGAAAACATCATATCTTTTTATTACCAAAGACGAAATCTCGCAAATACATAGTCTCCATAAAATACATAAATTTGCCTTTTTAAAATCTGAACCTATTTTTTTTTATTAATTTTTTTACTAAACCTATTTGTACCGCAAAGACGAATACCGTAAATTTCTCTTTAATAACCTAATTTCAACATGAAACAAATAACCATAAAAAAAAGTAAAACTAAAAAGATGCTAAACAAATAAAATGGAAACCTTTATATACACAAGAACAACTTATACCTTCTTTCAAAATTTGTCGGTAATCATCAATACCCATTTATACCCCTTATGACATATCCATTTCCGATCTATTGTTATGATCCGGGTTTCCTCGGTTTGAATTTTTCCCTTCTTCATTAGCACCCTCCAAAAAAAAAAAAAAAAAAAAACCTTTTTTTTGTAAGATTTGAATTTTGCAACCCACCTTTTTTTATTTTTCGTTTGTTTGTTTTTTATTTTTGTTACAGGACCTCATAAAACCATGATAATAATAATAATAATATATATAAAAAAAAAACTTTTCTCCTTCTTTCTTCCTTCTACTTTCCCCTCCCTCAGTCGTAAAAAAAAAGGAAAAAAGAAAAAACCTCACCTGAATTATTTTTTCGCTCTGTTGAAAGTATTGGTTTGGGTGGTTTATCCCACTCTCACACTCCGCCCCCCGGAGGCCCTCAAATACCGCCCCACAGGCCACCTGGATTCACACTAATTCAGGTGTGGATTAGTTTATCGATTAATTAATTAATTAAATTAATTAATTTATTTGTGTTTTACCCTTGGTGTATTTATTCATTTGTTTTCTTTTTATAAGGTTTTTCACGCATTCGGAGCCCCGGAGGTCCTCACAGACTGTTCCCTGAAGCCACCTGGATCCACACTAATTTAGGTCACCGTCAGGTATGTACTCTTTTTATTAATTTATCTAACATTTTACCTTTTTTTATTTCAACCAATTTTTTTTGTTTTCTTTTTTTTATTTTTATATGCTTTTTAATTTATTTTATTGTTGTTGTTGTTGTTGTTGTTTTTATTATAATAATAATTATTATCATTATATTTATTATTATTATTGTTGTTGTTTTTATTAAAATTATCATTATTATTATTATTAAGGTAGAGGTAGAGGTAGAGGTAGAGGTAGAGGGAGAGGGAGAGGTAGAGGTAGAGGTAGAGGTAGAGGTAGAGGGAGAGGTAGAGGGAGAGGGAGAGGGAGAGGGAGAGGTAGAGGTAGAGGTAGAGGTAGAGAGTGTGGGAGAGGGAGAGGGAGAGGGAGAGGCGGAGATAGAGAAAGAGGTAGAGGGAGATGTAGAGGTAGAGTTAGAAAGAGAGGGGGAGGGGGATGGAGTGGGACAAAGAGGGAGAGGGCGAGGGAGATAGAGAGGGAGAGGGAGATGGAGGGGGAGAGGGAGAGGGAGAGAGAGAAGGGGGGGGGGAGAGATAGGGTAGAGGGAAGCACCTGGTAGTGGTGGGATTTTGCCTTCTCTACCGCCTCATCTACGACTCGTGACGGAACTCGCAGGGAAGAGAGAGAAGCTCGGAGGTTTTCTTCACTGGAAATAAAGTAAATTGTTTAAAATAAATAAATTAAAATAAAATAAACAATGTTGTAAATAATTAAATTAATAGATAGGTAAATAAATAAAGAGATAATAATATAAATAGATAAAGTAGATAAATACGTAAATAGATAAACCATACAAATAGATAAATAAATGAATAGATAAATAGATAAATAATATAAATAGATAAATAAATAAATAGATAAATAGTTAAATAGATAAATGGATAAATTGATAAATTACCAAGTAAACAAATGAGTTAATAAATAAATACATGATAGATAAATAGATAATCAAACAAATAAATGAACGAACAAAAAAAAACCCAAAAATAAAAGAATAAATGAATGAATGAAGAGGTGGAGGGAGTGGAGGGAAAAAAAAAAGAAATAAAGGTAGGGAGGAGAGGAAATAATAAAAAATCAAAGAAAGGGGAGAGAGGGAGAGGGAAAGGGGGGAAAGAGAGAAAAGGGGGATAAGGGAGAGAAAAGAGTGGAGAGGGAGAGAAAAGGGGGGAGAGAGAGAAAAATGGGGGGAGAGAGAGGAAAAAGGGGGGAGTAGAGGAAAAAGGGGGAGAGAAGGGGAAAGGGGGGAGAGAGGGGGAAAGGGGGGAGAGAGGGGGAAGGGGGGAGAGAGGGGGAAAGGGGGGAGAGAGAGGGAAAAAAGTGGACCTAAAATGGCGATAGGGGCACCCATGGTGGTCTCCGACTCCTGGAGTACTCATTATTATTTTCATACAAGAATATGGGGTATAATCCTGTTTTAAAAAAAAAAAATCGATTTTTTTTTTTAATAAAGTAATGTTGCATGATAGGCCCCATCAAAAAAAAAAAAAAAAAAAAAAAACTTAAAGTGAAAAAGAAGGAAAGAAAGAAAAGAAAACTTGGGTATAGTCCTATACATAAAGAAATAGATAAAAAAAGACACAATAAAAAAAAGGTGAATAAATGAATAAGAAAAAAATAAATAAAAAAAATAAAATAAAAACAGGAAATGTAGGCAATTTTTTTGTTTTTGTTTCTTAGTATTATTGAAAGAAAAAACATTGAAAAAAAGAAAAAAGCGGGAACAGCGACAAAAATCAAAACTTGAAGAGCAAAAATATAAAATTCAATCAAAGCTTCACATTTGAACAAAAGAAGAAATCGTTATGTTAAAATTAATAAGAAATTGTTATTTTAGAATTAAAAAGAAATTGATATCTTAAAATTAAAAAGAAATCGTTTTTGTAAAATTAAGTAAATATTGATGCACTCCCTTAAATACTTACGAATAAAGAATTGAATTCTTTCTTTTAAAATAAATCAATATATTGATACACTCTCTTATCTATTCATCTCAATTTATTTGATCTTTGATTTTTTTAGAATTACTTTTATTTTCTTTCATTTATTTATTTATTTTCAATTTTCTTTGAACATTTCCTCACCGTCCTTTTCCCCTCTTTTCCAAAATTGTGACGAATCGAATACGCATACTCCTTGTCAAATTTCTCCGTCCCCATCTGAAAAGTCAACGGAAGTCAATACAAGTCAACAAAAGTCAACCCAAGCCATAGTAAGTCAATGTTAGTCAACATAAGTCATATCAAGTCAACACGGCAACAAAAGTCAACCCAAGGAGAAATAGGTCAATAAACATCCAATCTTGCTCAACAAAAGTCAAACCCAAACCATAAAGTCAACGAAATCCAATTCTAGCCAACAAAAGTCAACCCAAGTCAACCGAAGTCAAAATAAGCCAAAGTAAATTGACAAAAGTCATCCCAACTTCATTATCTTCAAGGAAACTCGATCCAAACTTCAGTCAATGGGATCAAAGAAAAGTCAACAAAACCTAGTTGTTCGATTCGTGGTTTTTTTGATTTTTTTACGAATATTCCTTATTTTTTCTTGATTTTGAACTTTTCGTAAATTTCGTATACTTTTCGCTGTACGGAAAAAATGTAAGGAAAATTTGAAAAAAGAGTGCCGACGCTTGGCCCTGTTACACTTGTTTTTTTTTTTTTTGTTGTAAAGTCAAAGTCGGTCAGCGCATTTTATAAACACTTCATTATTGTTCCATGCGCATATTTATTATTTTTTTGAGCATTTCATGCGGGCGTTTTATGGAATTGAACAACTAGGCAACAAAGTCAAGAAAATGCAAGTCAAAAAGTCAACGCGAGGAAGTTTAAAAAAGTCAAAGCAATTTCATGCAAGTCAGCCAAACTCAAGTCAACAAAAGTCAACCCAATTCAACATGAGTCAACGCATTCCCAATTGTAGTCAACAAAAACAAACTCAAATCACAACTAGTCAACAGAAACCCAATAATAGCGAGCAAAAAGTCAAGCCAAGTCAACAAAAGTCAATGCAAGCCCAATTCTGGTAAAAGGAAGTCATGTCAAGTCAAAATAAGTCAATGCAAGTCAAACATAGGTTTCTCAAGTTAATAAAAGCCAAGGAAACTCGATTCAAACTTAACGAAATAAAAGAATAGTCAACAAAGTAAAAAAATGCAAGTCCAAAAAGTCAACTCTTGAAAATCTTGAATAGTCAAAGCAAGTCGATAAAAGTCATCCCAAGTCAAGTCGACAGAAGTCAACCAAGCCAATAATAGTCAACAAAAGTCAAAACCACAAAAGTCAACCAAAAAACATGCTCACATGCTTTTTCCCCCAGGTCCTATTCTTTTTCTTTTTTTTTCCGGTTGTTTCTTTCTTTCTATGAATTTTTCCTCTTCTTTATAATGCATCATATTTTTTTCTGCTTTTATTTTTTGTTCTAATTTTTTTTAGAACTGGTTTTTGTTACGTACGTGCGCCACTTTTTTTTTCCCAATTCTTTTTCCCCCACTTTTTTATTTCTTACTTTTTGAGAAAATTCGGAGCGCCAAAAATTGAGGGCGTCCACCAAACTCAATCCAATTCCCTAAAATAAATTCCCCCAAATAAAAATAAGACAAAAAAGGAGGCAAATAGGGTTTTCAAGGGTTTTTTAGGATTTGAGGGTTTTTTAGGGTTTTTTAGTCTTGCCCAACGTACTGTACAAAAAAATGAAGTTAAATATAAACGTAAAAATAAAACCCAAAAAAAGAAATAGAGAAGAAGAAAGAAAGAAAGAAAGACAGAAAGATAGAACCAAAAAAAAGAAAAAAGAAAAGAAAAAGTAAAAGAACAAAGAACAAAAGTTAAAAAAAAGAAGAATGGAAGTACAAAAGAAAAGAAAAGGAAAACGAGAGATAAAAGACAAAAGAAAAAGGACAAAAAAGAGAGGAGAGGAGTGGAGAGGAGAAGAGAAAAGAGGAGCGGAGCGGAGAAGAGAGGAAAAGAGAGGAGAGGAGAGGAGAAGAGAGGAGAAGAGAGGAGAGGAGAGAGATAAGAGAAAAAGAAAAAAAGAAAAAAAGCGGAAAAAAAAACCAAAACTTACTTTTAAAAAAAGACCCAACTGCAGTCGACCGCCGTGTCGGAGATGGTGGTCTTCTTTCACCTACACTCCCCCCCCTCCCAAACAAAAAACAGAAAACAAAAACAAAAAAAAACAATGATATAAAATTGTTAAACCTTTCAAAAAGGTGACAAACAAAAGGAAAAATAAAATAAAATAAAAACAACACCACTTCTGTACCGAAAAAAAAAAAAACTGTCACTTACCAGCACAAAAAAACCCCGACTCATCCCCCCTCAAATATAACCCCACTCCTTTCCCTCCCCTGAAAAAAACTCCCTCCCTTTACCCCCCAAAATGGACCGCTCCTCTCCCTCCTCCCCCCTCACCTTCCTGTACATGTGCCTCATGCACATCGGGAAGGACCTCTCCGCCAGCACCGCCAGATCCGCCAGCGCCACCTCCCGCTGTGACGTCACCTGCCACGTCACCACACGTGACACGTCAGCACACACCACGTCACCACGTTACAATATGTTAAGCAAGCATGCAGCACACAGGGCACATCAGCACGCAACACCAGCAACCTGGCACGTCAGCAGCCATGCCACGTCAGCACATGTGCCACATGAACAAATTTGACTTGTTAACACGGTTGCCACATCAGCACAACTATGATCTACGAGATGTTTGCCACGTCAGCAAACTGAACAGAGGCACTGGAAAACAGCCAGCATAGCCAGGTCAGCATCTACACCACCATGACAACATGTATGCCACATCAGCAAAAGTGCCATGTCAGCATGCATGCCACACCAACAGACGCAAAAAAGAACCACACAAGAACTATAAAATACCAAGATTGTAGCGTGTTTTTTTTTTTTTTTTGTTGTTGTTTTGGACTGACCTGGGAGTAGTCGGGTCCAAGATATCGGGTGCTCAACGCCTCCACCAACTGCAACAGAACGGAGCGGAAAGGAAAACACATAGAAACAAGAGATGATATGGTTTCGGTAAAACAGTTTGCAAGGCGTCTATATACCATAATGCAAGAGGGGGGATGGGGAGAGGAAGGTACACCGCCAATCGTTATTAGCGTTGTGTACGCTAATTCCGTCCCGCTTTTTTTTTTTATTATTCTCAAATAGAATTATCCACACTATTTAAAAAAAACCCTAATTCCTAATTAGAATAGACGATTTCTTCGAAAATTTTCAAATTCCCAATTAGCGTAAACCATGCTAATTATTCGTATACGCTAAAAAAACTTACACGCTAATAACGATTGGCGGTGTAGTGGACGAAGAGAGTGAGAGGGAGGGAGGGAGCGAGAAGGAGAAAGTGAAGGAGAAAAGTGAGAGAGGGAGGCAAAAAGGAGGGAGAGAGGGCGGGGGGGAAGGAGGGAGAGAGAGGAAGAGGAAGAGGGAGAGTGAGAGGGAGAGGGAG
>JBBHKE010003462.1:134964-137464 GCA_037447655.1 Zygnema cylindricum
TTGTTTCTCTTTATTTTTTGTTTGTTGGTTACCATAAACTCTCATTCTTTGAAACTAAAACTGTAAATAGAATGGAACTAATATTAATAACTTAATAATAATGTAAATACATAATAAAATAACTTAATAATACTGTAATAAAACATCGACTAAACAGTGAATAAAGTATAAGCAAAAATTAAAACATAAACAATGAAAAAGAAAAAAAAAAAAGGAATAAACATAAACTACGAATAGAAAAAAAAAGAGAAGGAATAAACTATCTGCAAAAAATAAAAAACAGCGGAAATAAAACATCAACTCGAATAGACAAAAAAATAAAACATTATTAACTCAAACACATGATATAAGTACATTGCAATTACAAAATAAAAATACAATAAAAAAACTATCCATTGCAAATACATAGTACAATTACAGTAGAAAATTAGGGTTTCAGAGCAGACCTTGACAGTCTGGAGGAGATCATTGCAAACATAGATCATAAATAAAGTAAAATACCATCCATTGCAAATACAAAATGTAAATATAGTAAAATACTGTCCATTGCAAATACGATATACTATCCATTGCAAATACACAATATTATTAAGTAGAAAAATTAGGTTTTAAGACCAGACCTTGACAGTATGGAGCAGATCGGAGCAGGGGGCGTGCACGTGAGCAAAAGGCACCTTGTGTGGTTGCAAACTTTCCAGTCGATCTCTTACCACTAGTCCCTGGAACCAATAAAAACCTTTAAATAAATATCACTCTTTGGTTTTAAATAACACTAATCGAAAACTTTCCAGGAAATCCCTTCCCACTACCTTTGAATCGCTTACCACTAGTCGCTGGAACCAATAAAAAACTTTACATAAATAACAGTAATTGCAAATTTATCATCGAATCTCTTACCACTAGTCCCTGAAACCAGAAAAAAACTCTAAATAGAAAACACTAAAAACTTTGGTTTTAATTATCACTAATTGAAAACTTTCCAGTCGATTTCTTCCCACTACCTTTGAATCGCTTACCACTAGTCCCGGGAACCAATAAAAAACTTAAAAAAATAACACTAATCGCAAATTTTCCAGCCGATCTCTTACGACTAGTCCCTGAAGAAAAAACTGAAAAACTTTAATTAAATAAGGCTAATGCCTACGATAAAATCATTAATGAAGTTAGTAAAAAAATTGGTTTTAAATAAAAGTAATTGAAAAATTTCCACTCCTTACCACTAGTCCCTGGAGCCAGTGAAAAACATTAAATAAAAAACACTAATGTTTATAATCATTGATAATTGCTTTAGCATGAGAAGGAGCTTCCAAAACCTTAACATTTCTTGATATTACGATGAAAATCGTCAATGAAGACGATAAAAAACTATTAACACTAATGTCTACGATGAAAATCGTCGATGAAATCACGAAGTCAAAGAAAAACTTTGAATAAACAACTCTAATGTCTACGATAAAAATTGTACTTTGCCTTTAAATAACACTAATTAAAAAGTTTCCAGTCGATCCCTTACCACTCCTTTGAAACACTTACCAGTAGTCATTGAAGCCAGTGAAAAAAAAAAAAACAAAGGCTTTATATAACACTTATCCCTTACCAGTAAGTCCTCGAAAACTTTGGTTTTAAATAACAATAATTCCTTACCACTAGTCCCTATGGTAAAATTCGGTTTAAAATAACAATAATCCCTTAATACTAGTCCCTGTCGAAAACTTTGGTTTTAAATAACACTAATGTCTACCATGAAAATCCTCCCTCACCACTGCATTGCCCATCGTTATTAGCGTTAAGAATTATTAAGTGTTAATGCGAAATTAGAATATATAATACTGATTTAGTTTAAGGAGACGTGACAAATTGTAGTCAACTCCCTTAAATGGTATTGTTAACACTATTTTATGATTTTCGGCCAAAAAAATATAATAACAATGAGCGTAAATGAATAACAAGTATGAGGAGAGTTAACAAGTATGAAGAGAGTTAATAACTCTATTTCCGGTCCAAATGAAGTCGCTAGTGAACCGCATATTAAAATTAGTGTTAAGAAAACAACAATTACTATCAATAACACTATTAACAACACTATTTTGTGTCCATTTTGATGGCGAAAATTCCGGGACAAAACTAGTGTTATTAATTCTAATAGCGAATCACGGTGTAGCGAAAAATTTTAAATCCTCCCTTACCACTACACTTCCCTTACTACTAGAAATCATGAGTTAACGTTAACAACACTTAATTAGTTAAAGTGGCCACAATAAGCCATGTGGCAGAACACAATATAGTGTAGTTAATTTTAATTAAGTGTTAAGGCTAATAATTCACAAACTCTAATAGAGAGTGTAGTCCCTAAAGCCAGTGAAAAACTACCATTAATGTGAAAAACTAACCATGAAATCCTCCCTTACCACTACTCCCTTCGTGAAAAAAAATGCCGTCAAATAACACTAACGACTACCGTTAAAATCCTCCCTTACCTCTAGTCTCCAAAGCTAATCAA
>JBBHKE010003462.1:142464-172153 GCA_037447655.1 Zygnema cylindricum
GAGAAAGGAAGGAGAAAGGAGAACGAGAAAGAGAAAGAGAAAAGAGAAAGGAGGAAGGAAAAAGAGAAAGGAGAAAGGAAAATGAGAAAGAGAAAAGGGGACGGAGAAAGAGAAAGGACAAAGGAGAAAGGAAAAAGGAATAAAGGAAAGGAGAGAGAGAAAGGAGAAAGTAGAAAGGAGAAAGAGAAAGAGAAAAAGGGAAGGAGAAAGAGAAAGGACACAGGAGAAAGAGAAACGGGAAAGGAAAAAGGAAAAAAAGAAGGGCGAGAGAGAAAGGAGAAAGGAGAAAGAGAAAGAGAAAAAGGGAAGGAGAAAGGGAAAGGACAAGGGAGAAAGAGAAAAGAGAAAGGAAAAAGAGAAAGGAGAAAGAGAAAGGAGAAAGAGAAAGGAGAAAGGGAAAAAAGAAAGAGAAAGAGAAAAGAGAAAGGAGAAAGACAAAGGAGAAAGGAAAAAGAGAAAGGGAAAGAGAAAGAGAAAAGAGAAAGAGAAAGGAGAAAGAGAAATGAGAAAGGAAAACGAGTCACTTGTAGAGAGGAAATAACGATCAAAGACTTGTAAATGTCTGGTTACAATTACTTCAGCTTGAGAATAGGAAGAATATCTAATTATATAGCTAGCAAAAATGTCAAAGTTGTAACCATTTTTTCCCCGTCGTCCACTTTACAAAAAAAAGCATTTGGAATTTTCCCTCTCTTTCTCTCTCTCTCCTTCCCCCTCCCCTCATCCTCCCTCCCGCTCCCCTCCCCCCTCCCCCTCCTCCTGCCCCTCCCTCCCTCCATCCCTCCCCTCCCCCTCCTTCCCCCTTCCCCTCCCTCTCTCCCTCCCTGAACATTTGAGAAGCAAAAAGTTTGACTCTTCTCTCTCTCCCTTTGCATGGAAAGTACAGATTTGCAGAAAAATGGAGTACTGCAACGAGAAGAAACTGCAAATATATCTACTTAGAGAGAGATAGAGAGAGGGAGAGAGAGAGAGCGAGAGAGGGAGAGAGAGAGAGAGAGCGAGAGAGGGGGGGAGAGAGCGAGAGAGAGGGAAAGAGAGAGCGAGAGAGAGGGAGAGGTAGAGAGGGAGAGAGAGGGAGGGAAAGATAGAGAGGAGAGAGATAAAACTGAAACTGACCTCGGCTGGATGTATACCTCCACAAGCTACATTTATCGCAAGTTTTCCGACAGGAATACCCATACCCTGCACTGAAAACCGGTTCAAACCTTCATCTTATAATCTGTAATATAACAACTTTACATCGTTAAAAAATACTTCTTCTTGAAAAGAAGGCGAAAACAAAAAATCGCCAAACGGCTCAAACCTTCATCAACTTTTCATTGTTAAAATATATTTCTTACAAAGGAAAGGAAAGACAAAAAACATCACTGTGTACAACACATACATCGGATCTCGATTATAAAAATTGTATTTTTTAGCTTACTATACTTTCATGGTGAAAATTGTGCATTCTATAATGGAAACGATTTACAAACATTATAAACAAATTTGAATTCGGTTTGCACATTGAACTTCCAAATCGAATTACAACTCAAATAATGGCATTCTCTCAAATCTATAAAACCAAATAGGATTTAAAACCAGTTTTATCCTTCATAAACTTTGAGTATTTGAATATGTTTCTTTAAGTACAAAATCTGAATTTGTCTATTTAACACCGACGTAAATGTGACATGAAGCCAAACTTATAATAAATCGTCTGCATAAAATACTCGTTTTACTATAAATATGTACTCTAAAATACTCGTTTTACCATAAATATGTACTCTTAAATTTTATGCAAGTTTTCAAGAAAGTAACTTAAATACAAATTGACAAGCTAAAGTATGAAACTCAGGGCAAGGTTAGGAAGTTGTGACCAACGACTAGGTGACATTGACCAAAACTTAATCCTGCAAAAAACAATCAATTGTACTTTTCCATGGTCTTCATTACCTTCCTCTAACCTCCATTTCCCTCTCACTTCCCACATGTCCCTCTCATTATCCACATTTGCCTTCCTCTATCCACATTCCCCTCCCTCTTCCCACATTCCCCTCCCCTCCTATTGTTATCCATATTACCCTCCTACTGTTACCCACGTCGAAACAGAAAAGACGACAAGTTAAATTTTAGGGTTTTAAAGGGCTTATCTAGGGTTATTTAAGGTTTTTCCTTTCAAATCGTTACCCACACTCCCCTCCTGCTGTTACCCACACTCCCCTCCTATTGTTACCTGTACTCCCAAGTCTCCCAAACCGAGCACTCTCTCTCCATCAGTTACCACAATGGCCCTCACTCTCCTCTCCGGCCAATTCTTCAAAAGCTCCATCACTCTCCCCCTATCATTGGAGCTTATGAAAAGGCCTCTCGGTCGTCGAAACATGAGACCATATTTCTGACACACGATTCCTACCGTAGGAGTGTACCTGAAAAAAAAAGAAAAAAAATTGGAAAAAAAAAAGAAAAAAGTGGAAACAAAGTGATTGTCAAATTAACAGAGGGGAATAAGAAAATCTGTATAACACTCGAGCTTATTTAAAAGTCCTCTCGGTCGTCTAAACATGAGAACTTATTTCTGAGAGTTAATTCCCACTGTCGGGTGTACCTGAAAAAATAGTGATTGTCAAATTAACAAAAAAAAAAAAAAAGTCAAGTTTGTAGGTTAGGAAAGAAAATTAAAACATCTACGCCCATATTTCTGACATACAATTCCCACAGCCGGAGTGTACCAAAAAAAAAGATTGTCAAACTAATAAAAAACGGAAAAAATAAAAAAACTCTGTAGACTAGGAAAGAAAGACATAACACTCGAGGGAGGAAATACAGTGGGTAGACAAACGTGCTACATATATAAAAGTATAAATACATATATATACATACACACACATATATATATATATATATACATACACATATATATACATACATATATATACATATATATACATACATATATATATAAAATATATAAATATATATACACATATATATGTGTATATATATTTATATATTTTATATATATATGTATATGTGTATATGTGTATATGTGTATATGTGTATATATATGTATATATATATATATATATATGTATAAGTGTATATGTGTATATATATATATATATATATATATATATATATATATATATATATATATATATCTACATATATATACACATATACACTTATACATATATATATATATATATATATATATATATATATATATATATATGTATATATACATTATATATATACAGATGTATGTATATATATATACATATATTATTAGATTAGAAGTCATGGCAACAGAGAATAGAGTGGAAGATAAAAGGTAGCCTAAAATTGATAAAAACAATAAACAAAACAGGCTTTAAATAAGAAAAGGAAAGTATTCTGAGAGTGACCTCTCAGGGACTGAAGGAATTAACTCGAAGAGTCACTTGACCCTTCAGTCAAAGGATCCGGTCAAGAGTTATAAAACAGATCTCTGACCGGATTCCATTCTGACGAAAATTCAAGTACGCAGAGAAAAATGATTTGACAAGACAAAACAGATCTACAGATCTGCAAGACACAGATCTGACAAGACAGACTAGCAGACTGAATTACCGAAATCCTAGATACTGAAACAGTCTGTAATTCTAGATTTCGGTATTCTAAATGTTACTAGTTGTCTTAATACAGAATACTTCTAGCAAAGCCTAATCATCTAACATCCCCCCTCTTTGCTAGAAGTTAAGACCGGCTGAAGTTCGATGAAGTTCGAACTGAGGTCGATGAAGGCCCTTGGTGAGGAAATCGGCCAATTGGAGGGAAGTCTGGCAGTACTGGAAGGTGAGAGTGCCAGCTGCAATGGCCTCCCTTGTAAAGTGGTACTGTATGTCAATATGCTTGGTTCGTCGATGGTGAACTGGGTTGCTCATAAGAGCAAGGGCTCCCTGAGAATCACAAAAGATTGTAGTTGGGGAAGATGGAGGAAATTGAAGGTTGGAAAGGAGGGATCGAAGCCATATCGCTTCCTTGGCAGCGTGTGTTGCTGCCATATATTCCGCCTCTGTGGACGATAGAGCGACTGTCGGCTGCTTTTTGGATGCCCAGGAGACAAGAGCTCCTCCGAGAGAGAAGCACACGCCGGAGGTGGAGCGGCGAGTATCAAGATCTCCCCCCCAGTCCGCATCACAAAAGCCAACAAGGACTGGAGAGGAAGCGCCAGAGAAGGTGAGACGGAGAGTGCTTGTGCCTTTGAGGTAGCGGAGCACACGCTTTGCAGCGAGGAGGTGCTCAGGTGAGGGGTTAGAGAGAAATTGGCTGAGCTGGCCAACTGCAACCGCAATGTCTGGCCGCGTGCCAGTCATTGCATACATAAGAGAGCCCACCATGGATCTATAAAGGTCAAGAATATCTCCATGGACAGGCCCAATGGAGTTGCTAATGAGTTTGGTATTAGCATCCAAGGGGGTGGAGACGGGGGTGCAGTTAGTCATAGAAAACCTGTCTAAAATTTCAGCAATGAATTTTTCTTGAGACAGGTAAAGGGTTCTGGCTGCCCTATCACGACTTACGAGGATGCCAAGGCAAAACTCCAACTCCCCTAAATCTGTCATTGAAAAATGAGAGTTGAGCATGTGTTTGACTAAAAGAATTTGAGTGAGGGAAGGGCTAGAGAGAAGGAGGTCATCGACATTGCCTTTGATATTGGGCCTTATGATTATAAGGGTCTCAGATTACCTCGGATGAATATGCCGAAATCTACAGCCAATTTTAGGAATGCTTCGCTTAAGAGAATAAACTCCAAGAGCTGGCTCCAGACGGGAGCTTCCTTAAGGCCGTATAGAGACTTCAGGAGGCGGCAGACGAGATGCTCCGTGCCTGGAGAGATGTATCCTTCCGGTTGCCGAATGAAAATTTCCTCTTGGAGATCACCGTAAAAGAAGGCAGTCTGCACGTCCATCTGGTGGACGTGCCAGTCTTGGGAGGCGGCAAGTGAAAGGAGGATACGAATAGAGGCAAATTTTGTGACGGGAGCATAAGTTTCGGTAAAATCTAGGCCCTCTTTTTGGAGAAATCCCTTTGCAACAAAGCGAGCTTTGAAGCGGTCAAGGGAGCCATCCGCCTTTGTTTTGATGCGAAAGACCCATTTTGAGCCTATGGCCTTGCGGCCTGGAGGGAGAGGAGTCAGCTTCCATGTGCCATTTTGCTTTAAGGAGGCAAATTCAGCATCTGTGGCGGCCTTCCAGGCTGCGGCATTGGGACCAGCCATGGCGGCCGAGAAGGACAAGGGAACGTCGGTGGTGGCAATGTGGGCAACTCCATGAGAAATGGGGTTTGTCCGTGCTTCGATGCGAGTACTTCTTCGGACAGCGGGTGGCTGGTCTGAGGAAGGGATAGATGGAATGTTATATGGAGGAGCAGATGGTGAGATGGGAGAGAGGGAGTACAGGTCAGAGATTGTTTTGGCAAGAGGAAGTGAACTAGAAAAGGGAGATGGTGCACAGATAGTGGGGTTGAGCAAGGACAGAGAGAAGTGGGGGCAGAGAGGGTGTAAGAGGAGGTTGGGGAGGGAGGAGAGGAGAAAGAAGGGAAGTGGCTGGGGGTGGAGTAGGAGAGATGGGAAGAGGAGGCGAAGAAGGAGGAGAGGATTAGAGGAGATTAATTTTACGACAAGTGGCTTTTCATCAAACGTGACATCACGACTCAAAATGACGCGCCGTTCGTTATGTAGCCAAATTCGGTAAGCATTGGATTCGGTGGCATAACCGACCAAATATCTGGATTTGGCACGCCTGCTCCACTTGTGTTGAGGAGTAAGATCTTTCGCCCAAGCAATGCTGCCGAATATTCGTAAATGCGAAACGTCCGGTTTTTGGCCTGTCCAGGCCTCGTGAGGAGTGAGGTTCGGAAGAGTCTGGGTAGGGCATAAATTCGTAAGTAATTTGCTCTAGTGACGGCTTCGCCCCAAAACATAGGTGTAAGGAGGGCGAAGTGTAGCATGGATCGTCCCATGTTGACAACAGTACGGTTATAACGCTCCGAGACTCCATTCTGTTGAGGAGTATGAGGTGTCGTAGTTTGATGCACGATTCCATGAAGCGAGAGAAAGGAGTTACACTCTGTGGAGCAAAACTCTCCTCCGTTGTCAGTTCGGAGGACTTTGATGCGACAATTGTGGTGATTTTCAACTTTCGCTTTAAAAGTTTGGAATGTAGCGAAAGTATCGGATTTGCGACGTACAAGGTACAGGTGACTGTAACGAGTAACGTCGTTAATGAAAGTGACGTAATACATAGCTCCGTTATGACTTGAGTTGGACATTGGTCCACATAAATCAGAGTGGATTAAAGAAAGTGGGTCATAGGATTGAGTAGTGCTTGAAGGAAAGGACGGCCGTGGAAATTTTCCTTCGATGCATCCAGTACAGAAAGGGATTTTTCGATTCACAAGAGAATCCAATCTAGTAACAAGGCCTTTTGATAATTGATGAAAGCTAGGATCGGAAAGATGTCCGTACCGTAGATGCCATTTGGAGAGGGTGATATGTGGGGAAGAGATGGCAATGTTGGCAGATCCAACGGGAGAAAAAGAGGAAAGAATATAGATGTCTCCGTGTTTTACTCCTGATCCAACAGTTTGGTTTGTTTGGGTTAAAAAGTTAACGTGATTTGAGGAAACACGGCCGTAGCTCCTTGGTGTAAAGCCGCGCCGACCGAAAATATATTTTTTCCTAGAGAATGGACAAAAATGACGTTGGTGAGTTTAATGCTGGCCTGATTTGGGGATCGGCCAGGAGTGCAGGTTTGACCAACGTGCGTCGCGGTGAGGGCGGTGTTATTGCCAAGTAGGATTGGCATTGGAGGACTGAGTGGGGTGATGGAGACGAACCAATCGGAACGGGAAGATAGATGGTGGGAAGCACCGGAGTCAACTATCCAGGTGTCATCAGGTACAATTGGTGATAGGACCGAACCAGGGGAGGTGGAAACTGTCGCCAACGTGAATCCAAAATCGGATTGCGTCAGTGGGGTGGAAGAGTGTACATCGACCGTTGGAGGAAGCGGGGAAGATTGATGGCCATGGGCGTAAAGTGGATATGATAGGGCGTATCCGGGATGATGTGAGATGGATTGATCCAACGGTGGAGGATTGGCGTAATGGTACAGTTGGGCGACAGTTGGGCGAGAGAGTTGATTTGAGGAATTTGAACAGCTAGAACAGTGGCTTCAGCGGAGGAAGCTTGACCTTGGTATGGTCCACGACCTCTTGGATGACCTCACCCACCCGTACGGCCTGGTCCTCCTTGACGCTCATTTTTCCGTTTGCGAGCCGGGTAGAAATCTATTGTGTGATCAGTCGCTCGGCAATAGCGACAGGTGGTGGAGGAGGATTTTGGTGACTGGGGATTGGATGAAATTGCTGCCAAAGCAACAATTGGCGTGTTTTGAAAAGACTGCTTCATCTCCTCATGGACCAAGCGAGCCGTTAAAGTTGGAATGGTTAACGCAGTTGGAGAATTGTCAAGAGAGGAAATAAGGGACGAATAAGAGTCTGGCAGACCGCCAAGGATTGCCGAGATAAGATCATCGTCGGAGATCTTGGCATTAATACTCTTGAGCTATCCTGCCAAGGATTTCAGATGCTGAACATAGATCTGAATAGAATCGGTAGGCAGCTTTCGGTAGGAGTTCAGCTGCCGCAAGAGGAATAACTTATTAGACCAGGACTGATTTTCATAAGCAGAGGTCAAAAGTGACCATGCTTCGTGAGCCGAAGTGGAAGGGACGAATAAGAGTCCGGCACACCGCCAAGGATTGCCGAGATAAGATCATCGTCGGAAATCTTGGCATTAATACTCTTGAGCTGTCCTGCCAAGGATTTCAGATGCTGAACATAGATCTGAATAGAATCGGTAGGCAGCTTTCGGTAGGAGTTGAGCTGCCGCAAGAGGAATAACTTATTAGACCAGGACTGATTTTCATAAGCAGAGGTCAAAAGTGACCATGCTTCGTGAGCCGAAGTGGCGTCGCGGATGATGTCAATTTGCGATGACTCCAGAGCAAGAACAAGCCGAGAATGGGCTTCTTCGTTGCGAGCGAGACATTTGGTTTTTTCGGCAGCATCTGCAGGTTCGATCTCGCTGCCATAGGTGATTGACCAGAGTTTTTCGCGGCGCAAAAGGTGCTCGATCTTATACTTCCATCCGTAAAAGTCTGAGCCATTAAATTTTGCAACGGTATTGGCGTTGGACGGCCCATAACCTATTAGATTAGAAGTCATGGCAACAGAGAATAGAGTGGATGATAAAAGGTAGCCTGAAGTATAAGTTTTAAAATTGATAAAAACAATAAACAAAACAGGCTTTAAATAAAGAAAAGGAAAGTATTCTGAGAGTGACCTCTCAAGGACTGAAGGAACTAACTCGAAGAGTCACTTGACCCTTCAGTCAAAGGATCCGGTCAAGAGTTATAAAACAGATCTCTGACCGGATTCCATTCTGACGAAAATTCAAGTACGCAGAGAAAACAGATCTAACAAGACAGAAAACAAATCTACAGATCTGCAAGACACACATCTGACAAGACAGACTAGCAGACTGAATTACCGAGATCCTAGATACTGAAACAGTTTGTAATTCTAGATTTCGGTATTCTAAATGTTACTAGTTGTCTTAATACAAAATACTTCTAGCAAAGCCTAATCATCTAACATATATATACATATATATGTATAATATACCTATATATATACATATATATGTATAATATACATATATATATATATATGTATATATATGTATATATATATATATATATATATATATATATATATATATATATATATATATATATATATATATATATATATATATATATATATATATATATATATATACATATATATATATATATATATATATATATATATACATATATATATATATATATACATATATATATATATATATATACATATATATATATATATATGTATATATATATGTATGTATATATTATACATATATTATATATTTTATATACATATATTATATATACATATATTATATAAATATATATATACATATATATGTATATATTTATATGTTTATATATATACATATATATATAATACATTTGTTTCATACAAATGTTAGAAGTTATACACGAGAGGAAGAAATGAATGAAGACTCTTTCAAGTTTAAACTAGTTACTGAAAAGGGTTCAAAGAGATGGAAACAAGTCCAGAGAGATGAAAACGACGGATAACGCAAAAAGGCAAATAGATTTTTAAGCATTTTCCACATTTCCACCAGAAAAAAAAATCAAACAACAATCGGAAAAAGATCGGAGAAAAGAAAGAGAGAAAGAGAAAGAGATCTCTTACACAATCGGTAAAAGATCTTCAATGTAATCCATAAGGACTCTGTAGAAAAGTCGCTCGTTTCTTTCCTGCAACCAAGTAAACAAATTTCCTCAAAACTTTCAAGAAAAAAGTGATATTGTTTGACAAAATCCAAAAAACAAACAAAAAAAAAGGGCCAGGGACTAGAAAATTGTCCAAAAGCAAGTTCCAGATTTCATCTGAAACATGTTTTTTGCAACAATCTGGGATACTTCTTAATTAAAAAAAAAGGAAAAATAACGTTGTATCCGGGTTAAAGCTTCTGCTCTCATGATGATGTTTTTCTTTTGTTTGCAAAAAAGGACAAAAATGGATAGCTACACTTCCCATTTAATAGTGTAAGGCAATTATTAGTATTAATGCAAAATTAGTATCAACAATACTAATTTAGAGCAAAGGGACCTTTTCGATTTAAAGCCAGTAATTAAAATAGTGTTTTTAAAACCATTTTCTGATTTCCGCCGAAAAAAAGTCGAGACTTAATTTGTGTTATTGACACTAATCGTGATGGGAAGAATACATCACATAATACTTAACCACTCTAATTCAAGTGAGTTTTTAACCAGAAATCGTAAATTAGTTCTCTATAACACTATTTGGTTGTGGACCATAATAAACCACGAGGCAACATATAATATTGTGTAGTTAGCTTTAATATAAGTGTTAACACGAAAAATTCACAAATTGTAATAGTGGAGGGCGGTGTGTTTGTACCCACCTGAAGAGACATTAAATATACATATTTTTGTAAATTTGAACTGTATTGTCGGAGATTTGAGAGGACTCTCTCCACCTGCAGAAGCTCCATTAGAAATCAGAAAAAAAAAAAAAAGAACTGTCCCTCCTTGGCCCGAAAAAAAGGAAAAACAAAAAAACCAAAAAAATGATCTCCTGCTTGGACCGAAAAAAAAAACAAAAAAAAAAAAAAAAAAAAAAAAAAAAAATTGTCCCTCCTTGGCCTGAAAAAAATATAAAAAAATAAAAACAAAGAAATTACTCCTCCTTGGCCCGAAAAAAAGAAAAAATAAATAAATAACAAAGGATTGTCCCTCCTCAGCCCGAAAAAAAAAGAAAAAAAAAGGACAAAAAATAACAATTTCTCACTTAAAATCAGAAAAAGGTCTTCGGAAGCATTGCATGCGACAAGAATGGTAACCTGAACACTAAAAAAAAAAGTACAGATAGATTTGAAGTACAAAGCAGCAGTGGTCTTCAACTATAATTCCACCGTCATTAGAATGTACCGTAAATTAAATATTAGTGCAAATCATTTGGAGGACTGAAAAATAAACTAGTATTATGTTAAATAACCATAAACAAACAACTGCATACATAAATCACCATAAATAAACAACAATTAACCATAACAAAAAAACCATAAATAAACAGCAGCATACATAAATCACCATAAACAGACAACAATTAACCATAAATAAAAAACTATATACAAAAACAACCATCAATAAACAACGGCCTACAAAAAAACCATACATAAACAACAGCATACCCTAAATAACTGTAAATAATAATGGCCCACAAAAAAAACCATAAATGAACAACGGCCTACATTAAATAACAGTAAATAAACAAAGCCCACCTGCATGTCTTGACTATTGTATGCGGGAGGGAGCAATCCATGCAAATAATGACGATCTCTTTCTGCTTCAGTGAAGGCCATTCCTTTGTTGTATTTTGGATTTCGAAGTAAATCGACACCACTGAATCAAAGGAACAATTACGAAAACAGGACGTATGTTATGGAGGTATTCCTCAAAAAATAGGTTTCGTAAAAGATTTTTCAAATTGAGCAACTTTTTCCATTGAGGCAGACGGGTGGAGTTAGAAAGAGTAAAAAAAATTGTAGGCGAAAACAGTGGAATGTGGGCTTCAATACCATGTTTATATCAGAAATTTATATATATATATATATATATATATATATATATATATATATATATATAGCTAGCGTTGGTAATTCTATTTCTGGTAAAAATGACATGGGGAATTTTGAACCGCTTAAAGAATTAGCATTAAGAAAAAAAAAAGTATTATCAACGCTATTTTATGTTCAGAGACCAAAAAAAAACCGGGCTCGAATTAGTGTTATTAACGCTAATAGAGATTCACGCCGAGAGAGCATTTTTAATTCCACAAGAATCACTGAAAACATCACAATGAGATCGAGAAAACAGTCAATAATGGATAGGAAACTAAATTTTTAACCAGAGTTTCAATACAGATGACTTTTTGCACAAATTGCAGCCACCCACACATTCCAGAAAAAGACAAAACTAGCTCTGAAAGGTAAAAAATTCCCAGCCTCACGTACATGAATAGAAAAATACATTTTTTGACAGTGAGAAACCTTATGTCAAATATTACCTTGGTATTCTTTAAGCTAATTGAGACATAGAGCCGTTAATAGAAAATAACCTCCTGTAGTAAGTAAGAGACTAAGAGAAAAAATCTTTGCGGAGGAAATAACCTCCTGTATTGAGTAAGAAACCAAGTAAGAGAAAAATTCTTTGCAGAGAAATAACCTCCTGTACTAACCTCTTCATTAAGTTGAATAAGGACAAAAGAAGTTAAGATGTTCACCTAGCCACACTTCGAACCCAAGGCGTTATAGGTCTCCCAGAATCCTCTCCTACTTCTTCCTCCAACCAGGTCTCACGAGAGAAACTCCGGAAATTTTTCGGTGATGATATCCCCGTAATATTTGTCAAAGCCGGGGCAGCCTTCCATGTCAATTCAGAACAAGTATTCCGCAAATTGCAAATCTTTGACAACAATCCCCGTCGATCCAAGAGGAAAAATGGCCGGGCCATTTTCTCTGGTTTGAAAACCGTTCTTAGGAGGTCTGTAAACAAACAAACAGCAAATAATTCGTCCTGTCAATTTCAAACTCTGTCATGTTCAGTTTTAAAACGTTTAAAAATTGATTCTCCTTAAAATGTAATTGCCAAAGATGAAAAACCATCGAACTTGGTTTAAGAATATGCAGGGAAATAATTCAAACAAGTGTCAAACGGATTTAAAGTCGTTCATCATTTAGTATCTTTGCAAATAAATGACAAAAACAGAGTGGTCTCGATCACACACTATACTATTTAAAAAAGATGGTGAAACGGCATTAAATTGTTCGACGCTCAACACCACATTTACACAATTCCAAGCCTAGAAGTTCTTATGTCAATTGACAATTTAAATCCATTGTCAATTTGAATCCGTTATCAATTTGAATTAAATTTTAATTTTAACGTCATTGTAAATTCTATGGGCCATATAATGGAACAACAAAGGTTAAATTGAACCAGAATCTATCTTAAGGTCAAACCTTTGTATAACAATCCAAAAAAGCTTTTATACAGTACACATTATTTGGCTTTATTACATTCAATGACACTCATTCCAAACAGGTGCTTTTCCGACCTCTGAAAAAAACAAAATAGCAATAATAAGTATGTAAAGCAGACAGGTTGTGACCATGTCACGTCACATCACATCAAAGCAAATCACGCCTTAATGAAGTACACTACCCATCGTTGTTAGCCTTACTAGTGTTAATGCGAAATTATAATATTTTACACTAATTTAGTAAAAGCGTGGCATATTAAAGTAAGCTCCCCTAAGTAGCGTTGAGAACACTAATTTATGATTAAAAAGGCGCTACCGAAATAAGTTTATTAATGCTAATAACAATGGGCAGTGTAGTATTGAATCTCATTCCACAGCTCCAAAAAAAATGGTGCCATTCCGACTAAGTATGCGATTCAATGCCTGCATTGTTTTTAGGCAATGCGGTTCAGAGTTTACTTGGAAAAAGTCCAATTTAGTTTTAGTAACTTAGCAAATTATAAAATAGTGTTCGCAGCATATTTAAGGGAGTGGAATATAAACAGCCACATCTCCTTGCACTAATTCGCATTGCATATTTTAGTTTCCCATTTACTTTAATAAATCCCTAATGCTAATACTGATGGGCAGTGTAGTACTCTGTGAATCGTTATAAGCGTCAAGGAATTATTAATGTGGGGTATATGTATTAGTGTTGAAAATTCTAATAACAAAATTTTTGTTCCGAATGACATGGTTTGGTTTTGAACCGTTTAAAAAATTAGAGTTAAGAAAAAATCAAACAGCGGTGATACTATTCTAGGTTCGAGGGGTAAAATTTAGGGCCACCGATATAGTGCCATTAACACTAATAACGATGCCCGGTCTAGTACACTGTGTATGGCAATTAGTGTTAATCTTTTTCGCACCACTTCAAATAACTTGTCCAATCTTCGATTGGAATGCGCCGACTGGAAGATGAGAATCTTACCTTTCAACCGAAACCATCGGATTAACAATCCGACAAGTGTGCACGGAGAAAAGATGTTTTAAGTGGCAAAAAAAACATTAACACTAATTGCGATACACGGTGCATTAACTTCCAAAAGCTTTTACAACGCTGTTATGGTATTGTGAAAAAATATCTTACAACTAAAAAAATTGCATGGATTAACAATTTTTATCTGGAAACAATCTAACAACAAAAACAATTAAATAATAATAACAATTATTATTATTTATTTAATAACATTTTTTTTTTTTTAACATCTTTGAAACCTCAGCATTAACGTTTCTTATTCCTATGAATTCTTATGAACTTCTTCTTTTTTTGTAATTTTTTTTGTAAAAAAGAGATGATCACATTTCTCAATTATTTGCTGATCTTCTCTTTAGTTATACTAAAACTTTTTGGTTTTCTAAGCCTTTTGTCAAAGCCTTTTTTTTTATTCTAAAAAAAATTGTCTTCCATCACACCGCACAAATCTTAATTTTTTTCACGAAACTTTCCGCAATCATTTTAAAAATGCTTTTCATAATATCGCTCCACATTTTCCTCTTCCTTTCGTTTTCCTTTGTTTTTTTTTTCCATCTTCTTTTTTTTTTTTTCCTTTCCTGTTTTTACCATTCGGTCCTTTACAACCTTTTCATATTCTTCTTTTCAATAAAAACAAAACAAAACAAAAAAAAAACAAAGCATAAAGAATGTAAAGAATAACAACAAACTGATTCTATTAGTGACCACGTGGCTACATTTCCTTCATTCACGTAGTCAACAAGCTTACCGAGTTAGAACCAGTAAGAAAACTGATAGAGAAAAAGAGGACGAGCCATGCGACTAGCTGGCACGTGCGAAAGTCGACAGAGAGAAAGAGCAGAGAACAGAGCCAAAAAGGAGAATCAAACGATTAGGAAACACAATCTCATTATTTTCATTGTTCACAAGTTTGAAACTTTGAAACCAGTGGCCACAGTATTTAGAGTTGCCAACTTTTGTCGTTTCTAAGGGAGTCGTTTTAATGTGGATTAACCTTATCCACCATCTTCCTTGGCACAACCAAGGAATATATTTCTTTACTTCATATAGTACAGCATAGTACAGAAAGAAGATCAATTCTTCATAAAGTACAGTAGAGTACAGTACGGTAACTAGATACCGCTACAGTACTGTACTTTACAGAACTGTATTATCGTTAATGTTTTTTTGGCAGCTTACTATTCTCCGTGCACGTATGTCCAAGTCTTGTTTGGAGACGGCCAATCGGGAGCTAAGAATCTTACCTTCCCATCGCAGCCGTCAGATGCGAGATCCAACAACAGTTTTATCCGTACATGTGTCTGATAGCCAATTCCCACCGGAGCATTTGATTTTCCGAAAACTCATCGGAAAACGTACAAACATCGACGTCATCAAATATAGGTGCGAAAACAAACCTGCAGTATTGAATGTTCGAATGACGACGACGGTGGTTCAAAGTCCTGCAGTTTTTTCGCGAGTACAATGAACTATCCGTACGGATGTTGTTTTGGCTACGTCAGCTTTTCGGCGAAATACGCGACTTTAACCCGACTTCAATATCCGGCAATATTTTGAGGAAGCTCATTTGTACGGTTTTCATTGAAAGCCGTACATTATTCCAACGTCCGTCTGTTGCGTGAATTATTTTCCGGTGGGAATAGGCCATGAATGAAAGGATCGCCGTTTGACAAATAGAAAGAAATTTTCGCACGTACAAAGGATTATAAAAGTTTCATATTATTATCATAATTCGGAAAATCATAGGAATGGGAAATGCTCCGGTGAGAATAGGCTATGAGTCATGTTTGGATACTGCCAAACCGAAGGCTGCTTTTCCATCTCAACCGTCGGATCAGTAATTAGGCCGGTCGCACTTGTTGATATTCCCGTCGAATTCACGCTCGAGGAAGATCGGCACATGTGAACACAGTCCATGGACGGGTGGAAAGCTGTGTTATTTCTGGTGTACTCAGATGATAACAGTGGTGTTGTGTATCGATAAAAAATACCGATATCGATAGTTATCGGTTATTGAACGGTCAGAGGTTCCGATATATCAGTCAAAGAGAAACAAATTCCATATCGGCAATAAATTTTGAAAAAGATAGTATGCATACAATAGTACTATATAACATACTGTATTATATTATTGACTTTTAATAGCATGGCATGCCACCTCTTGAATCTGTTCCGTATCTATTTAACTGCTATTTATCACGGGCAGTCAGCACATAAACGTCAACAAATTTAAAACAATACTTTATAGTTGGGAATTGATCATGACAGCGACTGTTTTGGTCGCGCACAGTCACTTACGTCATTTTGTCAAAAATTGTACGTTTTAAATACATATTGGTACAAATAAAGTACCGTTGAGTACAAATTTGACAGTCAATCGGTTGGACAACTTTAACTTTCAAAATATTGTTTCAACCGCTTAAAATTTTGCCACGCTTGCGGACGTCGACCGTCAATATAAAATTAGCAATCACACGGGCGGCGAACGTTTACAGTAACAAAACTACGGCAACCACATGTAAATAAAGTGTTCCAGACAATCACTTTTTGTCGTTACGTGAGCTCCGCGGTGAGAGCACTTAGCCACAAAATTTAAACTCAGTCATCTAAGCATTACATTGAACTTAGACGCACATTCAAACGAAACCTCTTTAAACTAAACTGAACTATTGTAAGTTTTGTACGGAAATATTAAAACGCACGAAACAAAATTTTGCTGTAAATGTAAGAATGTTGATTTGTAGATAGTGTGGCTTGATTTCGTCGCGCGTGACGATGCGCATTTTTTTCATTTAATTTCAATTGATATTTTTACGCTGGTTCGTTTTATTAAAGTGTACAAAGTTTATTTCGTTTCGTGCGTTTTAATATTTTCGTACAAGATTTATAATACTTTTGTGTAAAGAAGTTTCTTTTCACTTTGCGCCTAAGGGTATTTTCACATGTAACCGAAACTTAGTCTTGCTACTTTGATTTTTAGCGAAGATTCTCCGTACAGGTTTCAGAGCATTTAGATGTAAACGCAAATAACTTGTCACTTAAAAAAGTGACTTACGTAGACGTGTACAAAGAATTGTGACAGATGAAGTGGTACATAAAATGAGGCGAAACTTCCACTCGGCTTCAATTTGAGGCGTTTTTCCGCAAGCTAGACAATTTTTGTGACTTCGTAATGTCCGTACGCCACATTGTCGACGTGTCAAAACCCTAAAATACCTTTCGCTGTCGCACAGAATTTGCGGTTTCGTTTTTCGTCTTCCCAGTTGCCGACAGGTGGCCAATATTTTTCATACGCCGTTGTGTGAAGACACGTGTTTTTGAAAGAGACGGCCCCTGTACGGAAATCAGCGTACGGAAAACAGTATGCACAGGCTCCGCGCACAAAAATTGTAAAAAACTTCAAACACGTGTGACTGTGCCTACCTATTCGCTCACCTCATTATACTTTATTTCAAATCACCTCGCGAGGTGATTTGATGTAAAGTTTGAACATGTGTTGAAATGACGCAAAAGTGGGTCGAAATGCGCTAAACGACAAATTGTATTGCGCTAGACGACAAACTCGTGTAAGTATAAAGTTTCAGGGTAACGCAACTTATACGGTGGTAATTTCTATTTTTTGGTACGGCTGCGGATTTTCTCGTTTTTTTCTAAGTTATGGAGGAAAACGACAGAAAATAACTGTAACTTTAGCACATACGAAAATACCCTAAGATCAATATAACGCTTAGGGTAATGTTCCATTAGGGGAAAAATGGCGTTGTCTACTGAAAGCCGTACTCTTTCGTACAGTGTCGTACCAAAAAAAATATAATGTCAGAAAAACAAGCCTACTGAATGAGCGATTTGATTCTCCACGTTTATGGGCGTAAACGTGGACCGTCGGATGCATAATGGGAAACTCCATCGTCTGACAGTTTCAGTTCGCAACAAGTGACCCGGAGTAGGTCAATTCTTAGCGCCTGAACGAATAACATCGTGCCTCGTGAAAAAGTGAACAAATATCCACGACGACCGTGCCATCAGGTGGGTACACGTCGCATATGACATGTGCCTTCCGCCAGGGAGGATGCGAGGCCACCGGAAGACGCAAAAAAATCTTTGACGGAGGATATTGTTTCACGCGATCAACTAACCATTTTGACATTTTCGTACGCTTTTCCAAATCTTAAGTTTCGTCCGCTCGTACAGATTTGATTCAATACGTCGTACGAGTCACTTTTTACCATAGTTCAAAAGTAGGCTTTTTTATGGTAGGCCTTTGGTAGGCGCACAACACTTTGCACAAAACTCGCGCAGCGTAGGCATACTGTATGTGTGTGCGTCGTGCACACTCCTGTACGAACGTCCGAAAGTGACTGTGTGCAACACTTTTACTTACATGTGGTTGCCGCAGTTTTGTTACCGTAAACGTTCGTCGACGTTCGTCGGCCGTGTGAATCGCTAATTTTGTTATGACGGTCGACGTTCGCAAGCGCGACAAAATTTTAAGCGGTTGAAACAATATTTTGAAAGTCAAAGTTGTCCAACCGATTGACCGTCAAATTTGTACTCAACGGTACTTCCAACGTACCAATATGTACTTCCAACGTACACTTTTTGAAAAAGTGACTTAAGTGACTGTGCGCAACCAAAACAGTCACTGTCATGATCAATTCCCTTATAGTTCTAAAACTTTAGTAGCGAAACGAAAAAATTAAATTACATTGTAACTTTTTTAATCAAACTTTTTCGGAAAACAGACGTACAGACGAACAGAGCAGACAAACACATCTGTCAAACTGCCGCCATTTACCGCAACCTACTGCCACCATCTTAAAAATTCAGGGGCACTTACTTGAGGAAATATTAGTTTTTTATAAAATAGTAAAAATATTTATTTATTCATTCTGATGGATTATCAGGAAAAAGAAAGAACCATTGTAAGAGGAGAGGAGGATGGGACACAGACAATTTTTGGTGAAGAGGTAGAAGAGATTCAAAATTTTGAATTCGGAATTTAGTGTTTAAATATAGTGTCGGATTTTTGCGGTAAATTCCAGTGCTAGAATTTAGTGTGCACTAAATTTCCATGATAGTAACTCCTGTGCTAGAATCCCTACACTAAAATTTAGTTTTGAATCTGAGTGGTAAGTGTCGCACTAAATTTCATTGCTAAAATGCACTGCCAAACCAGTGCTACACTAAAATACTGTATTGAATTTCGGTGGAAAATTTCAATGCAGGGTACTATGATGAATTTCAGTGCTTAAGTAGTAAAGTAATTAATAATAAATAGAGTAATTAATATTTATAAAATTAATAAAGTAATTAATAATTAATAAAGTGCTTAAATTTAGTGATGAACCGTTCGGCACTAATTCAGACCTAGAAAACGGTGCGCACTGAATTTTAGAGCTAAAATCAAGTGCTAAGATTCAGTGTCGAAATTTAGTGTTGTGCTGAAATTCAGTTGTGGAATTCAGTCTTGAATTAGAGAAGTTCAGTGCTAAATCTCACGACAAAACTTCATTGTTAAATTTCAGTGGTAAAGTAAAGCGCCGAGTGCTAAAATACAGTGCTAAAACTGAGTGCGCAAATATAGTGCTGAATTTCAGTGCTCACATTTAGTGCTTAAACCTTTTCTGTGTTCAAATTCAGTATTAAAAACCTTGCTGCACTGGATTCCAGTGCTAAAAGCATCTTCAAAATTTTTGTGCTGAAATCTAGTGTTGCACTGAAATTTAGGATTGAAGATTCTAAAGTTTGGTGCTGGAATTTAGAGTTGAATTACAGTGCTAAATTTTAGTACTAAAATCCAGTCCTGCACTCAATTTAAATGCTGATGTCCAGTGCTCAAATCTAGTGCGCAAATTTAGTGGTACACTAAAATACAGTGCTAAATTCCAGAGGGTAAACGTATCGCTGCAATACAGTGGTGCACTAAAATTTAGTGTTGAGCCGAATTTCAGTGCTGAAATTCAGTGCTTACATTTACTGTTACAAAAACGTATTAAATTTCAAGTTTAGTGCGGCAATGAAATTCAGTGTCAAAATCCATTGTTAGTGCACGATCCATTCCTACATTGAAATTCATTGCTCAATTATGGTGATAAAATTCAATGCTTTAAATTATCATATCGCACTAAATATAATGCTTTAAATCGTGCTTAAATTCAGTGTTGCGCTGAATTTAATTTCCAAGATTTAGTGCTAAATCGCAGGGCTGAAATCTTGTTTTAATATCAGTCCAAATTTCAAATTATGTATTTATTTTGCCCGACCTTATTGCGGATCGTTTGAAAAATGGACTGAAAATGCATTAAAGTAAAAAACCAATATAGACAAACAATGGAAGTGATATGAGGGCGTAACTAACCTTGCAAAAAAAAAAAACAGTCAAAAAGACATTATGGACGGGTATGGGAGCGTGGAACCGAAGTAAAACCCCCTTAAATTAGAAATAATTAAAGAAATATCGCAATTTTACCGAAATCGGGGGGAAAGGGGTCCACGGCGCGTCCGGGGAATTACACGTACAGTTGAGTGTACTGGCCGTACATTTATCTGTACGGTCCGTACAGTTATCGCCCATAGTTATCGATATCGGTGTAATCGCCGATATACAACCGATAATATCGGTTAATTATCGGCGATAACACCGATAGCGATATGTCGTACCAATAAATCGATTATCGACAACCCGAAAAAAGGCCCATATCGGTTATCGACAAATCCTTACCGATACACAACACTAGATAACAGGCTGAATTAAAAAGCTCGATGGTAAACCATCTGAGTCCAGGGGTACAAAAGGGGTGGCATGGCCAAAACTGAAAAACTACAAGCACGGTCCATCGTGCTTTTTTATTATTGTATTATCATTAGATCGAAAAGAGGCCCTCCCAAAGAAAGCCCATTGCCTTTTCTCTACGTTTTTAAGGTCCGAAGAAAAGGTGTAAACACAGATAGAAAAGCAAAATTATTGCAAACCTTGAGATGAAAAACCATTCGAGTATAAATGAGGTAAAAAGATAACGAGGGTCAAGATAAAATAGGCAAAGGCAAAAAAAAAAAAAAAAAAAACATTTAAAGATTATAAGAGTCAAGATAAAATAGGCAAAGGCATAGAGAACAAACGAAAAAGCCATCGCGAACTAAAGCCAATAACCACCGAAACTAATTAAAATTACCATAGATGACTACACACAAAGAGAAAAAACCTACACTACATGACAACCCAGAACCCTAACAAACTAAGGTTCACAACCCCAATGAACCTAGATGTGGATTGGATCTCTTGGTATAAGATATGGTGGCCACACCTGTCATTTGTCACCGAGCTTCATCAAGGGAGAGCCGCGGCTTGTGCTCATTGACGGTCGATCAATAAAGTTGAAGGTAAAAAATAGAGAGAAGGCCAGTGGAGGACTCCTCGAACCCCTAGAATCAAATGTATTCCTCGTACAATTGTGCGGGAATTCGTCAAAAAACTTGTACAAAGTGTCAAAAATCTAATGTTGTAAATCAATCAAATTGACCTACCGGTTCCGATGAGCGTAATCTCTTTTTGTGGAAGTTGATGCATCTTGAGCGGCCACGCACGTGTGCAATGTCGCCCAAAAGAAACATGGTTGGGTCAAATTCATACATAACTCATCAACAAAGGTCCTCTTATACCCGCGCATGAAAGCCAACCAAGTCAACTCGAGGACTACAGAATATTCTAGAATAGGTACGAGGTGGAGTACCTAAGAAACCTCAAGTTTCTCAGTGTACCTAGCTTCGGTGCCAACCGCAACAATTCTATTACGCACCAAAATCAAACGCAACAGTATGTTCTCCTCAATGTGAGCAACAAAGTAAAAGAATCCCTTCCTAATCGATAGGTGCGTTCCAAACACAATGTGGACGCCTTAGAATTGGAGGGTGGGGCAAATACAAACACAAAGATGTAAGGCAGGTGTAAACTCATCAAACCGAAGTGTCAAAAAACTTTGTGTGGCTTGCAACCATGAATCTTGGGCCTCGGACCCAGAACCCGAACGTAAACGTGCACACAATTAAGTACAAGGTACCTTGTCTAAGTGATTACGTAATTCGATGGTCGCTCGCTATTTTGATCTACATTGCTGCGCATGAAAATTGTTGTCGGCAACTACACGCATGAAATTGTTGTCGGCAACTACACACTCATCGTTATTAGCCTTAAAGATTAATTAGTGTTAGTGCAAAATTAGTGGTGTTGTGTATCGGTAAGGATTTGCCGATTTTCGATATGGGCCTTTTTCGGGAAGCCGATAATCGATATATTGGTACGATATATCGTTATCGGTGTTATCGCCGATAAATAACTGATGTTTATTGGTTATTATCGGCGATAACACCGATATCGATAACTATCGGCGATATATGTACGGACCGTACAGATAAATGTACAGCCAGTTCACTCAACTGTACGTGTTATTCCCCCGTTGCGCCCTACTCACAACCCCTATCTACTGAGGTGCCTACCAATCAGATCATTTGTACAAGCCAAAAGTATAGTAGCCGACATAAGATATGTACGCCTTTACCACGGCTCCAGTTAAAACGATGTACCTTTCACATCCAACGCCATGGCTTTGTCCCTTGCTTCCTTGGGATCCACTGGAAACCTGCCACGTGTCAATCCGTCGGATTTTTGGCATATGCCGCCAAAAGAGCCATTCCGGGATGGCGGCGCTCACGCTGGCCGTCCGCTCGTATATTCTCATTGAAAGTCGTCCGTTCGATTCCGGCGGCCCGCAGAATGTTCTTTTGCGTCCGTTGTAACTTTGTGTCCGTGGTCCTTTTCCCGTTCCATGATCATCAGTTTTGTCGGTACAATGCCGTACATTCGCGTAAAATTTATGTTCAGTTAACCGGCCAGAAAGTACTACAAAGTGCAACGTATTTTTTCGTCAAAGTCCTTACATTTCCCGTAGATAACCCGTTCAGTTTACCAGACAGAAAGTACTCCGAACAGAAAGTACAGATATATCGGGACCTTTGATCGTTCGATAACCGATAACTACCGGTATCGGTGTTATCGCGATAATTTTTTTACCGATAACACTAGAAATTAGAATTAATAACATTAATTTAGTGCAAGGAGACGTGTCATATTTTAGTCCACGCCCTTAAATAATGTTGTGAACTCTATTTTGTGATTTTTGGCCAGAAAAAGTTGCGACCAAATTAACGATGAGTGGTGTAGAGGGAACATGATTTCTAATGTCCCGCGGCAGCAGTGCACTAGCCGAGAGAAGAACCTCACAACATGTGAAAACACTATTCAATGCTCATACCCCTTTTTTGTATGAATCCGAATGGGTCCAAAATTAAAACATTTTTTTTGAAATTGGCCGAGTGATAACTATATTTTTTACCTAAAATGTTGGAAGTCTGATTTCACTAATTAATATCGTTTTATTTGCGATATCTCAACTAGGCTTTGGGAAGAAATAAGACGAGAAGTAAAGCTTGTTTCTCTCTCAAAAAGTTTGGAGAATTGGGTCCATAAACCAAAATATTTTCATTTTTTCCAAAAAAAAAAAAATGAAAAAAAAAAAATTATAAATCTTTGGGGAAAAAAAAGGGAATAAGACATCACGTAAAACAAAACAAAATGTCCATCTTCTCAATAATTACAATTAGTCTTTCATTTATTTACATTTGGGGGCTCAATAAATAAATAAATAAAATCTGTCGGTTATCCAAGGTAACTACATGAAAGGTTGAGTCTATCAAAAGGACCAACTCGAATTCTATGGACTCTTGTTAAAAAAAAAAAAAAAAAAAAAAGCAAAGAGGTTTTTAAATTTTGTGCTTTCCTTCAGGTCGATCGCAAACTTCCTAATTCATTGCTCGTCTTTTTCTTTCAAGACAATTCACGTTTCCACAATTAACCATAACTTTATCTTTTTCAAACATAATTTCAATAGTCAAGCTTTTCTTTTGAAAACAGGTATTTCAAAAACATGCTCAAACAAGAAACAGGAAGAAGGAAAAAAAAAAAAACCGGAGAAGGTTGGGTCGACTCTTATGTCATCAGTTTCTTTTGATATATTACATTTAATATAAAATATTTTTTACATTTTATTCTCCACACAAAGCAGTGCCGATTTCTCCTCAAACGAAAAAGTTCCACATTAATAATATGAGGATAGACCTGCCTCAAAAAACGACAAAAGGGCAAAAAAAAAAAAAAAAACACAAGGAGAGTCAAAAAGTAGTTCCCACTTAAAACTCAACGTTACCATGTAATTTGTATCATTTGCTTGTTTTGGACATAAATTTTAATTCAATTCCCACATATTTAAAAACCATCACCAAAGACGATAATCACAAAACAGCGACAATTCTCACAATTCAAATCCACACTACATTGGGACTCGCTATTTGGGTTAAACAAATATACAGCGTGGGGTTATTCTAGTGTTCTTAGTTATAATTTAGTCCAAGCAACAAAGACGATATAAAACCACTTCACAAAATAGCGTTAAAAATAAAGAAATTCGTATTAAAAACGCAAATTTATGTTCAGAGGGCAAAAATAACCAAGACCAAATTAGTGGTGTAAACACAAAAAGCAATTCACAGTGTGATTAACGGTGACCGATTTACAAATTTATTACATTAAAATACTTCAATATACTGGTTGATATATCTATATGCATATATATGCACATAAAGATGGAGAATACAGTGGGACCTCTAACACGAGCCCTATTCATACTAATTAGGGTAAAGGGGAACCTTCAAGGCGAGGTCTCCATCTTTCCGTTGGAACGGGAATTGACTGTTCTTCAGTTACCACCAACGGTCTCTGTGATTCCGACCGTTCCAAGTAATAGCCTGGAAAAGAAGGAGAGGGAGAGGGAGAGCGAGAGGGAAAGGGAAAGGGAAGCAATTGCAGATAGGGAGGATGGTAATACAAGAAGAAAGCATAAGAAAAAATACCCAGAGAGAAAGGGAGAGGGAGAGAGAGAGAGAGGGAGGGAGGGAGGGAGGGAGGGAGGGAGGGAGAGAGAGAGAGAGAGAGAGAGAGAGAGAGAGAGAGAGAGAGAGAGAGAGAGAGAGAGAGAGAGAGAGAGAGAGAGAGAGAGAGAGAGAGAGAGAGAGAGAGAGAGAGAGAGAGAGAGAGAGAGAGAGAGAGAGAGAGAGGGGGGGGGGAGAGTGAGAGAGAGTGAGAGAGAGAAAGAAGGGAGAGAGAGAGACTGACTAACTCTCAAATGCAACATTTCAATGCCCAACTCATTCCCTATTTTTGCCTGCCTCTCCTTGCTCTTTGACCTTCTTTTTCTATCCTCCTCTTCTTCCTCCACTTTCCCTCCATTTTTGCATCCCTTCTAGTCCCTCTATCCCTCCTAGTCCTCTGTACCCTTCACTACCTCAACTTTCATCAGTCTTCTCAATGTCTTTCCTCCCGCCCCATAAACTCAACATTGCATCTTTACACCTCTCCCATTCACATTTTTCTTTGTCTTTCCTCTCCACTTTCTTACTCACCTTCCTCCATATCCACCCTCCTCCTCCTTCCTCTTCCTCGTCCTCCTCTACCTCCTCTTTGTCCTTCATTCCTTCCACTTCCTGACCCACTTCCCTCTCCTTCCGCCCTAATCTCCACCTCCTCCACCCCCTCGGCCTCTCGGCCTCCATCTCTCCTTCCTCCGCCATCTCCCTCTGTACTCTCCCCTTCCCCTCTCTCCTCCCTCCCATCCCTTCCTTCCCCCTCTCCTTCTTCCAAATCTCCCTCCTCTACCTCGTCCTCTTCCCAGTCGTCTCTCCAATCCTCCAACAGGTCATCCACCCACTCCTCTCCCCACTCCTCCCTCTCTCTCCCTCTATCTGCCCTCATCGTCCTCTCGCTCCTCCACATTATGGCACATCCCGCCACCCCTCCTACCGCCACTACACCCCCCAGAGCCGCCAGACAAATGGCTGCCACAGCGCCAGCTGTCAGTCCCTCATTGGCGGAAGGACGCCCAATCAGCTCTGCAGAGAGAGAGAGAGGGGGGGGGGGAGAGAGAGAATGAGAGAGAGAATGAGAGGGAGAGAGAGAGAGCGAGGGAAAGTCAAAGAGGTCCCAAAAAACAGGCAAACCATCCCTCCAAACAAAAAACGCACAAAAAAGCCTCCCAACCTCCCCGAAAACAAGCGAACCTGACAAAAGAATTAGAATAAGACAAAAAAGGCGGGTACCGGCTTCCACGTCGCGAATGGCGGGTCCTGCCGGAAGAACTTCGAAAACTTCGAAGGCCGAAATTAACGGATTGTACAGACTGTTTTCGCTTTTCGATAAGCTAATAATGATATTTGCCGGAGTTGTGTAACTCGGTAACGTCAAATCAGACATTATCATTAACGAGGTTGGTACAAATGGCAAATTGCTCGTGTTCTTCAAAATGTCAAAATTGTCAAGTCGATGGGAGTTCACTCGAATGTCGAATACTCGCTCACCAACTTTCACATCTGCCTTTATTTCTGCAAAGTAAAGTCGAACCAGCCAATCGTTCAAATGAGAGAGACCTTGAAAGTAATACGAATAACTTATAACGGTCGAAGGCCCGGCTTCCAATCCCGATTGAAAAATCCCGGCCGGTAAGTAATCGGGAGGTTCATCTACACCCACTATGGTTTCCTCTGTGTGAATAGGCTCAAAACTATTGCTAAGGGATGCCGTATCTTGCATCCACAACCGATATCCGGTGTAGAGGCTGGGACCCAAAGAAGACCCACCACAATTTATTCGGATATGCGTGGATAAAAACGACGTTTGACTTAAAGTGGAACCGTTATATGCAAAATCGTCTTGAGGAAAGATTTGGAGAGAACTGATAAGAGCTCGTCCTTTTGAGGGCAACAAACAAATACTGGCTGTCCCATCCCTCACATAGGCAATCGATTCTTTATAAAGAACTCCGAAATTCTCCGCCTCCCAATCTCCCAACGCAATTTGGTGGACTAAAACTCCTTCGACATAGAAAGAAAGTTCAGGAGGAGTGGATAAATTATCGATATTTCGATACGCGAAACCGCTTTGGATTAGGTATCTCCCAACAGGGACGTTGATATGATAACAACTGAAGTCTCGAGGGTAAAAATACCGTAATACTGCATCCTGGGAACTTAAATTGTAAGAACTTGCATTTGAAATAGTTTTTGATTCGCCCGCCTGAAAACCGACATCTGCGGCCCAAAGAGATCCTTGGTCGTCGGTATAGGCCGATCCTCCACAATTGATTAATAGGGGCTCTAGAGAAAAAGAATACGAGAGAAGTCAAAACAAAAAAGGGAAACAGGTGGAACAGTCAGTCAGGCTTTGAAAGGATAAAGAGAAAGAGAGAGGAGAAACGGACGTGAGCGGAGGCAAAAATGGAGAGAAAGAAAGAGAGGAGAGAGGGAGGGGAGGAGGGAGGGGAAGGCGGCAGAGTGTGAGAAAGAGAGGTTGAGGAAGAGTCGTGAGGGAGAAAGAGAAGAGAGTGGGGGAGAGAGAGAGAGAGCAAAAGAGAATGCGGGAGACGGAGGGCAGAGAGAGAAATGTGTAAATAACAACCCTCCCCCTCCCTCTCCCCCTCCCTCTCCCCCTCCCCCCTCCCCCGCCATCTCTCTCTCTCTCACTGTCTCTCTCTCACACATCTCCCTCCTCCCCCCCCGCCCACCCTCTTCCCTCCTCCCCATCCTCACCCAAATATGTATTCAGTCTGACAACCTGTCACAAGAGGTTTAGGATTTCTTTGGCGAAACGGGCTAATAGTGAGAAAAAAGTGTTTTGGTTTTTTGTCTTTACCCTGATAAGTTGGTGTACATCAAATTTTTAGCTCTGGGGTTTAAAAAAAGAAAAACAAGGTATAAACAATAATTTACTAAATACACCCTGGTGTTAGGAATCCTGGAACACCCTACAAAAACCCTTTAAACCCATATAAAACCATACAAAACTCTTAAGGCTCTAAAAAACCCTAAAACCTCAGAAAACCTTTGAAACCCTAGAAAAACCTAAGAAATCGTAAGAAAACCTTAAAAAGTACGAAATATTTTTCAACAGTAACTGCATCACGACGAAAATCACAACGACTTATTTTTCAAACCGCCTTTGAAGAACATTTGAATGACCTTTGGATAGAATCGGTGTCAGAAATTAAGTGAGATTGGCATTGTAACAAAAAACAGAAAACACTAAAAATAACAGCTCATAAGACAGACACAATGCCTGAAAAAAAATGAAAAAAAAATTGAAAAAATATGAAAAAATATGGAAAAAATATGGAAAAAAAGGAATGGAGGAATGAAGAAAGAGGGTTTAGTCAATAGCTCACCAAAATTAGGGAGGACACAAAAAGATCCTGACAGAAATGTCAAAAAGAAGATGACACAAATTTTAAAATAAGGAAGTCGAAAACAGTACTTTTCCATGTGCCCTAAATAGAGACACGCTTACCGACCAAAGTGTGAGAATAGGGCAAAAGATTATGAATTGAAAGGGCTCTTCCTTACAACAAAAATGTGAAAATTGGACCAGAACCTCAGTCGTAAACTTGCTTAGATTCCGCCCTAACCCTAAAATCCTAGCCGTAAACCCTAACCTAGACCTAATTCTAACCCTAAACCCTGGCCCTAAACCCTAGCCCTAAACCTTAGCCCTAAACCCTAGCACAAAACCCTAGTCGTCAACCTTAACCCTAACCCTAAACGTAAACCCTAACCCTGGACAATTCCAGAAACCCTAAGGTACAAGAGCCATTATAGCACATTGCCCATCCCTATTAGAGTTACCCACTCTAATTCGAGCAAGTATATTTTCGATTTAACATCATAAAACAGTGTTTACAACATTTAGTTGGTTCGGTGGCCAATAAACAATAATTTAGTGAGATCGCATTTAATAAGGTATGAATGATAACAATTAATTAATTATGTAACAGCGATGAGCAATTTTAGGCCCTGGAGTACGGCCCACTAGAGTTATCGCCTGTTCTTTTTCACAACTTAAAACATTTTTTCTCCACTTAAAATATTTTTTCTCTGTGCACACGTGGGATTGTTCATCCGAAGGTCGCGATTGAGAGTCAAGATTCACACCTCATGATTGGCGGTCTCCAATCGACATTCGGATATTTGTGCACGGAAAAAGATGTTGGAAAATGATATGCGCATACTTCATTCTGGCTGGGCGAAAACGCCGACGTCAGCGTCTCCAGAATGGTACAATCCTCGTACACAATAGTACAAATCTGGTACAGTAAAGTCAGGATTTGACGGCTGTTGACTACACCCGCCAATCGTAATTAGTGTAAGGATTTTATTAGTGTCAGTCCTAAACAAGAATATAATACTAATAATTTATAGTCCGATACACCGCCAATCGCTATTAGAGTAAATAACGCTAATTCGGTGCCCCTTTTTAAATTTTTTAAACCTGAAATACAATCCATAATTCTATTTTTTCCTTTACGGCTTTTAGGGTTCTTTTTTTGATTAGCGTTAATAACGGAAGTACACTGCGGTGTTTATAGTGTGGTGTACGGACATGGTTTGTCCGTACCAAAATGTACATTTTGAAATAAAAATGTACCAAAAGTCATTTAATATAATTGCGCACGAATGTGAATGTGCATTGGGAAAAGAGACGCAAACTCGAAAATTCAGATTTTGGTGTACGAATTGTCAGATTTTGTACGAGTACATATACTGATGTAGACATCGATACGGCAGGTTTTAATTATTCGAAAAAAACCCAAATTAGAGTTAGGGCGAAGTTCCATCATACGTTTCTGTAATTGTACGGCAAACTCTACAGACCGGGTCGATTGAGGGTAACCTTCCATCAGGCGTTCCCAGTAATCGTACGAACACGTTTACTGGGAGTAAAATTTGTAGCACCCTTCCATCAGGTCGTGCCAGTGAATGAGGTGTTAGATTGCGATTGGTACCACGTAG
>JBBHKE010003463.1:0-97262 GCA_037447655.1 Zygnema cylindricum
GGACTGGAAAAGGACGGCTGACACAAAAGTACAACGGACGCAAAATAACATTTTGCGCGCCGCCGGAATCGAACGGACGATTTGGAATGAGAAAACACGAGCGGACGGGCCAGCGTGAGCGCCGGCATCCCGGAATGGCTTTTTTGGCAGCTTTTGCCAAAAAAGCCGACAGATTGACACGTGGCAGGTCCCCAGTGGATTTGAAGGAATTAAGGACAAAGACATGGCGTCGGATGTGAAAGGTACATCGTTTTTATTGGATCCGTATCAAAATTGTACAGATTTCATGGCGGCTACGGTACTTTCTATGCTTGTACACGTCCGGAGAATAAGACGTACAGTTGAGTGTACATACCGTACATTTATCTGTACGGTCCGTACAGTTATCGCCGATAGTTATCATTATCGGCATTATCGCCGATAAGTACCCGATATTATTGGCTACTTATCGGCGATAAGACCGATGTCGATATATCGTACCAATATATCGATTATCGGATACCCGAAAAAAGGCCCATATCGGTTATCGGCAAATCCTTACCGATACACAACACTAAAAAAATCCTTCAGTATCTCACCAAAGATGCGCACAGTCTGGAATTTCGTGTCCCCATAAATTACACGTGTCCGCACGTTTTCGAAGCTCGGCATCAATCTACCGCTTACATCAAATATTCGTCATGATTTGCCGTATTACACGTGCATAGTCCCCCAAGAGTCTCAGCGCATTACACCTATTTTATACATTTCGTGCGTAATTTATGAAAAAATGAGCAAATACCGATCTAAGATCTACCATGTAAGAGAGTAGGGTACGGCCCCATGTGGCTAAGTTCGGGTTTTTTGCTGTCAGTTTGCTTTCAAACTTAGTGGCGTACTGCATAAGTTGAAACCGTACGAAGAAATCACAATTTTGAAACGTAAAATTTGAGTCATTCTCTAACTTGGGATGTACGAGAATTTGTCGTCTTGTGTTTTTTCGACCCACTGTCACGTCATCTTCAAACTTATCATAAACCACATCGGCAATGTGTTTAAAGCATAGTTCAAAAGTAGGCGTTTTTATGGTAGGCCTTTGGTCGGCGCCTTTATTGTAAGTTGTGTTACGAGCTTTTCATTTGATCTTCTTAGATCGCTACTTTGATCAGCGAGATTCAGATCGTCCGAATCTGACGGTGTAAATAAAGAAATTTGGTCCAAATATAATTGGTCCAATTTTTGGTCTAAATGTTTTAATTGGTTCGAATAGGTTCGATTACAATATGGGTCTTAAAGTCATATTGTATGTTTTGCATACAATACGCATATTGTATGGCCCTACTTTCACCTACTTTTGAAATATGGTTTAGAGCAAAGTAGAACCGTTTGCACAAATAGGGAAACATATTCCCAAAAATGAAAATTTTTCAGAAGTTTTTGACGACTGAAAAAAAGTACAGTCAGGGTTCGTTACAAGGTCAAGTATTTAAGAAAACCGTATGGCATGGTGTCCACACCGTAACCTAACTATCCCACACGTCGTTATCAGGTATCTCAAGAGGGTCATAGGGTTCGTTTTGTGTTTTTTTATATTAAAAACAAAAACAAGACAGAAATAAAATAACCCTAAACATACGGTCACGCGGAGAAAACGGGAGGCGGGAACGATGTGGACCTAATCACCATGCTCGTGCGTATGGCTGTTCGTTTTTGTCCGCATGCACCTTCTACGGTTTTTTTTTGCAGGGGTATAAGACTGCAGTGTCATTTCACGCAAAGGTGAAAAATCTGCGAAGTCATGGCGGCTGGACGGGAGAGGTTTGCGCAAAGGCATGTCGTACAGCCACAGCTGCAAGTCTACGATGTCACGCAATGACATGCGACATCCAAATCGTTTCAAAAATTACTAGTGTTATGTACCAGTAAAAAAATTATGGTGATAACACTGATACCGATAGTTATCGGTTATCGATCGGTCAGAGGTCTCGATATATCGGTCTGAGATCAACAAATTCCATATCGGCGATAACTTAAAAAAAATAGTATGCATACAATACTACTTTATAACATATTGTATTATATTATTGACTTTAAATAGCGTGGCATGCCACGTATAACAATTTGTTCCGTCTCTGTTTAACTGCGATTTATTATGGACAACGCAACACATAAACATTGGTCGGTTAACAGAACACAAATTTTACGTCGACTTACGGAATTAAACTGACAAACTGGTGAACATGGAACAATAAAAGGACGACAGACACAAAGTACAACGGACGCAAAATAATATTTTGCGCGTAGCCGAAATCGAACATACGACTTAGAATGAGAAAATACGAGCAGACGGGCAGCGGGAGCGCCGGCATCTCGGAATGGCTCTTTTGGCAGCTTATGCCAAAAAAGCCAAAAGATTGACACGTGGCAAGTCCCCAGTGGATCCCAAGGACAAAAAAGACAAAGTCATGGCGTCATATTTCAAAGGTACCTCGTTTTTACTGGATCCGTACCAAAACCGTAGAGATCTCATGGCGACTACTTTACTCTATTTGCTTATACAACAGAACATTATATTGATCTGATTAGTAGACACCTCGGTAGATAGGGGTTGTGAGTAGGGCGTGTCCGGGGAATAGCACATATAGTTGAGTGTATTGGTCGTACATTTATCTATACGGTCCGAACAGATATCGCCGATAGTTATCGATATCGGTGTTATCGCCTTTAATAACCGATAAATATCGACTATTTATCGGCAATAACATCGATAACGATATATCGTACCAATATATCGATTATCGGCTACCTAAAAAAGGTCCAAATATGATATCGACAAATCCTTACTGATACACTAAACTAACAATTACGATATATCGTGCGACGTTTCAAAATTTTTTGAAAAAATACGGTGTGGCAAAGACAAATTGTACACCGTGACAGCCGTCACAGGTTTTGTCGATGTATACAATCGTCACTGTAATAGGATCTCCTGTTGTAATTTATAAATCTTTATTTCAGTCAATAGGGGTAAAAATAACTTAGGATATTTTTTCTAGTAGTCTACTATAAGACTTACTTTAATTAGTGTTACAGTAGCAAGAGGTACAGTAGAGTGTATCGTACTGTATCGTAGTTTTGCAGGGACACGTGTCGGCGAAATAACGTATGCAGGTTTTTTTGGAGTAGCGTCGACAATCATCCATACGCGTCAAAAAGTTGACGATGCGATTCACATGATCGGACGAACAAGATCTGCCCCGAGTATTCAGGAAACATATGGTACATCTCGACAGTACCATCGTCGATCGAATTCGTTCCAGCGGACGCGATTCACCTGGGACCACAAGCGCCAATCACGAGGGACCACAAGCGTGATTCGCGTGGGACCACAAGTGACGAAGCACTCAGGTGCTTCGTACTACATGACCACATTGGGCTGGACTTTAGCGGTCAATGCTGACTAAGCATTTGGAACGTTTTGTGTACGGTTAGAACGTTTTGTGTACGGTTCAATTTCTGTAAATATCTGAATAACATTAGTTTGTAGTTTAGTGTGATAAAAAATAGTGTTCCGTTAATCAAGTTTTTGAAATAGTAATTAAGTTATTAAAAGTACAGTAACGTACAGGTTGGATACTTTGTCGTTAGTCAGTATAATAACCGTAGTAACGGTTACCCGAATTAGTGTAGATCAGTAGATACACAATGTGAGTATATAACTTAGAACTTAGACAATTTTGTAGTATCCAGTTTTGGGAATATGATTTTCTAAGGGCAGTTTTTGGGAAACTTCTAGACATCATATCTTATGGTTTACTGGGTCATTTTGGCTGCAATTTTGGGAATTGTCAGTTTACTGTATTGTGTATCACTGTGGCAAATTTGAAGCATATTGGCTTTCTGAGTTATATTTTGTGTCAGATCTAAGTTGGCTGTTGAGTAGGTACTTTGATAGTTTCTGCTGTTTTTCATGTCTACTTCCACTACTACTGCTGGTTCACCGCCTGCAACGGTGGTTGTAGAACAACATCTCCTACCTCTCAGAAAAACCCATTACTTCAATCAATTTCAACCATACATTCCACACATTGGAAAATACACATCCACATTGGAAAGCACTCACAAAAGGATAAACTTTAAATTAGAAGAAGCTTTTATCCACATAACATTAGTTTGGTCTCTTGCCCTCGTGGCTCAACCCTTCTTATTAAAGTGTTTTCATCTACACTCCACTCTTAATAATTTTATCTCTTAACTACTAAAACACTAATTAGTTTGTAAGAGATTTCAATGCCAAAATGCCAATGCTCCAATTTGGTTTTAATCGCTCAGGACCAAGATCAGTCAAAATTTCCACAAATTTTTCCAAAGGAAAATATGTTTACTCTCCTCTTAGACTTCACTATTTATCCATCATTGCCCTAGACTCGCCAAGCCAAAGTCAACGCTCTGTTGAATAGGTTTTACCTGGGCTAATCATTGATCAGCAAAGACTCACACTGACCAATGCAAAAACATGCGAAATCTCTTACTAACTACGTAGCATGTCTAACCAATCAAACTCTACGTTTCACTACGTAACATTTACGTGCACAAGTGCGCACCAAACGAAACACGACTTTGCACGAACATGCGTCGCAAATTTTGTAGGCGAAACTTCTTACAAAATTCCAGAATTTGAAAGTGACGTTTTGTACTAAAAATTGTACCAAATGAACCATCGTGCATACCAAACGAAATATTGATTTCGTTTAGTACTTTATAAACGTACGCCTTAAATTCCGCGGATAGTTTGACCCTTAACCCGTAACAATGAACACCTAATCGTTATTTTGACCTCGGGCTGTCGCCTAAATACACCAATCACTATATCTTTTAAAATACAACCCCAAATCGTACAATTCTTTCACGGACGTCTATCAAATTCAAAAATTTGTTTTTGTAATACATAAATACCCATTTACGATCAAGTTTGATCCACTATTACTGTTACATCATCCCCTCTTTATATTTAACTGGCCTCAGTTAAAACACATTTTATTCTGAAGACGGGACTTCTATATTATTATCCCTCCAATACCTTTGTAAAAACTCATAATTTTATCTTCTAAAGTTAACTCATCTTCTGGCCTTCCTAGATAATGCACTTGCTAGATTATAGTATTGTTGACCTTAAACCGTTTACCAACCCAATCTATAACCCATCTCTGAACCTCAGGTTCTATAATTATTGAGGGATCCAATTCCAATTCTCATTCAGTTGGTCGAATATTTGCTAGTTTTAACTGGCTGATGTGTATCACTAGATGAATTTTTGTTGAAGGCGGAAAGTCAAATTTGGGAGCAACTGACGATATCATCTCGATTACGGTAAATGGTCCGATGCACTTAGGAGCAAATTTCCCCGTAGGATCTGCTTGTCCCTCAATCTTGCACGTGTAATGAGTTGTTGAAAGCCAAACCTTGTCACCTGAGCTTACCATCCAATCACCTTGTTTGCGGTTAGCATTTAGTTCTTGCCTTCTTTGTGCCACCATTAATGCATCCCAGACTGTTTTCCAAACCGTTTGAATGTATTCCCAAAATTCCATTCCAAAACCACTATTCTCTTGAGTAACCCCTGTTATTAAGTCTAATGCTTCCCTGGGTTAGTAACTGTATACAACTTCAAACGGTGAGAATCGTGTACTAGCATGTTGACATGAATTGTATGCAAATTCCATTAATGGCCGTTTAGATTCCCATGTGTTCTGAACTCCACTGCAAACAGTCCTAAGCATTTCTTCCAGTGTACGGTTCATCCTTTTTGTGTGTCCATTTGTCTGAGGATGATAAGAGGTACTCATTTTTAATTCAATGCCTAAATTTTGCTGCAATTTTTTCCAAAATAAAGACGTTAATTTAGAATCCCTATCACTGACTATAGACAAGGGAACTCCATGGTGTTTGACCACATTGTCAAAATATAACTTTGCAATATCTACAACTGAATGAGTAGTTTTGCAAGGGATAAAGATTGTTATTTTACTGAACCTATCGACTACGACCATGATACTCTCATTTTTTCTAGATGTAGTTGGTAACCTGACAATAAAATCCATACTGACAGACTCCCATGGTCTGTCACGGATATCTAAAGGTTTTAAGAGACCTCTAAGTTTGTGGTTACGAGGTTTACTCTGTTGGCAAGGGACACAACTTTCCACGTATTTCGACACCTTCTTTGCCATCCCTGGCCAAAACAATCTACTCTATAACCGACTAAGAGTTTTATCTCGACGTAGATGCCCTAAATGCTCATGGGCTTCTGTAAAAGTTGTTTTCTTAAGTCTCCTATTTAAGGAATGGATAATCTATCCCTTGTTCGCAAATATAGTAAACCATCTTCTATTCTAAAGTTTTTGACTTGCATCTCATTCAATGGGTCAGAATTCCCTCCCGAAATATTATTGCAAATCAAAGCAAAATAAGGATCTTTATCATAACCATTTCTAACACCATCTAAAAACAAGTCATCCCGAACCATCACATTTATTTCAAAACATCTACTTAAAGGATTTGCGACTACATTTGTCTTTCTAGGAATGTGTTTGACATTAAATTTTAAATATGCTAATTTATGCATCCACCTAACCTACTTGCCAGTCATAATCTATGCATCACTTAATCTTTGTAGACAGGAGAGTGCCTTATTATCACATAATCTGTGCATCACTTAATCTCTGTAGACAGGAGAGTGTCTTATTATCACAATGAACTGTAAATTATTTATTATGCAAATAACAACGCCATTTCACCAATGTATGAACAATTGCAAGTAATTTTTTTTCCTGTGTTGGATAGTTCCTTTCAGCATCATTGAATTTCGTGGACTCAAAAGCAATAGGATGAAAATGTTTGCCGACTTTTTGACTTATGACTGCACCTAGACCTTTATCAGATGCATCAGTAGTGATCAGAATTTCAAATTCCCTAGCAGGATCAGGATACACCAGTGTAGGGGCGGAGGTCAACTTCCCTTTTAGTTCCTCGAAAGCTCTCTGTTGATCGGCTCCCCACACAAACATCTCCTTGTCCCAAAGTAAATCCGTCAATGGTGTGGCGATGATACTAAAGTTCCTGATAAATTTCTTGTAATAAGTGGCCAATCCCAAAAATGATCTAACTTCTGTGACATTAGTGTGTTGCTTCCAATTTTGTATTGCAGTAATTTTGGATGGATCTGTTTTAACACCTCCCCTATTAACTATATGTCCCAAAAATAATTGTTCACTTTTAAGAAAGTTGGATTTTGACCATTTTCCATATAACTTTCTTTCCTTTATCCTTTCCAACATTTTCATTAGATGAATTACATGTTGTTCTTTAGATTCGCTGTAAATTAAAATTTCATCTTTAAACACCTGAACAAACTCATCTATATAATCTGAAAATGTTTGGTTCATTAATCTTTGATAAGTAGGTGGTGCATTCGTCAAACCAAATGGCATCACTATCTATTCAAAATGACCGACTCTAGTTCTAAAAACAGTTTTATCAACATCTACAGTTCTAATTGGCACCTGATTAAAGCCACTACACAGATCAATCAAAGAAAATAATTTAGCACTTTCAAACGATCTATCAAATCAGAAATTAAAGGTAACGGATACTTATCCTTCACCATAATCTTTTTTAGACTACGATAGTCGACACACATCCTCAACGTTCCGTCCTTCTTTTTGACGAAAAGAACAGGTGCTTCGTACGGTGATTTGTTGGGCTAAATATGTCCCTTCTCCAAAAGCTCCTTGATCTGTTTCTTTAATTTTTTTGCTCAAAGAAGCTATGCTTATAAATTCCTGTGACATTAGGATTACATCCAGGTTCAAGGTTAATAACATGTTCCACATCTCGGGAAGGTGGCCTCCCTGAGGGTAAGTCATTAGGGAAAACATCTCTAAATTCAGAAATCAAATCTTTAATAGTAGCATGAGATGTATTAATGTCAGTTACTAAATCAGATTTTTGTTTTTCAAGAGTTTTAGTGGTGCCTGATTTAGGAATGACATCAATTTTCGTGTTTTCTTCCCCCCTTTCATCAGAAACTGCCTCAGTTACTAGTATAAAGAAAACATGGTTTGTTTTATCCTTTAAATGCTTTTTAAATTGTTTAGCGGAAATTAAACCTTCCACTCCCAACTTGGTTATGTTATTTATATGATTCCTATGCAACTTCTTCGAAGGTAATGCTTGGAAAACCTTCCAACCGTTTTCATACTTCACTCTCAAGGTGTTAGTTTCCCAATTAATTTGAGGGTTATGTTCAGTTGACCAAGGCTTTCCCAGTATAAGCTTCTCACTAGCTAAATTCATTATTTCACACACAACTTTCATTTTATGACCCTGGATATCAACTTGTATTGTGTCAATTTGTAAATCTAATGTGGATTTATTACCATTTGCCACTTGAACATGTAAAGGTTTTTCCCTTATGATTGTAGGAATTTTATTTTCCTCAACAAACCTATGTGAAATAAAATTATGTGTAGCATCTGAATTTACCACAACTCTCAATGGTTTTCCTTCCACTAAAGAATAAAATATGATCAAACTGTGTCTGGTGTCATCGTTACTTAACTGTCTTACCATAGGTCTGTTGTTAAGAGTTTCATCAGAAGGATTGTTCAAACTATGGAGTGTAGTTAGCATCATAATAAATTCAGCTATCCTAGCCTTTCCATTCATTAGCTTGCCCTCCAAAGTTAACTCGTTAACCTCTAGATCTGATCGACTCAACTGAGGACTTTCAGCTATGCCTTTCCGGTACCCACCTCCAAGGCTTGCTGCTTAGCTAAGTATAATGCAATATCTTCTTAAAGACCTTCATTGATATCAACTATTTTAAGAGATCCCTTATCTGTACAGTCGGTAGCGTAATGATCTGGACCTCCGCATTTAAAACAAGTGACGTTCTTTTTCGGTTTTGTGCATTTTCTGCTGAAATGTCCCTCCTCTCTATAGTTATAACAGTTAATTTTCTTCAGTTGTGCACATTCAGTTGCCCTATGACCTCTTTTTTGACAAATAGTGCATGTGGGAATGGTAAAATTTGGTTTCTGAGCATTAATGCTCGGTTTAGGACTCTTAATGTAGCCCCCTCTATTCTGAAATTTATTTCTTGCATTAACACTCTCTCCACCCTTCTGATTTCCCTTGAAGATATTCTACGTATTAATCAGACCTGCATTTAGATCTTCTTCCTCAAATTCCTCTTTACCCCACTTTGATACTTCATTGAAATTTCCCTTGAGTGATCGAGTTTTACGATTATACCCCAACTGATCCTCTAATTCCAATGACTTATCTTGTAATTCCTTCAAATTAATAAATTTTTGATGTTTCATTTCTGATTTCAGTATAGGATTCAAATAGTTCAAAAAAAGCGCCATTTCATCAGTCAAATGACATGAATGCTAGGTGAGTCAAATTCCACAATATAATCTTTCACAGATCCAGTATGCTTACAGTTAAGCCATCTTACAGTTAAGCCATTTTCTTCCATTCTGGATTTTTAAGTGACAGACAAGAAACGCGATTTTATCGCGGTCTTAAAAGCTTCCCAATCAGCATTATCAAGAATCAAATTAGACCTCCTCTTAGTGTAATACCAAATTTGAGCATCACCTTTCAGACAGCTAACAACAAAAGAAGTGTAATCATCACGATCGCAGTTTCTAGATTCCAAATAATACACCATATGAAAAATCTAAGCATCTAACTCATCAATCTTCTTACCATCAAATGATGGTGCTTCACTAATAGACAATTTCACAACCCTTATCTTCTTAGGTTTATAGTGATTATCTTCCCTAAAACTGGCATTTCCTTTACTACTCTCACCCTTTTGGTCATTAACATCATTTCTGGTGTGAATTAAATTGATTAGCTCATCCAATTTTTGATTTGAAACATTTCCATTTTATCTAACATCCTTCAATTCACTTTTCAACTCATAAATTGTTTCATCTAGAGAAGCTGCATGATTATTAAATCTTTTGACCAATTTCATACTACGTTTATTCAAAACATTCAAGGCATTTTCTATTTCATGTTTCCATGCAAAATTTGCCATTATCACAAAAATGAAATCGAGTAAAAGAAAGATAGAATATAATTTCCCAAAAAAATTTGTTGCAGGTTTGAAGTCCTCTGATTGCTCCAATCTAAGACTTCTTCTCCTTAACAAATCCTTCAAAAAAAGATCAAAATCTGAGAAATCAATTAGACATTGAAAGTAAGTTAGTGCAAATTCAATTCTTCAATTTCCTAAACATTGACGCAAAATGTAAGAATTTCCCCACAAATTTTGCAACAACAAAATTGAAAGCTCTTAAAGGTAAGGTTCAACCATAAATTTTGCAATAGCAAAATTGAAAAGCTCTCTAAAGTAACAGTTTTGGGTTTGAAAAGTTTTAAGTCATTTCTGGACTCCTTTGCTCTTGAAAAAGTAAAGTGCTCCACTTTCCTTCCCCGCCATTAGCAAATTTCCCATTTCCCACTACATCAGGATCTTTTTTTTGTAATCCTCACATCATCACCCTTCATGGCTTCAAGCCCTCCCTCTACACATGAATCATTGCTAGGAGAAGGCAAGTTTGTTTGGCCTCTAGGTAATTAGAGTGAGCTTCAGCGGTGGCTACACTGCCCTCCCCGCTTTAGTCCTTAGGACCTAAGCACGCCCCACAACTAACCAGCGGCCGCTGGCAGTGTGATCACTCAGTTTCCCTCCAATCCCTTACCACTTTACATTGTGGTTTTACCAACACATGTAAGAGCATCCTCACCATTCACGACAGTCGATATTCAAGTGAGCAAACTTCTCCTTGGTTTTTAACCAAAGCTTTGATACCATATGTAATAGGATCACCTACCTCTCAGAAAATCCCATTACTTCAATCAATTTCAACCACACATGCCACACATTGGAAAATATGCATCGACATTGGAAAGCACTCATATATGATTAAATTTTAAATTAGAAGAAGCTTTTTGTCCACATAACATTAGCTTAGTCTCTTGCCCTCGTGGCTTAACCCTTCTTATTAAAGTGTTTTCCTTTACTCTCCACTCTTAATAATTTTATCTCTTAACTACTAAAACACTAATTAGTTTGTAAGAGATTTCAATGCCAAAATGCCAATGCTCCAATTTGGTTTTAATCGCTCAGGACCAAGATCAGTCAAAATTTCCACAAATTTTTCCAAAGGAAAATATGTTTACTCTCCTCTTAGACTTCACTATTTATCCATCATCGCCTTAGACTCGCCGGGTCAAAGTCAACGCTCCATTGAACAGGTTTTACCTGGGCCAATCATTGATCAGCAAGGACTCAGACTGACCAATGCAAAAACGTGCGAAATCTCTTGTGTTCTTTGGTCTAAAATAGACCGCAGAAGCAACCCAAACTATCATGCAAGAAGCTAAGCAAAAATAGGTCGACGAACAATCATATGAAATGCATCCTCCATATGCGTACACAGACGCAACAAACAACATTTAGGGTTTCATGGAATAATCAACATAAATAAACCCTATGACAACATCTAAGGTTTGATGGAATAATCGACATAAACAAACCCTAGGACAAATGCATAAATAATGCATATCAAACAAACATAAAATAACATAAATAAATAATAACAAAAAGAGTGCAATCTCACATAAACATTAGATAAACAAAAGTATATCAATAAACATATTACTCAAATGCATGACCTAATCGGCAACCCTAAAAGTCTACATCTTCGGTCCCCACTTTACTAACCAGCATTGATTATTAATTCCTAACAAAACTCATTCCTATATATACACTTGTGAGCTGTCAATGAATCACTAAGTGTCAAAAATAACCAACATACATTATGTAACTGTCATTAAATCAAACTAATCGTAAGCGTACACCTGAGAGTCAAGCAATCGTGAGCGTACACTTGTCTACAAGTACGATATTTTTCACACACAAATTAAACTGTCGAAACCCTAATTAACCACTTAAATATAAACGTCATAATAAACACTAATTTAATAATACAAATAAGACAAAACAATGTTGTTTCAAATATTTTGAAGTACACACAATCTCACAGAATCGTATGCTGAGTCATGCTGAGTCATGCTGAGTCACTCAGCGAAACTCCTTGATTTTCGTCAAAGAATCCGGGACGTCCAAAATATGATTTTGGTGAATGACGCGATTTCGCGTCCCCACTATTTGAAAAAATAACAGCGGCCTATATCCACCGTCCGTACCTCTTGCTCGACACCCTTGATGTCGCGCCGCGTGGTCTCAAAATCCACTTGATGAAGCGACGTCATGTTATCCAAATCTAGCCGTACCGTAACCGTGTCATTTGTACAAATGCGATGTGTCACATAAAAAGTACGCGTCATTTGGGACAAATGCCGCCTGTCGCAAATAAAGTACAACAATCCAAATATGACGTTCCGTACCGTTGGCGTACAATTCAAATATTTCAAACATTTCATATCGGATCGCTTCGCGATCCGCCGTACATTTTCAAATGTTTGTTCGCGCCACTCACACGTCACTTTAATTTTGCTTGTACACTTACTCCCCAATCCGCAATCCTTTCGAACCACCACAGTATATCACGTAAATGTATACGCACGAAACGTCGCGTGCGCACCAAATTTCATGTACGCACGAAACTAAATCTTCAAAAACAACATCTCTTACTAACTACGTAGCATTTCTAACCAATCAAACGCTACGTTTCACTACTTAACATTTACGTGCAAAAGTGCGCGCCAAACGAAACACGATTTCGCACGAAAGTGCGTCGCAAATTTCGCACGCGAAACTTCTTACGAAATTCCATAATTTGAAAGTGACGTTTCGTACTAAAAATTGTACGAAACAAACCATCGTGCGTACCAAACGAAATATTGATTTTGTTCAGTACTTTATAAACGTACGCCTTAAGTTCCGCGGATAGTTTGACCCTTAACCCGTAACAATGAACACCTAATCATTATTTTGACCTCGCGTTGTCGCCTAAATACACCAATCACTTTATCTTTTTCACGCATATTTATCTATTTGTTAAACGGGCTAATTTGCAGCAGACTAACGAAAACACGCATTAATCAATTCATGCATGGAAGCGAATCGAGGCCGCATAAATACAAATGATCGGACGGCCACAATTGCAGCCGCCACCCGCAATAAACTTTCGGCGGCCTTTGGGGATAGCGTCACGCAACGACACGTGGCACCATACTATTGGATACCGAAGAAGATGGGAGGAGGAACCATGGCTCCCGTTTTGACAAATGTCACTTTGAAAAGCCATGTCGTACAATGGCCGTACAATAAGTACATCGCCTAATGTACCTTCTTGTACTATATAGTGTTTCTATTGACTAGGTTTAGTAGTAGGCAGTCGTAAGTAGATAGACCATGACTTAGTGAAATTTAGGTACCTCTCTCTAAGAGAACTTGTAACTATAAAGGTCATCTTTGACCATCCATAACTTACTGCTCAAGGGAGCAAATTCAATGATTCTATTTGCGTTTGACTCAGGGGAGTCTTATCCTTACAGGGGTGAGAGTGATCAGAATATTTGTGTGCCTAGGTGGCGCTTATTTAGCGGGAAAGTAGAAGGGGCAAATATTATACTAGAGGCTTTACATAGGTTGCTCATTCTCTGGGTTAATGGAGACCACAGAATTGCAGGTTATGGGTCCACCCTCTAGGGTGCCTATATTTGATGGATCACACTTTATTTATTGGGAAATGATGATGGAGGGAGAACTATTTGAGAAACACCTATGGGGCATAGTGTCCGGATAAGTTCGATGCCCACCTCCACCTGGGTTGGGAGGAACGCGTTTTTTTGGCACCTCCGCCTCTACAATAGGTAGAACAGCTGCCACCATCACTGAGGATAAAGACGAGGAAGGAGAGGAGATTGTCATGGAAGGAGAAATGGGAGGAGTTGCAACTCAAGTGACACCATTGCCGAGGGCGATACCGGCAGCAACACCACTAGCAACGGCGACAAGGGTTCAGATCGAAAGATCGGAGTATGAAAAGTGGAACTTCAAAGACAAGGTTGCTAAGCTCTTAATTCTTAAAAGTGTAGCAAAGGGCATTGCCATTTCCCTTATGCACGTCAAATCTTCATCTCAGATTTGGATATCACTAGTTAACAAATATAAGAGCTGATCATTGCAGCAGCAACAATTGGCAGAAAACAAGATTGCAGTTTATACTTATAAGGGAGGAAACATCAATAATTGTTGCAATGATTTAGGAGCATTATTTGGAGAGCTAGAGAGTGCAGGTAACTCATGGTCTGAGAGACAAAGAGTGAACACACTAATGATGAAACTACTTGAAGAGTATGAGAATATCATTAATCGATTGCAGGACATAGGAGATAGCAATTGGAATTGGGATGACACAGTGGGAATGATTTTAGTGAAAGAAAGCACCATAGAGCTTAGGAGAGGGAGTCCAAGTGTTCAAGCATTGTCTGCAGGAGCTCATTGGCGGAAGCATGATGAGGAGAGAGAGAAAGATCCTTATCGAAACTTTGGAGGAAGAGGACAAGGAGGTGGCAAATTTGATAGATAGGGGAGAGGAAGTTCTCGAGGAGGATTATGTCATTTCTGTAAGAAACCGGGACACTATATGGCAGATTGTGGCAAACTTCCAGATCTTCGACTAAAAGATGGGCAAGGGAACTCAAGAAATGGAGGAAAGAAAAAGGCTTTCCTAACTCAAGTTCATGATGAGCAAGAGAACAAAGAAACCGAACAGGAAGAGGAGCTTGAGGAGCTTCTTCTTAATCCGAAAAACACTAAAAAGCATGTTGACATTCCACAAAGACAAAAGTGTGCTTTCGGAGGTAAGAGGGATCCACCTGAAGATGGGTGGATCATAGACTCAGGGGCCTCAATGCATATGTGCAAAGATAAAAGGTGGTTCACTAAACTAAGAAAGATCCCAACAGTTGAGATAGAGTACGGAGATGGTATAGTAGAAACCACAAGTCTTGTTGGAATTGTTGACTTGAAGGTTCTAGTTAATGGAAAGGCCTCAATTTTAACACTCTCACACGTTCTTTACATTCCACAACTTAGTAAAAACTTGGTCTCAACAGCTGTCCTAGATGAAAAGGAGTTTGAAACAGGAATTAGGAAAGGAATCTTCACAGCAAGTTTTGATAATGAGGTTTATTTCATAGCTGAGAAGGGCAGTGAAGGAATGTTCAGAATTGTTCTTTGTAATGAAAAAAGTGTTCTCTACTCGTGAGCAAGTGAGATGATGTTTTGGCACAAAAGTTTGGGGCATGTGCACCTAGATAGATTAAAGAAAATGAAGAAAAATGGAATAGTGGAGGGTATTACTTTTGAGGATGATGAGACTTTCAACGATTGTAGTGGATGTGCCCAAGGGAAGATTCATACAATTCCATTTCCAAAGTCAACCACATATAGGAGAGAGAAAGTATTGGATCTAATTCACACTGATGTTTGGGGACCTGCTAGATATGCTTCACATGGGGGGAAGAGGTGGATGTTAACTATCACAAATGATTGGTCTAGATACACGAAGGTATACTTTCTCAGACATAAGTCAGAGGTATTGAGATGTTTCAAAGAGTATAAAGTATGGAGTGAAAAACTACACGAAACCTCAATAAAAGAGATAAGAAGTGATAATGGGAAAGAATACACCTCAAGGGAATTTGAATAATATCTTAAAGAAGAAAAATTTCATCATGAGAAAACTGTTCCCTATAATCCGGAACAAAATGGGGTAGCAAAAAGAGTGAATAGAACTTTAGGAGATATGTCTAGAAGTATGTTAACTGATAAGAGGATAGGGTTGCAGTTTTGGGCGGAGTCTATGAACTATGCTAATTTCATCAAAAATAGAGTTCTAACTTCAGCAAATAAGGAGGAAACTCCGTATAAGAGGTGGACAGGAAGAAAGCCTGATTTGTCTAGTTTGAGAGTGTTCGGAAGTCAAGTCTACAGTTTGGATTCCGATAAGACTAAATGGAAGTTAGAGGGGAGAGGGAAGCCAGGATATCTTGTAGGATATGATGAGAGCACAAAAGGATACCGAGTGTATGACTTGAAAAAGAGAGATATAATTTTAGTAAAACACATAGTGGTGATGAATGAAGAGAAGTCCATTGATCCATTCAAATATAATAAGGAAGTCAAAATCAGATTTGAAACGGATCAGTTTTTTGACTTTGATTTTGAAAATGAAGAGAAGGAAGAGGGAGAAAAAGAAAAATCTGCATATCTACCAAAGGAGAAGGAGGAAAGGACAACATCCGAGGCAACGCCACAATACGAAGTGGAAACTGATGAGGAACTTGATGAGACACCGGAATTGGAAGATAGGGGAGCTGAAAATCTCCCTAAACGAAACCCAAGGATGCCTTCCATACCGGCGTCCGATTTTGAAGGGGGAAGAAGAAGTAGTAAACGACTTCAAGATAGACAAGTAAATAACCAACTCACAAAGATGTGTCACCCAGATGAACCTCAAAAATACTTAGAGGCCATAAACAATCTAGAAAGTAGCCGGTGGATCACAGCTATAAATGAAGAAATGGCCTCTATCAGGGAAGCTAATACATGGGAGTTGGTAGATTGTCCACCGGACCGAAAACTGATTGGATGTAAGTGGGTTTTTAAACTTAAATTAAACCCGGATAATACCATTGAGAGGTAGAAAGCTAGATTAGTTGTTAAAGGATATAATTAGAAAGATGGGATAGACTACGAAGAAACCTTTGCACCTGTTGTTAGATTTCCTTCTGTTATAATCCTTTTAAGTATAGCCGCAGCGAAGGATATGGAAATCCACCAGATGGATATTATAATGGCCTTTTTGCACAGAGAGTTGGAAGAAGAAATTTACATGAGGCAATTGGAAGGATTCGTGGAAAGTGGGGAAGAAAACAAAGTTTGCAAACTGATAAAATCACTCTATGGGCTTAAGCAAGCCCCACAACAGTGGAATATAAAGCTCGACGAATTTCTGACCGGTTTGGGGTATATGAAAATTAGTTTAGATCACTCCATATATTTATTTGAGAATGAAAACGGAGTGATATTTAATGCTATTTATGTGGATGATTTGTTGGTCTTAAGCAAGTCTTTAGATAAAATTAATAAACTAAAACGAGATCTTAGAAGCCGCTTTGACATGAAAGATCTCGGCGAAGCAAAGTACATTTTGGGAATTCAAATGGAGAGAGATAGATGGAATAGGATTATAAGACTCACTCAAAAAAAATCAATTGGTAATATGCTAGAAAACTTTCAAATGGAGAAAGCAAACGGATGTACTACTCCCATGGATTTAAAAAAAGTGAGTGAGGGGAGTGAAAAGGGAGGAATATTGATCATAAATGATGAGATAGATGAGATAGAAAAAAGATTTATGGAAAATATCCCTTATCGGCAGATTGTAGGCAGTTTAATATATTTTATGAATTGTACTCGGCCAGATATAGCTACAGCCGTAGGAGTCATCAGCAAGAGTTTAAATGAACCAAGAAAGAGAGATTGGGAGGCTGCCATAAGGGTGATGAGGTATTTGGTGGGGACAAGGGAATTGTGGTTGCATTTGGGAGGGGAGCACACTGACATCACAACTAGGAGTGATGCCAGTTATGGAGATGTGCCTTTAAGGCGGTGTACGACTGGATATGTGTTGCAAATTGGATCCGGTGCATGCTGTTGGAGTAGCAAGCAACAGAAAGTAGTTGCTCAGTCCACTATGGAGGCTAAATACATGGCTTCTTCTGCTGCTACCAAAGAATTAATGTGGGTGAAATCTCTTCTTGAAGAACTTGGGTTCATGAAGACAGGAACTCTGAATATTTTTTGTGATAATCAAGCTGCTATCTCTATTGCAGCTAATCCAAAACATCACTTCAAAGCTAAGCATATGGATATTAGACTAAGCTTTGTCACAAAGAAGCTTGAAAACAAAATCATTAAACTGGTTCATAAAACTAATAAAGAAATGATTGCAGATATGATGACAAAATCAGTACCTTCCCCTAAGTTAATTTATTGTAGAGAAAACTGTGGATTAAAATTGAAAAGTGACTAAGAATTAAGGGGAGTGTTGAAAAGAGGTAATTAATAGTTCACTTCTATAGTTAAGTTAGAATGTAAAGAGAGAGAAAGAGAGAACCAAAGGCACGCCATGGCTGCCGCGTCATTTAGGAGGGAGAATGAAATAGAAGGTATTTTACTATTTGTAGCAAATTACTGCCTCTAGCCGGATTTGAACCGGCGTCTATGGATTTCTACTTAGACCTTAGCCTTATCCATTAAGGCACTAGCGAAACGATATATGTATTTCGTTTCACGCATATTTATCTATTTGTTAAACGGGCTAATTTGCAACAGACTAACGAAAACACGCATTAATCAATTCATTCATGGAAGCGAATCGAGGCCGCATAAATACAAATGATCGGACGGCCACAATTGCAGCCGCCACCCGCAATAAACTTTCGGCGGCCTTTGGGGATAGTGTCACGGGACGCCACGTGGCACCATACTATTGGATACCGAAGAAGATGGGAGGAGGAACCATGGCTCCCGTTTTGACAGACGTCACTTTGAAAGTCATGTCGTACAATGGCCATACAATAAGTACATCGCCTAATGTACCATCTTATACTATATAGTGTTTCTATTGGACTAGGGTCTAGTAGTAGGCAATCGTTAGTAGGCAGACCAGGACTTAGTGAAATTTAGGTACCTCTCTCTAAGAGAGCTTGTAACTATAAAGGTCATCTTTGACCATCCATAACTTACTGCTCAAGGGAGCAAATTCAATGATTCTATTTGCGTTTGACTCAGGGGAGTCTTATCCTCACACGGGTGGGAGTGGTCAAAATATTTGTGTGCTTGGGCGGCGCTTATTCAGCGGGAAAGTAGAAGGGGCAAATATTATCCTAGAGGCTTTACATAGGCTGCTCATTCTCTGGGTCAATGGAGACCACAGAATTGCAATTAGTGTTACAGTCACAAAGTTATGTAACAAATTTCGAGTAAACACATAGAGACACATGAAATCTTGGTCCGCCAGATCCGCGCTAAAATAGAAAATAAGTTCGCTGAGTTATAATTATAATGGGTCGTACCCTGAGGGCGTGTTCCCATGTAACCCAAACTTTGAAACGTTACTTTGGAGTTTAGTGCAGATTTTACGCTCTACTTTTCAAAGTAATCCTATGTCAATCATTACTTACGCCTTCATTACTTCAAATATGTGACAAGTGTAAACGTCTTCAAAATATGCGACAGCCTACGGTTGTTTGAAACAAAATGTAGACGACTACTAAACTTCTTGACATTAGTGACGCCTACAAAAACAGCGACGGTTGTAGACGCCGAGTTTTTTGTGACATTGTAGATGTTTGGGGTTTTGTGACATTGCGAAGTCATGGTATCTTTCGAAGTCAACAACACATAAACTTTCGGCCATGGCTTCCGATTTCTTTTTCTTACCTTTTATCATTCGATATGCCATTAAAATGAGAACAAAAATAGTAAAAAAGAGGAAAAAAAACATCTCTTTCATTTGATAGTATTATTGTTGCGTTTCATTTGGAGATGAGAGAAAGAGGAGCAGTCGAAAGAAAAAGATGGGGAGAGACAATAACGTTGTAAACTTTTGCAATGGACCCATGAATGAAAGTGGAGGTCTGCGACACCAACGAATATTTTTCTGTACATGCTTGTCATTTTTGTACGTACATGCGCGTGACAAGCATGTAAAAAAAAAGCCTGTACTCTCCCTCTTTCAAAAAATTTCGAAGATGTTTTACGCGTGCAACATCTGCTTTCTATTTGTTGATAGGGTGTTATTTTGGTTAAAATCAGATCCCAATTTGATTCCATTACAAGTGTGAAGATGACGTGGAAGTGGGTCGGGATGAAGATAACGCCATATTGCCGTACCATCCAGTTCCAAAATGTAGTGTTGTGTATCGGTAAAATAGTTATGGCGATAACACCAATACCGATAGTTATCGGTTATCGAACGTTCAGAGGTTCCGATATATCAGTCTGAGACCAACAGATTCCATATTGGCGATAACTTAAAAATATATATAGTATGCATACAATAGTACTTTATAACATATTGTATTATATTATTGACTTTGTATAATAAAGTGCCTTCCATTGCACCCGTACATTTTTCGTAAAGTTATATAAAGTGTCCGTATTGTTGTTCTACAACCACAGTAGCAAGAGGAGAGCCAGCAGCAGTAGTAGTGGAAGTAGACATTTAAAGCAGAAGCTATTAAACACCCTACTCAACAGCCAACTTCAAGATGTGATAGAATGAGTTACTTCAAGATGTGATAGAATGCAACTCAGTGATCTATGCATACTCAAAATCTACATAACAGTAGTAAGCACAGTATAAAATCACTCTTCAAAGATTCAACTCAATTAAACCAGCCAACCATAAGATATTCACACTGCAGATTCACAAAAACTGCCTTAGTTGATAAATATCCCAAGCCTTGGATAATCAAAATTTGCCTAAGTCCTAAACTATATACTCACACTGAGTATCTACTGCTCACACTAATTTATGTGACTATACTACAATAATGTCCTAAGCTACGACAAAGTACTCAAACTGTACTCACTCTTCTAAGAGTACTTCCAAAACTAATTCAGCCATTTCTCTAAATCTGAATAGTGAGACACTATTTTAAATTAGCTAACCTACAAATCCTTGTTTCCAGATATTTACAAATAGAAGGCCGTACATTAAATGTTCCTGGCGCTTAGTCAGCAGTGGTCCATAGCATCCGGCTGACTGTTGTCGTGTAGTACGAAGCACCTGATACTGTCCAATTGTGCTTCGTCATTTGTGGTCCCTTGTGCATCGCGTCCGTCAATTCCATGTCAATCAGCGGCCCTTCTTAGTTGACCGTACTATACTTTTCCAGATATGCGGTTTGCATTTGTTTCGTCCGATTTCATCAATCCGCTCCCTAATCTCCCGACACGTGTAACTGGTCATCGACGCTACTCCGTGAAATTTGCAACACCCTTTTCTTGCCGACGCGTGTCCAACTGGCCGTATAGTACACTGTCTTAGTCTAGTCTTTTATTACTGTAACACTATTCGAGGTAAGTATTACAGATTTTCATTTCCCAAAATATTATAAGTCCTTAATTTCTCCTAACAACTCTATCTAGTGAGTAAAGATTTCCAATTTCAACACGTATATGTCCGTACTTTATAGGGTTATATATAGGAATTTTAGGGTTTTAGAGTACATTTTTTTAAATTACGTATATTCATTATAAGTGTTGCACACTTTTCATACATGTGCGTACAGTGGTCGTATTTTCCGTACTTGTTAGGGATATTAGTTTTAGGGTTTGAAGGATACATTGTCATACATTTTCGTATATTTCAGTATAGCTGCGCTAAATTTTTCGTATATTTACGTGCAATGTTTGTACATATCCGTACTACTTAGGGATAATATAAGGGGGGGTTTTAGGGTTTATAGGGTACATTGTCGTACGTTCATATATTATTCAGTACGGTTGACAAAGATCTGCCGTATTATTATGTTTGTAAGGTACACTTTCCGTATAATTTCGTACATTTATGTTAGTTGTTCGTAATTTTAAAGATTTTTTAAGGATTTTCTAATATTTCGCTTTTCATACATGTCCGTACAAATAAATCTACACGAATTTTACAAAAAGTATGAAATCGACGAATATTGCGTAATTTTCACAGAAAAGTCTAAGTCCGTACAAATTCGACATCTATGGGCATAACTAACAGTCAAAAGGACATCGAGGAAGGGTATGGGAGCGTAGAACCCAAGTAAAACCCCGTTAAATAATAAATATTGAAGGAAAAGTTGCGATTTTTTACCGAAATTGGGTGGAAGGGGGTCTGCGGCGCGTCCGGGGAATATGACGTACAATTGAGGGTACTGGCCGTACATTTATCTGTACCGTCCGTACTTAGATCGCCGATAGTTATCGATATCGGTGTTATCGCCGATAAATACTGATATATATATATATATATATCGGTTATTTATTGGCGAAAACACCGATAACGATATATCGTACCAATACATCGATTATCGGGTAACCGAAAAAAGGTCCATATCGGTTATTGGCAAATCCTTACCGATACACAACACTACCAAAATGACGCAAAATGTACTTGTGTTTTTGCCCATTTTTCTAGGGCGTAATATTTTCTCGTTGTAAGGGCGTGTCCCCATGTGTTCAAGTAAGGGTTTTTTTCCGTCGTTTAAACAGAAAATGGGACTTCCTACTTGAAAATATTACGCCGTACGAAAAATGGGCAAAAACTCAAATACATTTTGCGTCATCTTGGAACTTGAAAGGTACGGCGATTTGGCTGTATTATCATCGCGGCCCACTTCCAACTCATCTTCACACTTGCACTGAAATCAAATCACGACCTGCTTTTAATCAAAATACTACCCTATTGACGATTAGAAAGCTTGGTTTGCACGCGTCAAAAGTTTTCATTTGTTTTTTTGCAGTTGAGAGAATACACGAAAAAAAAATTGTTTGTCCGTTTGCTTACGTTGTCCACTTGTGGGCGTCTACAAATGTCATTTTGTAGACGTAGGCGACTGCTTATGTCGTTCACGTGTGGGCGTCAACAAATGACAGTTGGCGTCGACAGCTGTCGCAGTATGTCAGGAGCTCTTTGCGGCGTACAAATTTCCGCAGTTTGTTCCGAGATCGTTGGCGTCTACAAATGTCAGCAGTTTGTTGGCGTCTACAGGTTTCGCAAGTATTGGCGACGTGTACAACTGCCACATATTCAAAATAATGAACGCGCAAGTAACGATTGACATAGGCACACTTTGAAAAGTACACCGTAAAATCAGCGCTAAATTCCAAAATAACGTTTCAAAATATCGGTTACATGGGGATACGCCCTAAGTGCAAATACTTGTTACTTCAAAAAGTGATAAGCGTAGACATATACGAAACATGTGACAGATAAACGGTACACAAAATGAGGCGAAACTTCCACTTGACTTCAATTTCAAACGTCCACCCGCACGCCGTATAGTTTTTGTGACTTTGTAATGTCTGTACGCCACTTTGTCGACGTGGAGGCATTGCAGATGTTTAGGGTTTGTGTTTTTGTGACGTCACGCACGTCACGCTCAACTATGACAGCGCCGACATCACAAATTCTATACTTTCCGCCATGGTTTTTTGATTGGTTTTGTCTTTTTTTACTCTACTTGCTTTCAAAATACGCCCAAAGATAGTAAAAAGAAACCGTTTTCAGAGATCTTTCATTTGATACCATTCTAAACGTTTTTCGTTGCAAGAATTGTGAGATAGACGTGGTAGTGAGAGAGGGAGAGAGAGAGAGGCGCTTTCACGGACTTCGCTTTTGCGAAATGGCGTCCTTTGGTCGAGACCCCTCCACGGCCCTTGTACGGAAAAAAAACACACGGAAAAAACGCACGGAAAAAATGCACAAATAAAAGTCACGCACAGGCTGGAAACGTGCAGTGGATTTTTTTTTGTACTCCGTGCACAAAAATTGTCAAAAACTTCCGACACGTGCACAGCACTGCCTATTCGCTCACCTCGTGGAACTATATTTTAAATCACCTCGCGAGGTGATTTTAAATATAGTTTGAAGATGAGCTGAAAGGACGCGAAAGTGGGTCGAAACGCGCTATACGTCAAATTGCATCGCGCTAGACTACAAACTGCAGTACATGTAAAGTTTTAAGGTAAGCAACTTGTACGGTGGAAATTTCATTTTTTTGGTACGGCTGATTTTCTCGTTTTTTTCCAAGTTAAAGAGGAAAACGACACAAAATAACTGTAACTTTAGCACATGGGAAAGTGCCCTTAGTGTTAATATTTTTTTCGCCACTTAATACATCTTTTCTCCGTACACACGTGTTGGATTGTGGATTTGACGGTGGCGCTTGAAAGGTAAGATTCTCAGCTTCCGATTGGCGGTCTCAAACTGAAAATTGGACAAATGTGTACGGATATAAGATGTTTTAAGCGATTCACGGTGTTTCTGTACAGTACAGTACTGTACAGTACTGTGCTACACTGTCTGTACTGTACTGTACTTTCTGAAAAGTTACCGCATAGCGGTTTGCAACTGTACAGTTATGGACCGTCCATTATAGAATCGTACGGCTGATGTATAATCTACAACCTTAAAAATTAAAGTACATCAAAATCTGTAGCCGTAATAACGTGACATGACATGACGTGACGTTTCTCTTTTATAGCGTGACTCTCTAAAAAAGTAAAAGTATAGAATTTAGTAAAGTACAGTACAGTACACCGCCAATCGCTATTAGCGTGTAGGTTTCATTAGCGTATACAAATAATTACCGTGGTGTACGCTATTTAAGAATTTGAAAATTTTGGAAAAAATCATACATTCTAATTGTTTGATTATGGTAATTTGTAGTGTTGTGTATCGGTAAAAAACTTATCGCGATAACACCGATACCGATAGTTATCGGTTATCGAACGGTCAGATATTGCGTAATTTTCACAGAAAAGTCTAAGTCCGTACAAATTCGACATCTATGGGCATAACTAACAGTCAAAAGGACATCGAGGAAGGGTATGGGAGCGTAGAACCCAAGTAAAACCCCGTTAAATAATAAATATTGAAGGAAAAGTTGCGATTTTTTACCGAAATTGGGTGGAAGGGGGTCTGCGGCGCGTCCGGGGAATATGACGTACAATTGAGGGTACTGGCCGTACATTTATCTGTACCGTCCGTACTTAGATCGCCGATAGTTATCGATATCGGTGTTATCGCCGATAAATACTGATATATATATATATATATATCGGTTATTTATTGGCGAAAACACCGATAACGATATATCGTACCAATACATCGATTATCGGGTAACCGAAAAAAGGTCCATATCGGTTATTGGCAAATCCTTACCGATACACAACACTACCAAAATGACGCAAAATGTACTTGTGTTTTTGCCCATTTTTCTAGGGCGTAATATTTTCTCGTTGTAAGGGCGTGTCCCCATGTGTTCAAGTAAGGGTTTTTTTCCGTCGTTTAAACAGAAAATGGGACTTCCTACTTGAAAATATTACGCCGTACGAAAAATGGGCAAAAACTCAAATACATTTTGCGTCATCTTGGAACTTGAAAGGTACGGCGATTTGGCTGTATTATCATCGCGGCCCACTTCCAACTCATCTTCACACTTGCACTGAAATCAAATCACGACCTGCTTTTAATCAAAATACTACCCTATTGACGATTAGAAAGCTTGGTTTGCACGCGTCAAAAGTTTTCATTTGTTTTTTTGCAGTTGAGAGAATACACGAAAAAAAAATTGTTTGTCCGTTTGCTTACGTTGTCCACTTGTGGGCGTCTACAAATGTCATTTTGTAGACGTAGGCGACTGCTTATGTCGTTCACGTGTGGGCGTCAACAAATGACAGTTGGCGTCGACAGCTGTCGCAGTATGTCAGGAGCTCTTTGCGGCGTACAAATTTCCGCAGTTTGTTCCGAGATCGTTGGCGTCTACAAATGTCAGCAGTTTGTTGGCGTCTACAGGTGTCGCAAGTATTGGCGACTTGTAAAACTGCCACATATTCAAAATAATGAACGCGCAAGTAACGATTGACATAGGCACACTTTGAAAAGTACACCGTAAAATCAGCGCTAAATTCCAAAATAACGTTTCAAAATATCGGTTACATGGGGATACGCCCTAAGTCCCATTTTCTGTGAAAACTACGGGAAAAAACCCTTACTTGAACACATGGGAACACGCCCTTAGATCCGAACCCTGATTATCGGAGTTCGAAGCCGAGAAACAATTTTTGTCTCGCTTGCCAGTTGCAAATAAATGAAGGCCGGTGGAAACGCCACGTGTAGCGCCCTGTCGAGTCAGAAAACCAGATTGTATGAAAATCAAAGCTTAGGGTGCGTCTCCATGTATCTAAGTAAAGGTTTTTTTCTGTCGTTTTGCTTTAAAACTTAGAGCCGTACCGCGTAAGTGTCAACCGTACAAAAAAAAGGAGAAGTACATTTTGCGTCATCATCGAATTTAAAATGTACTACATGTTGTCGTCTTGTGTTCTTCGACCCATCGCCACGACAAAAAACGTCATCTTCAAACTTTTCTTTAAAAACATGCGCGATGTTTTTTAAAACAAAGTATTTTCGGTAAACAAATAATAACACGTATTCACACGTGTTAAAAAATTTCTAAAACAATTCAAATGAATTCAAACGACGACGAAAATACACATTTCGGTATGTTTTGTCCGTTTGCGTGCATCAAAGTACATAATTTGTTTCGTTTTGTCAGTTTTCGTTCAGTACGGATTTTTTCATTTCAGGGGATCTGAAGATTCCGATGCCATTTCACGAAAACGAGAGAAATATCCGAGGGCGCCACATCAACTCGCACTCGCCGCCTCTAACCGTACAATTATGCGACGTCACGAACAATTTGGAAAATCACAGATTGTAGACGTTGGCAACCGTCACGCGCATGTCAACGTATACAATCGTCACACCCTTAAGTTTTAATTCCGTTTTTACACATAGTGACACTTGAAATCCGGGTCCGCCGGATCTGCGCTAAAAAACAAAGTAATTTCTCTAAGTTAGATGTGCTTCTACCGTACGTTTTTTTCCAAGTTTCAGCAATCAGCAAGAAAGTAATTTTGGCGTATGTCCAAAATGTACGGTTACCTAAAGCATGTTTCAGTGATACCGCTGTACGGATCCCGTGAAGTTTTAACAATTAGCAATTAAAAGTACAGTACTGTAACTTCGGCGTACTTCTGTCCCTTCCAGTTATGAAGTTTGAAAGTCGGCGCAGAAAACTGACATTTTGTCGTACTAGGGCTGACGTGTATTTCGCAAATTCCGCTGTTATTTTTTTCCATCATTGGCTCGCTCCGATGTTCTTTATAGCCCTCACATGATCGGTTCATTTTTCTGGTTTCGGCTTGCACAAACAGATAAAATGAGATTCGTTCCCTATTATTATCTTGCTGGAAATCGGTTCTAGATTCTAAAACCCTAAAAAAGGACTTGACCGCCAGGCAGCCGTCGGAGAGAGGCAAGTTGCGTATCTTGCAGAGAATTGCACTAACTGACATAAAGTGCGTGTATTATAATATTATATGCGCTACAAGATCCTCGCACTATATGTGTCAGATCATTAATAACGACAAACCGAGAGACACATGGGATCTGATACGCTCGCCGGCTGAACAGAAGACGACAGTAGACTTTCTGCAGAAATTTGTTCCGTACATAGTTTGTATGCATCTGGGAGAATCTCGTGAAATTGTACGGATTTTCAAGCTAAGTTTTAGAGTGCGGTATTATAATGGTAAGCCCATACGAAATGAATACGATATGTTTTGTGGTACAGTATGCAGAAAACTCACGTATGGGCTGTAAAATAATCATAAAAGTAATAATAAAGAGTTAAAAAAGACAAGAAAAAACTAGAGAGAGGTAAATCTTAGGGTTTAAGGGTGAAGTTCCATTAGGACATTCTGTAATTGTACGGCCAGCATTACAGAATGCTACAAATTGAACGAAGTTCCATTGCACAGAGTCTGTAATCCACGTGTTAGCAAAAGAATGGTACCACGTAACTATAGATTTGATATTGAGAATCGTCTAAGGGCGTGTGCCCACGTGTTCAAGTAAGGGTTTTTTTCCGTCGTTTACACAGAAAATGGGACTTCCAACGAGAAAATATTACGCCGTACGAAAAATGGGCAAAAACACAAGTACATTTTGGTCATCTTGGAACTTGGAAGGTACGACAATTTGGCAGTATTATCATCGCGACCCACTTCCAGCTCATCTTCACACTTGCACTGGAATCAAATCGCGACCTGATTTTAATCAAAATAACATCCTATTGACGAATAGGAAACTTGGATTACACGCATCAAACGTTTTCAAAAAATTTTGCACGAAGGAAAGTACACGCTATTTTTTTCACTGATCGTCACGAGCATGCACATAAGAAAATGACAAACATGTACGGAAAAATACTTGCAGGGGTCTCGGACCTCCACTTTCCTTCATGGGTCCTTTGCAAAAGTTTGCGTCGTCCTCGTCTCTCTTCCTCTTTCTCACTAGATCGCTCTTATTTCTCTCTCCCCTAAATGAAATGCGGCAATGATGGTTTCAAATGAAAGATATATTTTTTATCTTTTTTTTGATTATCTTTGGTCGTAGTTTGACGGCATATCAAATGATAAAAGATAAATAAAAAAAATTGGAAGCCATGGAGAAATGTTTACGCATTAATGACGTCACAGCGTGGCGTGACTTCGCAACGTCAAAACCCTAAACATCTACGATGTCAGAAAAACCTCGACGTCTACAACCGTCGCCGTTTTTGTAGACGTCACTTATTTTAGGAAGTTTCGCAGTAGTCTACATTTCGTTTCGTAGTCTTTCGCACATTTTGTAGACGTCTACGACTATCACAAATTTGAAGTAATGAAAGCGCAAGTAATGAATGACATAGGAACACTTTGAAAAGTACACCGTAAAATCTGCGCTAAATTCCAAAGTATCGTTTCAAAATTTTGGTTACATGGGCACACGCCCTAAGTATCTTTCACACCGACCAGCTTTAACTTGAAATCTTCATTTGCGTACCATGTACGCGCCGACCATGTCATCGTACAACACTTCTGTCCATTTGCAGACGCCCAGACGCCTTGTAAGACGCCCAGACGCCTTGTTAGAGAGCAGCTCATTTCTTTGAGGGTTCCTGTTTTTTCGCGTGACGAATGAGCGTTGCCAAAAATAGTGTGACGAATGAGCGTTCCCGAAAATAGTGTGACAAATGGGAGGTAAGAAAAAAAACGTGACGAAAGTGCGTTGCGAGATTTCGTTTGTAGTTTTTGTTGGATTTTTGAATGCGTATGTCGTGTGCAAAATTTTTTGATTTCCGTTGGTTGCCATCTTGACACGTATGCTCATTATCCAACGTGTCGCGGCTCAAATTTTTCTGTAATTGGTGATGTACCTCGCGAGGTACATCACCAATTACGGAAACTTTCGAAGTGAATGCTTCGCGAAAAAATATCCAACGGTCATCGCTAACTCCCAAAACTTTGGAGAATATTGGAAAGATTCTCTGTAATGTTGTTTTCCCCATAAAAACAAAATAGGAGGTACGACGTAGTTCAGAGAGGCCCGAATTTCTGTAAACAACCGCACTTTTCGTCTAATGGAACTTCACCTAAGTTAAACATTAATAGATAGAAACCGAAAAAGCATCAAAATGTCGGAAAACTTTTGTGAAAATAGAGGTTTTTCAAGGAGTAAAAAGGGGGCTTAAGCTGTCTTATATCGGGACTGGAAGATTTTTCCAATTGAATTTCTATAAAAATAGAATAGCAAAAAAAATAAAAAAAAATCACATAGGATATGTACCATTCAATGTATAAAGAATACTTGCCTTGTTCGCGTCCATTTTTTTTTAGTCCGCTCGCGGCCGATAGGTTTTTTTTTTTTTTTTCGGTCCTTTACCCTGATATTGAAATTCCCTAATTCCGTACATAAACATGCTTACGATTAAGTACTAAGGGTACGTCCCCATGTAATCGGTACTTTGAAAAAGTATTTTGGACTGTAGTAAGGATTCTCCGTACTACTCTGAAGAGCGTCCCTATGTGCGAAAATGAAATCGGAACTTTAGAATGTGACGATTGTAGACGTAGGTACAACTTCTGACTATTGAAGGCGACTACGAATCTTCCGACGATTAGTGACGCCAACAAAAACAGCGACAGTGGTAGACGTCTACATTTTTGTGAAATCGTAGATGTTTAGGGTTTGGTGATTTTGTGACGTCACGCTCACCTGTGACAACGTCGACGTCACGGATTCAATAACTTTCTGCCATGGTTTTCCGATTTCGTTTTTTCTACTTTTCTCGCTCGACTTGCCATTAAAAAAAAACCTAAAAATTGTCAAAAATAATATTTTTAAAATATCTTTCATTTTATACCAATATTGTCGTGTCTCATTCTACATAGTGTGAGATAAAAGCGATAGTGTGAGAGGGAGAGGGGAGAGGCGACGACGGCGCAAAATTTTGCAAAGGACCCCATGAATGAAAGTGGAGGTCTGAGACCCTTGCATATTTTTTTCCGTACATGCGCGTGACGGGCACGGAGAAAAATAGCGAGGACTCTCCCTCGTCCTAAAATTTTGACATTCTTGTGGCGTGTGCATGGGTCATTTTTCATTCGCTGTTTGGGCGGTACTTGAACTAAAATCACCTCCTCGAGGTGATTTTGGATGAAGTTTTTTTTTGGGCTGGATTCTCTTGCCCGGGGTCGAAAAGGGGAAAACGCCGAAATGCATTCACATGACGACAAACATGCCGTATATCCAAAGTATAAATTGACGTATACTTTAATTTGGTAAACATAATTTTCTTGTACGGTTAAAGTTTTTTTCAAAGTTCCCTGAATTTTAGGGCAAAAAGACATACTTCAATACATGGGGACGTACCCTAACTCATTGTTATTCCATTACAGACTATTCGCTTATACTCCTTAGTCCTTGCAGCTACAGTAGTACAAGTTTTGGTACGAAGTACGGTACACCGCAAATCGTAATTAGAGTAGTGAAAAAATTAGAGTACAAAAACAAAAACAAAAAATTAGAGTAATGAACGCAAATTTATGTCATAGAGTTGTTTCAACTATGAAGTTTACTCTAATTTATTTAAGTACTCTAATTTGGCACGCTAATATCCTCTAATGTAAATAAGGTATTCGTACAAAATTTGGCAAAACGTACAGTTTATCGTCACTATGACGTTTGCACTATGCGGTTTGTTAAAACGCAGTTGCATGATAACGGCCTGTATTATTTCATTATTTGTACTTTTTTACTTAATAAAGTACAATTTTGCACGGTCGGAGGTCGTCCGTTTTCCACACTATTTAAAACGAACCTATATTAGAATTAAAAACGCTAATTAAACTTTACCTTAAATAGAATAATGAAAAAATTAGAATCATTTACTCTATTTCATGTGATTGAGTCGAAATTTCGAGCGACCGAATTAGAGTAATTTACTCTAATTACGATTCGCGGTGTACTATACTGTACATTTCGTAAATCCCAAATACCAGGCTTGCGCTCCAATACCCATTTAAGACTCGGCCCCTTCTTAGGCCTCCGCTCCATCCAAAGGCCAAAAGTGGCCATTTTAGGGTCTATATTTTGCGACGGGACCACTTTTTGCGCCCAAGGAATTAGCGCGGTCATTATTTTGGCATATCGAATTTAAATCGTCGCCGAGTACAAACAAATACAAAAAAATAAGGGGATGATAAAAGTATGTGAAAAACCTTTCGGCTCTTTTATGGGTCTCAATTCTTTTTGGGGATAAACTCCTAAATTGGGAGTACCAATAACCATTGTTTTGACGACTAAAACATTTTAATAGTTTTCACAAACAACTATAGTTTTTCCTTTTTGTGAGTTCTGCCCGTTTATAACGCGCGAGAGAAACAAGTGGCCTCTTGATTTCATGTGGCCATCCAAGTCATTGAGCTTTCTCAAGCCTTTTTTTTCCGGTCATAGTATTTGCAAAACGACCCTGAAATAACAATTTTTTGGCTTGCCTTTGACTCTTGCAGTAGAGGAGCTCTTAGAGTGTCATGTCATTTCGGTCATGTTTTTAGTTGCACTACGCCATAAATTGATATGACAATCCATCCTCCTTTGGCCACTTAACACATTTTTCTCCTAGACTACTTGTTTGTTAATTATTCTTCGGTTGCTACCGAAAATTATGGATTTGAACTTCAAGTTGGAAATCTCCAAAAGGAAATATGTGTGGTCAGAGTAAAGTTGATTAAAGTGGAAAAAAAAAAAAAAACATTGATACCAACAACAATTCAATAAGTAGTCATGGGGACGGCATCGTCCATAGAAACAATGTGCAAAGACAAAATGTGTTCAAATTTCGATGCACAACAACTCGCGTGGCTAAAGATGTTACAAATTACAATATGTTGCGATTTTTTTTTCTACGTGTTTATCACGTCCCTAATTGTTGGTCGGTCAATACGCTCTTCGCTTTAGGCGCCCTTGCTCTTTTCCATTTAGCGTATGAATATTAAAACAAGAGTAAATACCCTTTTAAATGTTTTGAAGCCATAAAAAACGAGAAAGCTCTCGTAAAATAACAAAAACGTACCATGTATGCCACTTCTGAAATAACATAGCATGGTGGGATATTGAATGACATCTAATCCCATTGCTACATCGTATTGTACACATCGAAAAGCATATCGTTTCACCACATTGTCTTAGGGATAGTTATCAATGTACATTCTTGTCAACCATTACTTTTTATATACCACTATGCAATTCAAATCAATATATAATCTTAGGTTTAACCATTTTTTTTTGGTTATTCTTTCAATTACCTTCTATGCTTGTTAGATATTTTTTTTTGCCATTACGTCTCTATTTGTGTCTACTTATTTTTTGGGCGCCCTTCATTAACTTTCATTCTTTTGTATTTTGTATATAATAGATATATTTTCGGTCTTAGTTACTTGGCTTCGCTCTAACTAGGCTCTTAGTTCACCCATCAACGGATGACGCTTGTATGAAATTACAAATATTTAAGGAGAGTGCACTACAAGTGAAAGTTATATCCAAAAATAGTGGTGAGACTGTGTATAAAAGGATCTCCAAGCATCCCAAACCTCATTATTCTAATCAATAAAGGTATCGTTCCAAATATAATGTGTGTTATTTTTCGTCATGGCCTCGAGCACTCAACCTCGAATAAAGAGATTTTAGGACAAGAGTTGCCACAGGTGCATATGTATTGATAACTGCTGCACTAACACAAAGTTTTATCTTAAGCCAAAATTTGACCGAACGACACTAAAAGTCTCTCTATTCAAAAAAGTGATTGGTATTAAAAAGAATGTCACCTTTTTTTCGTTTTCTTCCCCTCACTATACATTTAAGTTGCTCAAACTTTTAAACACTCAAAACCCTCGAAGGTATGTATTTCTCTAATGTTACTAAGATAAAAGGTTGTTTCAGTTATATTGAAAACAATTAGTTGGTCCCAAAAAATATTAGACACGTTAGTTACTTACATTTTTCAATCATTGAAATCATTGTCTTTGGGACTGAAATGAGGGCCTCTCTCAAATTTACCCTATCCGACCAATGGAAGGTTTAGTTACTTATAATATTGCTGTATTTTAACATGACTCCATACTGTAAGCGTATTAAAAGCGTTTAATATAATAGTAGACGATTTTTTTTGATACTATACTGAAAACCGCACTTTATTTCTATTTTATAATGCATAAAAACTATTTCCTCCTTTTCCGGAAGGCTTCAATATGTACCCACCTCCTATCGCTAACGACAACCAGTTGTACGTCTAGGGGAGCTACACTATAAGAGCATTTATGTCAAGTTTCCAAAGAAGTCAGAAAATGACAGGTAAGTACAATTTCGTCAGATGTCTGACTTGAGTGATGATTCCTCAAGTGGTCAGACATTTGTAGCAAAGTACAAATAGAAGAATTCGAAAGTACAATTTCGTCAGCTGTCTGACGTATGCGATGATTCCACAAGTAACCAATCTGCGCGGCAAAACTAACGGCTCAAAAAATAAAAAGAGTGAAAAAAAACCGCTTATTCCTTAAACCCTTGATAGTAATTCAAAGCGGAAAATTCCTCCTAAAATTCCAGGACCGTCAAAATAAGGTACAAGGTGATTGTTTTTTTTCTGGTTTTCAGCTGCGAGTACGGAAATTTCACGCAGATCGGACAACAGGATACGTACTTTTTTTATTACTTCAATAATTTATTATGAATGTTTTTGTCTCTTGCGGATCTGGTTCCGAGACAGTTGTGTGTGGATATGGAAACGCACCTTTTGTTTGCTATTTTTGCCTCGTTTTACTCTAAAACCCTTAAAAACCCCTGGAAACCCCTAATACAAAGCTCTTCTGCGCTATGTATGAGAAAGTACAAAGATGTTAATTTTAAAACCGTAACAAAAATTGTCGGTGGAGTACCCAGCTTTATGGTACGTGGCGTAAAAAGACAAAATGTCAAGATTCAATGAACTTTCTGACGATGAAGGCGGTAATTATCAATCTAGCCGTTACATTTAATTATTTTTGTACGCATGACAGCCTTCTGGAGCATGCCACGTGTTATTTTATGAAAGCACAGCCCGCAAGATCATGCCACGCTTAGGCATGAAAGTGTCCACACTGAAAAAAAAAATCATTGATTCTTGACCGTCCGTTTTTTTCGCCCCGTACCTTAAATATGCTACGAACGCAATCATTGTTTGGTTTTCAAATTTACGCCTTTTGTGAAATTTCGTACTTTACATACAGGAAACATGTAATATTACTAATACAGGGTACAAAGAGACATAAATAGCAAATAAAATAGGGTGAAAATAGCTCTAACCTAAGAAATTGGCAGTTAATGCGTCATCATATCGTACGAGAATCGCAGTACAGTACAGTATTGTACTGCACTGAATCTTACTGTACTGTACCCTTTCGCATATGAAAACGAGCAGCTACCATCAATTTTGTGACAGCGCAGCTTTAAATCTTCAAATGGACAAATGAAGCGTCAAAGGTACATACCTACGGATCTCCGTACACTCCTAGGTAGGCTTCACTGCTTACAAGGCATCACGTATGTCACACCAAACCGCCCACCCTACAAATAAAACCTTCGTCAACTGACAAAATCCGACGCTGAAATATTTTAGCTTTCAATTTATTACACCTCCCCGCGCGACCAGGATCTGTACGGTCCTAGATTCGGTCAGCGCATCAAAACGTTTTGCCAGCCTGCCCCTGCAGACCAAAAAAGTATAAAGAGACGATCCCACTGCGTCTAAGGTTTCAAATTTTCACCTCTGCCGCCTTCTCCATTTCACTCCGAGTTTCGTAAACACCATGACAAGGTGCCACGTGGCACTATCCTTCATCCTCACTGTTTTTTCCGTGAGCCACTGCGCAGCCGCCACTGTGGACGTCACAAAGCAAGTTTTTATTGTCCACGTGGAAGGTCCGGCATGGCCGCTTGCCGGCCGGTTGAATTTGACACTCCGGCAATCAGCAGCTGCTAAGAAGGCTTTCCTGGCTGCGAGAATCGCGAGTCACGACAAATTCCTGGAAGGTGTGGATGCCAGGTAATTATTACGAGTTTTGGAGCTGAAATTATATTTTTTATGCACGGAATTTCGTGTTATACAGTATCTCTCTCTCTCTCTCTCTCTCTCTCTCTCTCTCTCTCTCTCTCTCTCTCTCTCTCTCTCTCTCTCTCTGTGTGTGTGTTATGGTTGCCTCGTATTATACAAGCATATTAAGAGATAATTACAAATAATTTTTCCGTACATTCAAGCACTTAAAAATCACATTATTCATATGGCTACTGTGCTGACGTCGTTTATTTTATTTTTTTATTCTGTAAGATCAGTAAATCAACGTATTTCGAACAGGGTGTTTTTTTTTTTTTTTTTTTTTTTTTTTTTTTTGCGTCGGCATGTGTAGTTTGTTTCAGCAATAGGGATAGACATTCTGCCAATATGTACGGATTCTACCGTACGGCGATTTTTTGCTGTCGGATAGTTGCAAGCTGGCACTTCTGACACTTCCCCGCATTTTTGTCGTTTTCACACTGTCTTTTCCGGTCCTCCCAACGGAAACAAACAAACAAAAAAAAGAAAGAGGGCTAATCAACGAACATTACGACCGTGTAAAGTATATTGCATTCTGACATTTTTACATTCCTTTGTTTTACTTTTTTTTTTTTTAACATTCTTTTTTTGACATTTTTTTTTTGACATTTTCTTTTTTTGACATTTTTTTTTTGAAATTTGTTTTTTGACATTTTGTTTTTGACATTTTTTTTTTTTTTTTTTTTTTTTGACTTTTTTTTTTTGTTTTTTTTTTTTTTATTTTTTTTTTTTTTTTCTTTTTTTTTTTTATATTTTTTTTTTTATTTTTTTTTTTTTATATTTTTTTTTTTCATTTTTTTTTGACATTTTTTTTTTTGTCATTTTTTTTTTAATTTTTTTTTTTTACATTTTTTTTTTATTTTCGGCAGGCCCTCTTTCAAGCAGTATAGCTACACTCACTCCATGAACGGTTTTGCGGCGCTTCTTTCCGACCAGCAGGCTTCTTCTCTCCGAGGTAACATCCGCACCTGAATTAGAGTGGATCACTTCTAGTCTGGCAATAAAGCTTATGAGCACTATGGTGAAATTTTAGGGAGGCTGACCGAGGTTTTGTACCTTTTTCAGCATAGTACATTTAACACAAAAAAATTTTGTGAACCGCACTATTGGTGGTCCGATGTAAGACCATGGGGCCTCAACAGGAGAGAATGTGGAAAGAGGGGAAAGGGGGGAGGGGGGGAGAGGGGAAGGGGAGAGTTGGAAGTTCATTTTTGTAAGAGATAGAGTGAATAATAAAATAGGAATAGTGGAATCCGCATTAGAATTGAAATGTATTTTCTGTGAAGTCTTAAAACCAATGCTTGTCGTTTTGCAGGTTTGGTGGGTATTGTGTCCGTACAACCCGACCAAAAGAGATCCATCCGTACAACCTACAGTTCCACCTTTCTGGGGCTCAATAATGTACCTGAGAGTAAACCGCCAGGAATTTACACAAAACGGAACGGAACGGGAATGATTATTGGAATGATAGATACTGGTATGAGAACTTACGACCTGATAAAATATATTTTATTTTATTTATTTATTTAGTGTGGATTGGAGCATGAGATAATTTCTGGTGAAACTAAGGAAAAAATAACGTGATAGAAGGTCAGTTCTAGAAGGCAGCCAAAACATCTCATTTTTTTTTGTGTTAAACATTCATATAAAAGGAAAAGAGTATGTTGTGATTGTGATTTTTTTGGTTCTGTTTTTTTTTTTTTTTTTGTCGTATCAGGAGTATGGCCTGAGCATCCCAGTTTCAGTGATGCTGGATACCCCAATCCTCCTCAAAGGTTTAAAGGAATTTGTGAGAAAGGACAAAACTGGACCGAAAAAACTTGCAACAGGTCAGCACAAATGACACCCATGATGTTTTGAATCTAGAGCTGATTTCTATAGGAGGTTGAATTGCGGTAAAATCCACACAAATATATATATTATTTTTTTCTCATTTTCGAAGCTTGAGACCTACTGATGTGAGAGAGTATATCTTGCTGTTTTAACAGAGATATGGCAAAAACTGGGTTTCCGATTTTTACTATTTTCGAGGGAAAATCAGTTAATGTAGTTCAGTATATCCATTATTGAGACATTGAGTAGACATTTCAATTTAAACCAGTTTGGGCTATTAGTGTGGATTTCTTTGGCAAGTCTCAAACGATACTACCATGGGAAATATGCACTCATAATTGTATAATTGTACTAAATTAGTTACGTGTCTCACAAAATCATGTGCTGTCGTAAACAAATGTTGGGTTACTCAAAATAGAAATAAATAAACAGGTTAAAATTTTATCGATTGAGTCCACGGTTTGTAAAATTTGAACGAGGGTTGACTCCTGTTGACATTTGATTTGTCGTACCTTTACGAAATCTTCACAATCTGACACAAAGTGACAAATGGCGTACTTTTGGCAGAGTAGATTTACATTTTGGTGTGTATTTGTCATTCCTGATAGTAGAAGTTGAGAGACTACAACTGTGACCAACTCTCAGACTGGACTATTGTATTGTATCTATTGTATTGCTTTAACAGATATGCACTTAATTGAGGTTTACGCTTCCTTGCTTTTCCACACCTTACTAACGTCTTCCCTCCTTCGAAAACACCTCGGCTCGCAGAAAAATTATCGGCGCGAGATATTTTTCTTCAGGTTTCGAGAGAATGTTTAAGAAATTGGGCTCGTGGGAGTTCCGTTCCCCCCGGGATTCTATCGGCCATGGATCCCATACTTCTTCTACTGCGGCCGGGTCAAAAGTTTTCAACGCAGGTATTGGAAGTGTGGATATGGGAACAGCACAAGGCGTGGCATACGGAGCACATATATCCGTTTACAAGGTCAGACTCTTAGAATCTTCAAATTTTGAGGCTAAAAAGAGTTACCAATGGCCTAAGTTTCTGACTTTCCCTTACAGTATCTCCTAGTCTTAGTAGAACTATTTTTGAAAAAAATGGTACGATAGCCTCTAATCCTCTTTTTTTTTTGCTGCAGGTTTGCTTTGGGCTAAAAGAAGGAGGCAATGCTTGCCTGGATTCAGATATCCTAAAGGCAATTGATCAAGCAATTCAGGACAACGTTGATGTACTTTCCATTTCTATTAGTGGAGGAGTCCCAAGCGATCCTCTATCTTCCAGTATAGACTACGGAACACTTATGGCTTCTATTGCAGGAATTCCGAGTGCGGTTGCCGCAGGAAATAGGGGTCCTAATTTGAATTCAGTTGAAAATATCGCTCCGTGGTATCTAACGGTTGCTTCAAATTCCCTTCCACGGAGCACGATACTAATCGATTACTCCTACCCCACTTGCAATGGTCAGGCCACAAAGTTTGTTTATTTAGGAAATTCTATTGCGCTAAATCCTACTACGTTCGATGTGAGTTTTAATTTTCCATCCTTTGGTCCTTCCTTTGCACTTAGTTCTTATTGATTAAATTATCCTTGAAATCAAGAATAGTAGACTTTTTATTTTTTGTTTAACGACAACGTGTCCTTTGAAATCCACGTATTCAGCACATATCTGATTTCCTACACAGCGTCGGGAATTTAAAAACAATATCGCAAATTAGATTGCATCGAGGTTTAAACGTTTAACGTTTGCATATGGACAGGGCTTTGGAGCAACCAATGGGACAGTGCGACAGGGCACTACCTCCCCAAAGCTCCCCCTCATATATGCCAAAGATGCAGCGATCCGGGGAGTTAGCCTTGACCTAGCTCGGTAAGACAGCTAACTTTCAAGTCTGTTTATTTTCGAGTTTGCTATTTATGATGGCATGCAAGATTAGAACATCATAAAAAAGCATCCAGCAGTTTATATTTCAACAGGCCATGACAGATGTCTTAAGTCAACGTGTAATGCTTAGTATCCTGTCTCATGGAGGACATTAAATGTCTAATGCCCAACATCTGATGGCCAATGTCCGATATTCTATGGCCTATGTTCAATGTCCAATTTTTGATGTAAGATGTTCAATGTCCAATGTCTATTGCCGAACTACTTTGGGATGCAACATCCACCTTCCAATGTCTGATTGCTCAGTGTTCAATATCTACTGCCATTTGACCCATGGCTATGTATCCTAAGTCTTATATCCTACGACCATTGCAATAATTTCTATCACCCAACATATGATCTCCAATAATATTCAGCATCAAACCCAAAACCTCCAATTTTCGAAATCCAATGTACAATGTCCATGTTGATGTGTGGGTCATTTAATGTTTAATGCTTGTTGTCCAATGTTTAGTGTCAACCGTCAAATGTCTGATGTCATAATGTCTAATTTCTACTTTCCAAGTCTGATTTCCAATTTCAGATGCTAAATGTTCAATATCTAGTATTCAACTTTCCGATGTTCAATGTCCAATGTCTAATGTCTAATGTCCAATGTCCAATGTCCAATATCCAATCCTCCAATGTCCAATGTCCAATATTCAATCCTCCAATGTCCAATGTCCAATGTCCAATATCTAATTATCCAATGTCCATTGTCCAATATCCAATATCCTCCAATGTCCAATGTCCAATATCCAATATCCAATCCTCCAATGTCCGATGCCCAATGTCCAATGTCCAATATCCAATCCTCCAATGTCCAATATCCAATCCTCCAATGTCCAATGTCCAATGTCCAATGTCCAATGTCTAATACCTGATGCTTAATGTTCAACAACCAACGTGTACAATATCCAATATCCAATGTCAAATATTCAATATTTGATTTGAATGCTGATAATCAAATGGGATGGAGGATTGTGCAGAAAGTGCCAAGCAGGCACATTGAATAAAACCGTTGTTTCCGGAAAAATCATTGTTTGTGACGACGGGCCCTGTAACCCTATAGAACAAGGCTACAATGCTCGCATGGCGGGAGCAAGTGGAATGATTTTGCTGAGTACCAGAATTGGGGTGATGTTAGAGCACAAGTTCCATGTTCTTCCAGCCATTCATGTTAGTTATGATCGAGCGTTGAATATACTCAAGTATTTAGCCAAAGAGAAGTAAGTTCAACAGTTCTCGAAAGATTTTGCATTACTAATGTTGGAACGTCAAAATAATCTTACTACAGTTATTGTTCAGTTTTTTTCCACATTTGTTTGTATTCTAGAAAATGTTGAGTGTTAAGACGATGAACCTCTTGTTGTGGATATTTCTATTGTGTTTTTATACCCGATCTCGACGCATTCATTAAACCATAATAACTTTGGCATTGTAGACTGAATACCCAACTCAGAGATAAAAATGAAAAAATATCCTAACCATCCCATATTCGAGAAATATCCTTTAAATGCACAAAATCTCAAAGGATGTAATTCAAATTTTAATTAGTTCATGAGAACTAATCATGTTTAGTGTTCTCAATTTCTTTTCCAGTATATGGGGAAACAAATCTTTCATTTTTGATTTTATGAAGTAGTTGAGCCCCATTTGTTCCTATCTATGTCTTTTGTTTTTAGGAAACCAGTCGCGGCAATTTCCAGCTTGATGTTGAGACCTGGAGCAGGAACAAGCGAAGTATCATATTTTTCCTCAAGAGGCCCCAATCCAAAAAGGAGTATAATGAAGGTAAAAACTAAAAAGGCTGTTTTATGACCGATTAGGCTTCCATTTTTCACACAGCTTTTTTAAAATACCATTCTAAACTATGGGTATTCGCTAACACATTTAACACTACATTCTTCAATTCCACATCTAGAGGGTTACGAAACCCTAAAAGGGAATGTTCCTTCTTTCCAACCACTTATCCTTTTCTCTTTCTTGCCTTTTTGTCTTTTTGCCTCTTTGTCCTCTGGCTTTTTTTGTCATTTTACAGCCCGATATTGTCGCACCCGGTGAAGATATATTTGCTGCTTCAAAACCCTATTCCCTTGAGGATGATTCATATGAAACTCTGTTAAACCGAAAACCTAATTTCAAATTTCTCAGTGGCACCTCTATGGCCACTCCCCACGTGGCAGGAGCTTTACTGTTACTGAAATCTCTAAAACCCAAATGGAGTCCCGGCGCGCTCCAATCAGCTCTAAGCACCACAGGTATGTTATTTGACTATTTTTTTCCGCGTCTCTCTCGTTGTCGTATCCTCACTGTCTGTTTATAAATTTATATACGATGAAATAAAGAACACGTACTGTACAGTACAGCTCTGAAGTCTGTACCTTTTCACTTGTACGGATTTCCTGTCACTTGTCAGGCTACAGTACAGTATTCCGCGATTGTCGCGTGACTAGGAGTGTTCACTGTTCACACTGGCGGCTGGTTGGGCATTGTATATGTAACCTTTTATATAATGTTGATATAATTTTTGCGTAAATTTGATCCGATATTTTATAAGAATCGGGCTAAAAATCGGGGAACAAAACACAAACATTATGCAAATTACAGTACAGTATTCCAAACTTCACGCGAGTACACCGTGTATCGCTATTAGTCCTGATCATAGTTCAAAAGTAGGCGTTTTTATGGTAGGTCTTTGGTAGGCGCACAAAACTTGGCACTAAACTCGCGTAGAGTAGGCATACTGTATGGGTGTGTGCTGTGGACACTTGTACGGACGTACGAATCTGACGTATGATCATAGTTTAGCGCACGCCGACGGACGAAATTTTTTAGCGAACTAAAACACGCGGACGTTCAAATTTGCAGACGCTAATATGACAGATAGTCCTTTCGTAAGTTGTGTTATGGGCTTTTCATGTGATCTTCTTAGATCGCTACTTTGATAAGTGACCGTCCGATCGTCTGAATCTGACGGTTTAAAAAAGTTTTACCTCAAAACTCACAGAAATTATTTTTTTTGTCCGATTTTTTTTCAAAATTTAGACATGACGTTTGATTCTCTATCGATCGATGTGCAACTCAACCCTGTAACTATTTTTTTTCATTTTTCGACCAATACAATATGGGTCTTAAGGGCATATTGTATGTTTTGCATACAATAGGCATATTGTATGGGCCTACTTTCACCTACTTTTGAACTATGGTCCCGATAATTTTTTCGCCACTTAAAACATTTTTTTCCCCGTACACACTTGTCCGATTTTCAAATGGAGACCGCCAATCGGAAGGCGTAAATCTTGGATTTCAATCGCAACCGTTAGATCCATAATCGGAAAAACGTGTACGGAGAAAAGATGTTTTAAGGGTGGACTTCCATTTATCTAAAAAGTGGGGTTTTTAACTGACGGTCGTACCGTTTCGTACAAGAACGTACAGATTTTTTTTTTTCGACGAAGACAACATTACAGAAATTGTCCAAGGTTGTGGGCGTAAATTAGGACCGTCGGATTCAATTATATTTTTTATCCGTGACGCCACGTCACCAACCTACAGTTTGTTAAGACCGTGCACAGGGAGGACAGTTCTCGAATACAGAAAGTGTAAAAATATGCCGCGTGGAAAAGGAAAAAAAAATCCACGAGGAGCGCGCGCATTTTTGCGTACACGTCGCAAGGGCCATGTGCCTTCCGCCAGGGTGGCTGCGAATCCGCCGAAATTATCCCGTCATGCTCCCACCATCAAAGTTTGCCGCCGCCTTTTTGTCGTTGCGTTTTGAAATTTTGGATAATACATTTAATGCCCTCTGTACGAGTCATTAATTACCTCATAATACAGATATTATATTAATTACCTCATAATACAGATACCTCATTGTACAGATATTTCCTCCGTGGGTACAGATATTACCTCCGCTCTTACAGATATTGCGTTCAGACTTCGCATTCTAAGATTCTTTCAAGATTTTAAACATCTAATATTAACCTACGTGTTACCAACCAGAATGAGCCACGCAAATAAAAAGTGGTTTGCTGTCGCGACCTGATGGAAGGCACGCCCTTCAGTAGAATTTTCCGTACAATTACTGAGACGTCTAATGGAAGTTCACCCTAAGTGGCAAAACAACATTAACCCTAATAGTGATACACGTATAATATAGTCTTGTTCTCACACGTGCTCCTGTCGGTCATTTTTGATCGTCCGAGCTCACCAAAGATGATTCTAAAATCCAAAATTGCCGTACAGATGCTGTACGAAGACAGTCCGTCAACTGGAAACGTCGTCGCGAAAATTGCTAATGTCGGTTTACATCATAGTTCAAAAGTAGGTGAAAGTAGGCCCATAACAATATGCCTATTGTATGCAAAACGTTCAATATGACCTTAAGACCCATATTGTATTCGGACCTATTCGGACCAATTAAAACATTCAGACCATAAATTGGACCAATTAAAACATTCGGACCAAAGTTTTTTATTTACACCGTCAGATTTGGACGATCGGACGGTCGCTGATCAAAGAAGCGATCTAAGAAGATCACATGAAAAGCCCATAACACAACTTGCGATAAAGTTGCCGACCAAAGGCCTACCATAAAAACGCCTACTTTTGAACTATGGTTTACATTTAGGATAGTCAATCACGAATTTGATTGGCGGAAAGGACGCTGACCAGCCGAAAAACCATTTGCGCTTTCCTTAGTTTAGATGTTGGGCAGATGTTTTTTTTGTGAAATTACGAAACTTGGGTTCTTAACTTTTGAAGTGACTGTAATTGAATCTTTGATGTGTCCGTACCATCTGTCTTTAGTATTTGTACTTTTACTTGCCGCTACGAATCCTGCACGGATTTTGTCTTCGTACATTCACGAATTTTTAGCTAGATTGACCGAACTTTCACCGAAGATTGACCGTACGATGCCAACAGCCGCAGGTGAGAATATGCGAAAGGCTTCGCGCCCTGTACAATCTTTGACTAGAGCATACCGTCTACCGCTATTAGTGTTTAAAAAATTCGCCATTTAAAACACCTTTACTCCGTGCACACATCCTATTTTCGATTGGAGACTGCCAATCGGAAGGTGAGAATCTTCCCTTTCAATCTTAACCGTCGGATCGACAATCCGATCCAAAGAGTGTGCACGGGAAATTCTTTAAGTGGCGAAAAAACTAACACTGGTGGCGATACACGGTGTACCGTGTCGTAGAATAGTCACCGACCAGTCCGTACTGTACGATCCGCTGTCTTTTTCATTACGCACGCAGTGAAGGGTTCTGCAGTCGGCTGTCGGCACCTGTCACGAGGATTTGAGTCAGAGGTAGGGTTAGGTTTAGGGTTAAGGTTAGGTTTAGGTTTAGGGTTAGGGTTAGGTTTAGGGTTAGGGTTGTGGTTTGAGTTAGGGATATATGGTTGAAGTCGAATTAGAATCCGTAGTAATTTAAGTCTTACACTACATTTTTTTTTTTTTTTTTTTTTTTTGTAAACATACTTTTGGGATTCACATGCACATTTTGCAGGACCAAACTAGTCAGTTTCCGACGCTTTTTTCCGGTTTTCTATTTTAGGTTTTCTGGAATATTTATCAAGGATTTTTTGAGGTAGTTTTATAAATTTTCTGGTTTCTTATCTGAATTTTGAGGACTTTTGGTAATATTTTGAGGTTTTTGACTTTTTGTAAGGTGTATCGATATTAATATCGACTTACAAAGGAAATTTCAGTTTGTTGTTTTTTTTTTTTTGCTTTTGGATGCTTAATTAAGAAATATTTTTGACATCTAAATCGACAACTTTCAACCAGTTTACCATTTATGCCCTTGTTGACAATTTTACTTTGATATTTTGTTTTATCGTTTTTTTTGTCTACATTTCTTTCTGCATTTTCATGTAAACCAAGTTCTTTTGATCTTTTGGAATCGAATGATTGGGATCAGATTTTCACCAAAGTAGTAAAAATATGAATAACTTTTCAGTGGACGATTTGTAATCGTACTTTTCCATCTAAAAAAAAGAAATTTCCTTTGGAACTTCATATTAAAGTCACCAAACCTTACAGAAAGTCAAAAACCTCAAAAAACTACTAAAAATGCTGAAAATTCCAATTGTTCAAATTCAAATCAATTTTTTTATCCGACTCTTTTGCTATTTTTGCAGCGAAACCTTTGTCATCGGGAAATTCTCTCGATTTTGGAAGCGGAATGATGAGACCCAATTTTGCCGTTAATCCCGGACTCGTTTACGACTCCGGAGTCGAGGATTACTCTCTTCACCTTTGTTCTTATTTTCAATCTTTAAAAGTGAGAAGATTATTAGGAGAAGATTGTCCGGGGAATTTCAATGACTTCGACTATAATTCGCCCTCTCTTGTGATGAGAAATGTGAGAGGGCAAGGGTTTAACACCACTCGTCACGTCACAAATGTGGGTCCAAGTGTTATAACTTATCAAGTTTCCATTAACCAACCAAAAGGAGCTTTAGTGAAAATTTCCCCAACAATGTTGAAATTTACTGCAGGAAATAAAATACTCAAATTCACAATTTCGGTCGTCGGCAAGACCATCACAAATAATGATGATACCGGTGAGTTTTTTTCCCTTACATTGTGGTTCTTTAAACCATTTTTTGTTTACATGGTATTGTATGGTTTCTCTTGATATTTACACATCATCTGTAAGATTATGTCCACTGTTAGTATTGTTGTTTCAAGCTTTTTTGCAATGTGGGATATTTTTTAGTTTAATGGTCCCAACATTTTGTCCAATTTTTTAGCCATTTTTCGTGTGATTTTTTGTGGGACTGTTATCTTGGTTATTTACTAGTGTTTTTTAAAGTACCAGTGATGTTTAACTTCAAAATAATCTGGTTGTTTTCTCACAGTTTGGGCTACACTAGTCTTTGGTTTATTTAATTTCTTAATGGCAGCTTAGGGCAATGGACGTATAATTACTGTTATAAAATGGGAAAAATGTTGATTTCATCACGCGTATGAAATAGTGTGGATTATGTGGTTTTTTACCAAATTTATGATGCCAATTGACGATGTCATCAATTTGCGATATCTCACAGGTGATTTCGCTTTAGGACGTTGGAGTTGGATTTCTACGGATGGGAAATATAGAGTGGAGAGCCCCATTCTGGTTCAAATTAAAGGCCTTCCGTAAGAGTTCTTCGAAAGGAGAAACAACATATGTACACATACATGGGCGCTACTTTATCCTCCTAAAACATAAGAATATCTCCTCCAAGATGCCTTTCTTTTTAGATCAAAATGTCGATTGGAAAAGGATGAGTTTTTCGAGTTTTGCTGACGTGGTGGATATTAACCTCACAACCTGATTTGGAGAACTACAAATCATCGCCATTCAACATCGGCCACTTTTTGCTTTTAGCGTTTTATATATTTATGTTTTCATTCGTCCCAATTTGGAGTAAAACCCCTTGAAACTGGTCGAAATAGACCACATTTTTAGCTCTCTGTAGTTGAAGTTCTATAACTTGGTTGATTTGTGTAAATTACTTCTATATTGATACTAGTTCAAAGGGGTGTACTTTTACGCCGAAGAAAAGTATGTACCAATTCGAGTTTTGTGAAGATTTTCGACAAAGCGGAAGAAAATGATGAAGATTAAATGGAGAGGGAGTGTTTTGGTCGAAGGGATTTGTTGCGACACAAGTCAAAAGTTTGTCTATTGGTTCTTCGGCCTCTGCTATCATTTTTTTTAGGTTTAAGATTCTCTCCTTTCAACAACTCCACTACTAATATGGAGAGGTTCTTTTCATTGTACCACTGGTTAATAGCCTATATGCCTAAGGCCTAGCAATGTATATTAATATAGAAATATTTTTCAAGATAGAAATATAGAACAGAGAACAAAAAGGGTAAAGACTGAACGTTTTTGCCATATTAACAATTTTGAATGCTGGGCTAAAAATAGCCAAAAAGTGTTATATCATGTCGGAAAAGGTGCAGAAAAGTTAAGCTTCATATCTCTTAGTTGCTTCTTTTTATCTTTTAGAAAATTAATTGTAGTCAAGTTATTTATCCAATGTACGAAACGCAACTGTTTGTGACATCTGTCACCAAGTTTATCATTCATCAATGTGTGTCCCAGTTTCCTCATGTTCTTGAATTTTATGATTTTACGGTCATTTCCCTTTGGTAAATTGGTTTTGCCTTGATAACCCTCTTTTCTTGGAAGGGGAGAAACTTAACCGGTAGTTTTATTTCGTATGCGTCACATAACTATGCTCAAATTTTTCGTTTTAAACTCCCCAATTGGTTCTTTTTACGATGCCTTTCGGCTTTGGGCTGGAATGGGATTCAGGGATGAGGAATTGACATGAAATTTTATATTTAGGGTTTTTTTGGGTTTTTTAGCACATGGAGAATCTTATTAACTTTTTGAGGATGCTGAGAAGTTAAAAAAGGGGATTTGTCACAATTAAGGGCAAATGTCCATTGAAACAGAGAGCCGTTCATTTAAGCAAAAAAGTTAACGGACCTGGGAGCACTTTTACTCCAATACTTAAAATTTGACCATTAGAATTTTGTTTATTGTTGCCATTATTGTGTACTGTATGATGGCGAAACGAGGGGCTCTCCGTTGCAACCGACATTTGCCCCAAGTTAAAAAGTAGGTTAGGATTAGAACTTGCCAGCCTGTTTAAATTTGGAATATACAAAGAAGACAAAGAAGATTCTGTTTAAAAATTACAATTGTTGAGCCATGTAGGTACAACGCTTGATTGAAATGAAAAGACTTTGACGACCGGTAACTGTTTAGAGATCACTATTTGTACGTGCCAAAAATGGAAAGAAAATGATGACATATTAATAGTACTCGTATAAAAGTATAAAATGTACACTGCGAATCGTTATTAGTGTCAAAGATTAATTAGTGTTGAGAAAAAAATATCGTTATTAATGCTAATTAGGAAATTTAAATATCTGTACATGTCAGACTAATTTACGGCAATTATGCGACCAAATATAATCCAATTTTTTGAGCGCACATTCTTATGCGTGCGCGTCTGATTTAATTTATTTTTTGTAAATTTTTACTTGAAAAGGTAAACTTATGTACGGTCTGACATCGACCGTACACCACACTATTTAGATCTTATAGTACTTTCATTCTTTACGCTATTTTGTAATGTACCTTAATTAACGTAAAAGAAAAAATAAAATCATGTATACTATTTAAAAAAAAAACCAAAATTTTAGGAACCCAAATTAGAGTTATATACTCCAATAACGATTCACGGTGTAGTTCCCCTATTAAAACGGAAAATGGACGTCTGAATGGCATATGACATTCGTGACACTTTGTCACATAATAATTGCATTTGAAGAAATTTGTCCTATTGTTGAGGATAGTAATACTGCAATTTTAGCGTGAAACAAACATAAAATTCCTCGAAAACTTTTTGAATTGTACGAAAAACTTTTATACAAAACAGTCCGAATCGCACGTTAACCCTTAAAAAATAGAACAAGGGAAAAATCGACAGTGTAGTTACGTTTTTAGTGTAGCTAATCTTGATCATTCTTGCTACAATAATGAAGAGATACGATCTACTTAGTTTTCAAAGCACTATATACCCAAAAAGAAACGTACAATGAAGTTGGCAATTAATGAAGGTTTCCAAATATCAATTTAACAATGCTTGTGAATTTCATTTTAACTATTTCAAGGAAAATCGTTTTATCCATAGGTCAGAAATAAAACATTTTTTCTCATGTATATTTAAAAATGAGTAAAATAGGTCCCCTAAAAGTAGAGTTGGGTATCAAAGATCATTTGCCAATATTTGATATGTATCGAATCTCAAGAACCTGATAATCGATATATCGCTTCGATATATCAAGAAGCAAAATATCGCGATGCATTGCCAATATATCGCCAATGTATCGTATCGCCGATATATCGAGGTTTTTTTTTCAATTTTATAACTATTCTTGCTACTGCTACCAGTACTACACTACAATCCCTATTAGCGTTAATGACGCTAATTCAGCGCCCCTAAATTTTTACCCAAATTCTCAAATGGAGTGATTAAAAAAACCCTAAAAACCAAATTAGAGTGATTGATTTCCTTGAAAATCCCCAAATTCCCAATTAGCGTTAATCACATTGATGGTTTTTTAACACTAAATAATTGTTAACTCTAATAGCGATTCGAAGTTTAGTGCTACTGCAGCTGGTAGTTCTAGATGCTGCTGCTGCCAATCCTAGAACTACTGCTGCTGCCAATACTAGAACTAATACAAGTGGTAGTACTAGCTAGTGCTCCTGCCAGTACTAGAACTACTACAACTAGTAGTATTAGTTGCTGCTGCTTCCATTACTAGAACTACTACAGCTGGTAGTACAAGCTACTGATGCTCCCATTACTACAACTACTAGAGCTGGTAGTACAAGCCGCTGCTGGTAGTACTAGCTGCTGCTGCTGGTAGTACTAGCTGCTGTTGCCAATACTAGACCTAATGCAGCTTATCGTACTAGCTACTGATGCTGCTAGTACTAGAACTACTACAGGTGGTAGAACTAGCAGCTGGTGAAAGTACTTGTTGCTGCAAATACTAGAACAACTGCAGGTGGTAGTACTAGCTACTGCTGCTGCCAGTACTAGAACTACTGCAGCTAGTAGTACTAGCTGCAGCTGTATTAGCTAGTAGTACTAGCTGCAGCAGCTAGTAGTATTAGCTGCTGCTGCTTGTTGTAGTAGCTGCTGAGCTAGTAGTACTAGCCGCTCCTCTTGCTTCCACTAAAAGAACTACTGTAGCTGGTAATACTAGCTATTGATTGTTGAAATCAATAGATTTAGAGGGTATTTTATAGGTCTGAATAGGTTAAGGTAAAAGCACTGGCACTCTGCCTCCACCTTCTCTCTCTAGCCCCCATACTTGTTCTCGTCACAGAAGGTGAGAGAGAGTGGTGGAGCCATGGTTGCCTTAGCTACAAAGGCAGGACTATAGAGTGACATAAGTCACTCTTAACAAAAAGGTTGAGGCCGGCATGACTCGAACCTTGAACCGGCATAGCTAAGCGTAGTCGTCAACTCTAACCGGTCTGTTATAAAAGTTCGTTGGAATATATGGGGTTTGATTGTTATTTAAACATTGCTATGGAACCTTAATCCGATTAACAGAATTAGAGATAACAAACATAGAAACTCATTGTAATACAGTGGGAACAAAGACCCGCACGAAACAAATGTAACGGACATTTTTTTTAACGGCTAATATTAAAAGCCAGTTTAGATCCCGACTAGACGCATCATCGCCAAGACACCGGAATGGCCGCTTTGGCGGTTTTCGGACGTGACATGATTTGGCGCCACGTGGCACGATAGAATTGGAAAGCTGGAATCGCGGGAAGCATGAGAACAAGTTTGGAGGAGACAAAGGTCTACTTTATGGCATTGTCGTACACAGACTGTACAAAAAGGACATCGACCACAGTACCTTTCTGTGCTATACAGCTCTTTGATTGGTTCGTACATCAGTTGATAGGGGCTGTGAGAAGGGTTTAGGACTTAGAGAATTGAGGAGGTAGCAACCTCTCTCCCAATGAGCTTGTATAAATATTGGCATCTTTGCCACTTGATAATTAATCGTCTAGATTGGCGTTTTCAGTGATTCTTGTAGTTGCGGACTCAAGGGAGTCTAGAATGCACAGGGGTGGAGTCCTCTTGTCTATTTGCGTACTTGGGTAGCAACGGTCCTAGTTGAAGAAAGGTTAGTCAAAAACTATCGAGAGGATTCCTGAATTCTGTAGTCCAATGGGGGACACATAATTGCAGGTTATGGGCCCACCCTCTAGGGTGCCCGTCTTAAATGAATCTGGGTTCATTATTGGGAAGCCATGATGATAAGGTCTTTGTGTGACAAACGATACTGGGGTATTATCAGTGGATAAGTGAAACATCCATATCAAGGAATCCCACCAAGGTTTAGTGGAGAGAGGTTTTCTGCAGCAACATTTGCCCCAACAGAGGAGGAAGACGACGGGGACAGCAATGTGTCCCAAAAGGGGAAAGGGAAGGAGACATCCCTCACTCTTATCACCACGGCATCCAAAGCGGTGGCAGTGAAGACCAAAAAAACTGATATTCAAACGTGGGAATACACATACATGGCTGCCAGGCATTTCATTTTGAGGCACCTCACTCAAGCTTTGGGAACCTCTCATCTTCATATTTTCAAGGCGGAGGAGTTGTGGGGGACTTTAGTGGGGATCTATAGAGCAAGTACCATTTAGGAGCTCTAGTTGGGCGAGCAAAGGTTAGGGGTTTATACTTACAAAATGGAAAAAATGTTAGACAAGTGTAATGATCTCTTTTTTTTTATATGGAGATGGAAAGTGCCGAGTGGACAAGTACAATGAAGATGACAGTCAACACCCTCATCATGAAGTTGCCTGATGAGTATGAGAACATAGTGTACCGAGTGTAGGAAATTGATGACATTTCTGTGAAGTGGAATACCGTTGTCCGGATGATACTTGTGCGGGAAAACACCATTGAGATTCCAAGGGGAGGAAAGAGCATCCAAGCTCTAGCTGCCGGAAGGGACTTGTGGGGGAAGGATTCGAGGAAGCTGTACAACAACTTCAAAAGAGAAAGAGATCCGCCTGGAGGACCGAGGCCCCTCAAGGGTCTTTGTCATTTCTGCAAAAAGCTAGGACACTTCATGGTGGAGTGTACCAAGCTGTCGGAGATGAGGCACTAATAGAACCGTGGAGGGGGTTCTTCCGAATGGAAGTAAAATGCACTTATAGTCACACAATTGAAAGGGGAGACCAAGGAGGACGAGTCCTAGGAGGAGGAGGACGAGGAGCTCCTTCTTGACAAGAATCTAGAGGAGAACGAGATCCTTCGTAAACAGAAGTGTGCTCTTCGAGCCATTCAGGAAGATCAACAGGGAGGATGGATCATCGATTGAGGTGCATCTATGTATATGTGTCGTGATAGGCACCTCTTTACCAAACTAAGAATGATCCCTACTGTAAAGAAAGAGTATGGGGATGGGAGAGTAGTTAGTACAGATCTAGTGGGTTTCGTAGATCTAAAAGTTCTAGTGAAGGGTAAGACTTCTACACTCACTTTCTCAGATGTACTCTACATTCCTTAGCTGAGTAAAAATCTTGTCTCTACCTCTGTGTTAGATGATAAGGAGTTTGATACCTTCACTAGAAAAGGAGTCTTCATAGCTAAGACAGCAGATAAGGGTAGCCAAGGAATGTTTAGGCTTAGCCTAAGAAATGAAAAGAAGAATGCTTATTATGTTGGTGTCCCAAACTTGATGATGTGGCATAAGAGGTTGGGGCATGTGCATTTTGATAGGTTGAGGGAAATGAAGAAACTTGGTGTAGTAGACGACATTCAGTTTGAGGATAATGAAATGATGGATTATTGTAGTGGACGTGCTCAAGGTAAGGCTCACACACTACCTTTCCCCAAAAGTGCCACATATAGAGGTGAGAAAGTACTAGATGTGACCCACACAGATATCTAAGGAACAACAAAAGTACGTTTGATTGGAGGGAAGAGGTTTATGTTGAAAATTACTGATGACTGGTCCAGATACTTTAGAGTCTACTTTTTAAAAACAAAGTCTGAAACACCAACTTACTTCAAAGAATATAAAGCATGGAGTGAGAAATTGCATGGAACCCCCATTAAGAGAATAAGAAGTGATAATGGAGGAGAATATACCTCTAACCAATTTGAGGAATACTTGAGGGATGAGGGAGTTCAACATCAGAAAACCGTACCATATAACCCGGAACAAAATGGGGTAGCTGAGAGGTTGAACCGGACTCTATGAGATAGTGTACAAAGTATGTTAGCCGACAAGAAGATAGGAAAAAGGTTTTGGGCAGAAGCCATGAACTGTGTTAACTACATTAGAATTGAGTCCTAACTACGACTGTAAAAGGAATAACACCTTATGAGAGATGGGTTGGAAGGAAACTAAATATTTCTCACCTTAAAGTATTTGGCAGTGAAGTTTACAACCTTGACACAGATAAGAAAAACTGGAAACTAGATGCTAAAGGGAAAGCGGGGTATTTTGTGGGATATGATGAAAATATTAAGGGAAATAAAGTCTATGACTTAGCTAAACAAGATATCATTCTGGTAAAGCACCTAGTTTTCATGGATGAAAGGAAGTCATTTGATCCCTTCAAATATACCATGAAATTAAGAATCAGTTTTGAGTCCGAGAGTGAGAAGGTCTTCGATCTTCCCGGAGGGGACACAAGGGAAAACGTGATTGCAAATTCAAGGGAGATCAAAGATAGGAGAGATAAATCGGAATCTCCTCATATTCCAATACATTCCGAGGAGTCAGTGGAGGAGGAGCTTGAACCGGCTTCCATAGATAGGGGAGCCGATGAGACAATGAGGAGTAACCCGAGACTTCACTCCATTCCAACTTCACACTTTGAGGGAGGATAAGAAGCAGCAAAACACTACACGAAAAGCAGGTTGCTCACAAGGTAACTAAGTTGTCTCATCCTGATGAGCCTCAGTCAGACTCGGAGGCAATGAGCAGTCCAAAGAAAGATTGATGAGTTAGAGCCATAAATGATGAGATGGCCTCCATCATGGAAACAAACACTTGGGAGCTGGTGGACTGTCCTCTGGACAAAAAACCGATTGGGTGCAAATGGGTGTTTGAACTAAAACTGAACCCAAATAATACCATTAAGAGATATAAGGCTCGGTTGGTAGCAAAGGGGTTCACCCAAAAGAGGGGATACATTATAAGGAGACTTTTGCTCCAGTGGTTCAGTTCCCATGAGTAAGATTTTTCCTCAGTCTAACGGCAGCGGAAAGAAATACATCAGATGGATATTAACACCGCCTTCCTCAATGGTGAGTTAGAGGAAGAAATCTTCATAGGGCAACCAGTGGGTTTTGTAGAGGAGGGAGAGGAGAGCAAAATTTGCAGACTCAAAAAGTCTTTATATGGACTAAAGCAGGCTCCCAGACAATAGAATAAGAAACTAATTGAGTGTCTCACCGGTCAGGGATATATCCGGGTCAAGTCTGACCATTCTATTTATGTGTTAGAAGATGAGAATGGTGTTATTTTCATTGCAATTTATGTGGATGATTTGCTGATGTTAAGTAAGTCTATGGAAAAGATCAATAAGTTAAAGAAAAATCTTAGAAGTTGATTTTACATGAAGGATTTAGGGGAAGCAAAATATATTATAGGAATCTAAATGGAAAGAGATAGAGGGAAAATGATTATCATACTTACTCAGAAAGAGGCTTACGGAATATGCTTCAGAAATTCCAAATGGAAAAGACAAACAATTGTACCACTCCCATGGACTTGAAGAAAGTAAGTGATGGGAGTGTAGAAGGAGTGATAATCTTAGATGATCAGATGAGTTTAGAAGAGAGACAGTTTATGAAGTCTATTCTTTACATGTAGGTAGTCGGAAGCTTAATCTATTTTATGAATTGTACTAGGCTGGACATAGCGGCAGCAATTGGAGTCCTCAGTAGGAGTCTTAATGATCATAGGAAAAGAGATTAGGAGACAACCAAGAGAGTCATGAGATATTTGGTGGGAACAAGGGATTTATGGTTGCATTTGGGAGGGGAGCATACTGAGATCACTACTTGGAGTGAAGCCTGTTATGGAGATGCACCTATCAGAAGATGCACTTCTGGGTATGTGTTGTATGTGGGAGAACGTGCTTGCTGTTGGAGTAGGAAACATTAAAAGGTGGTTGCTCAGTCTAATATGGAGGCTAAGCATATGGCCTATTATTCTGTTGTGAAAGAATCAATGTGGGTCAAATCTTTGTTACAAGAACTGGTGTATATGAAGGAGGGAGTGCATGAAATGTTTTGTGATAATCAGGCTACCATTACAATTGCAGCCAATTGAAAACATCACTTTAAGGCTAAACATATAGATATAAGATTGAGTATTGTGAAGGAAAAATTTGAAAACAAAATTGTGATTATTGTGTATAGAGCTGATAGAGATATGGTGGCTGATATAATGATAAAACTTGTGCTATCTCCCAAGTTAAAATATTGTAGAGAAAAATGTGGACTAAAAGAGAAACTAAAATTAGACTAGAAAAAAATGAGATTGTTGAAATTAATAGATTTAAAGGGTATTTTCTATGTCTGAATATGTTAAGTAAAAGCACAAGCAGTCTGCCCCCACTATCTCTCTCTTGCCCCCATACTTGTTGTCGTCACTGAAGGTGATGGAGACTGGTGGATCCTTGGCTGCCTTAACTACACAGGCAAGACTATAGAGGGACATAAGTCACACTTAACAAAAAGGTTAAGTCCGGCTGGACTCGAACCTTCAACCGGCACAGGTAGGCGTAGCTGTCAGCTCTAACCGGTCTGTTAGGTCTCCTCATAGTCAATTCCCTCTTTCTACGTAAATCCCTTCGCCACTTAGCGAGCCTTGTAGCGCTCCATGGTGTTATTCTGGTTGAGTTTCAGATTAAATACCCACTAACACTTAATTGGTTTCTTGTTAGATGGACAATCCATCAATTCCTAAGTATCACTAGCCATAATTGAGGCCATCTCCTCATAAATGGTTGTCTTCCACTGGTTTCTCTTAGAACAAGTCATTGCCTCATTATAAGTTTGAGGTTTATCGCGGTGAGACAGTTTGGTTACCTTATTGTTAACTTGCCTCTCTTGTAGTCTTTTGCTGCTTCTTCTTCCTCCCTCAAACTCGGTTGCCGAAATAAATGGTTCTCTTGGATTCTATCGAACAGTTTCTCCTTCTCCCCTATCCATTGATTCCGGGTCGATTTCCACCACGTCTTCCGCTTTGGTTGGAGTTAATACTAGGGGTGTCACATATGGGTCTTTCTTGATCTGATCTGTACCTACAAGATCGTCATCTTATTGAAATCGTGGATAGTTAGGAAGCTGAAAGTCATCAGAAATTTTTGACTCAAATTTCATTCTGACTATCTTTGTAGGCTTAAAGGGATCTTTAGATTTTCCTTCATCCATAACCACTAAATGCTTTACTAGGATAATATCCTCTTTTTTGAGATCATAGACTCTATATCCTTTACATCTTCCTCATATCCTAGTAGGTATTATGGTTTTCCTTTTGGGTCTAACTTCCAGTTTGACCAATCTGTGTCTAAACTGAACACTTGACTACCAAAAACCTTTAAGTGTGAATTATCTGGTTTTTAGCCTGTCCATTAGGGTGTTTCGCCTTTTATTGCTGAAGTAATAACTATATTTTGGAGATAATTTGCACAGTTCATTGCTTCGGCCAAAAAATTCTTTCCTATTTTCTTATCTGACAGCATACTCTTAGCACTATCACTCAATGTTCTATTTAATCTTTGAGCTACACCATTCTGCTCAGATTTTTCAGGAACTGTCTGTTGGTGTTGCACTCAATCTTCCCTCAGAAAATCCTCAAACTGGTTAGAGGTATACTCTCCACCATTATCACTCCTTACTCTCTTGAAAGAGGTTTCATGGAGTTTTTCACTCTATGCTTTATATTGTTTAAAACATTCCTGAGCCTCTGACTTATTTTTCAAAAAATACAACGTGGAATACCGAAACCAATCATCAATGATAGTCATCATAAATCTCTTCCCCCCCGGTTATGGCACTCTGGCTGGCCCCCAAATATTTGTGTGTACTAAATCTAGAATCTTTTCTCCCTTATAGGTGGCTGTTTTTGGGAAGGGTAACCTGTGTGCTTTACCTTGAGCACATCCACTACAATCTCATAGATTCTCACTCTCACCAAACTGAATCTTTTCCACTACCCTTATCTTTTTCATCTCTCTCAATTTATCTAGATTATCTTAATCAAGGGCTTGTATCTCCTCATTTGCAAGTAGAGAGGGCATTCGATCTTTGAGTGGCTCTTCTAGAAATGTACCAAAGTGGTACGATTCAGCAACAGCAATTGGCTGATCAGAAAATGAACGCATATGTATACAAGAAGATGTTGGATTTTTGTAATGAGCTCGCAACACTTTTCAGGAAGCTAGAGAGTGCTCGATAGGTTTAAACTGAAAAGATGAAAGTTAATTGCTTGCTCCTGAAGTAACTAGATGAGTTCGAGAACATAGTCAACTGTGCGTAGGACTTCCCAGTCTCAAGGTGGATTTAGAATTCAGTGGTAGGGATGATTCTCGTTCGGGAGAATACGATTGACAAAAAATACACCTTGGAATATAGAGACCAATCATTAGTGATAGTCATCATAAATCTCTTCCCCCCTTGTGAGGGCACTTAAGCCGGTCCCCAAATATCTGTATGTACAAAATCTAGAATTTTTTCTCCCTTATAGGTGGCTGTTTTGGGAAAGAAAAACCATTTTGCTTTACCTTGAGCACATCCACTACAATCACTTATATTATCACTCTCACTGAACTAAATCCCTTCCACCACTCCCATCTTTTTCATCTCTCTTAACTTATCTAGATTCACATGCCCAAGCCTCTTATGCCACATCATAATATCATGAACACCAGTATAATAAAGTTTCTTTGTTTCATTACTTAAAATCAGCCTAAACATCCCTTGGCTACCTTTCTCAGCAATGAAATAGACATCCTCCTCAAAACTAACAGTAAAGACTCCTTTCCTAGTGCTAGTAAAAAAACTCTTATCATCTAATACAGATGTATAGATGAGGTTTTTGTTCAGCTCCGGAATAAACAATACATTGGAGAATGCTACTATGGTTCTCTTTATTTCTACTAACTTTTTCAAATCTACCGATCCTACAAGAGTAGTAGTGACTATCCTCCCATCCTCGTACTCTATCTCTACGGTGGGAATCTTTCTTATCTTAGTGAATAGGTGCTTATCTTTACACTTGTGCATGCAGGCACTTGAATCTATAATCCAGCCTGCTTCACCTTTCAATCCACCGTAAGCACATTTATGCCTTCGTGGAATTTTGACCTCGTTTTTCGCCTCCAACTCCTCATCCAATAGAAGCTCACCGTCCTCGTCTTCAGATTCCGCCTCATGTACCTGTGTCACAAGTGCCTTTTTCTTTCCTCTCGGGGTTCCACCGTCCTGCCCCTTCTTTAATTGAAGCTCGGTTAGCTAAGTGCACTCTGCCATATAGTGCCTCGATTTCTTACAAAAATGACATAAACCTTTGGGAGTCCTTGGTCCAAACTCGTTGGTCTGATTTTTCTGCTCCCTCCCTCCATAGTTTTTGACTGGTTTCCGGGACTCCTTGTTCCTTCAATCGGTCGCAGTTGCTAGGGCTTGCCCACTCTTTCCTCCCCTTCGGATCTTAATTGTATTCTTTGGAAAAAGAGTCATCCCTACCATTGAGTTCCATATCCACCTTGAGTCCGGCAAGTCCTGCACACGGTTGACTATGTTCTCGAACTCATCGGGTAACTTCATTGATAAACAATTAACCTTTTAATTTTCACTAAATTCTTTTCCCGCACTCTCTAGCTCCATAAAGAGTTTAGTAAGCTCATTGCAAAAATCCAACATCTTCCCCCCTTTGTATACATACTTCTTAACTTTTTGATCAGCCAACTGTTGCTGTTGAATCGTTCCATTTCGGTACATCTCTATGAGAGCCATCCAAAGATTGGATGCCCTTTCTATCTGCAAATGAGGGCATGCAAGCCCTTGAGTAAGATGGCGGAGGATGAAGTGCTTTGCTGCCATATTGTTGAAGGCCAGGTATGAGTATCATTCTCCTCGTTCCTTGGAATAGGTGACCTGAATGCTGAACTAGTTGCTATTGGTGAGGTTGTCTCCTTCTCCGTTGCTTTGTCCACCACCTCTCCTTCCTTTGTCTCCTCCTTTGAAGATGGATCTGCTTTTCCTTTTGAATCTACTTCCTCCAAACCCTAGAGGGACTCCAAGACTTGATGGACGCCTCACTCGTCCACTCACTATCCCCCAAAACCTTTTCTCGCATAGAGCTCCTATCATAATACTTTCCCAATAGATGAAGCCAGTTCCATTAAAGATGGGTACCCTAGAGGGTGGGCCCATAACTTGAAACTTTGAGACCCCCATAAGTCCACAGAGTGGTTAGCTTCCAAGAAGCCTCTAAGATAACCCTGACCCCTTTGTATTTCAGTAAGAATAACTGCCACCCTGGAAAACAAAAACACTGACCACCTTCACCCCTATGAAGGGAAGACTCCCATGAGTTGATAGTAAAAAGAATCTCTGAATTTGCTCCCTTGAGCAGTAAGTTATGGAGGCTCAAAGTTGACCTTTCGTACAAAAGCTCTTTGGGAGAGATTATCCTATCTACCAATTTTTTCGAAGTCCTATCTCTCTCACACACTCTATTTACAGACGTACGGATCTAATTATATTACACTTCCGTACACAAAAGTACATATGCCGTTGTACTTTTTGTACGGATATTGTACGATATGGCCTAAAAGTCGACAAATGTCATATCCGGATTCGGTCTCGTAATTCCCGATGATGTCGCGATCCAACGCAATTTTGACTTCTGTCATTCGATGTGGCGATGACCACAAACTGCCGAGATTCTCTTCCACAATCTCGGCTTTCATCTCGGCCGTCCGATTGAATGCAGATTTCAATTAGAGACGTCATAAATACTGTCGCGGTATTTGTTTTGTTTAAATAAATAAATGCGCGGTACTTGTTTCTTATCCGTACCGTAACTCGTACTTCTACATAACTGACTCTATGTATACCGTAAGCAGTTCTGTTAAATGAAATATCATACGTGGCAATGTTTAGATAAGTATCAAACCCTACAGCATGTATCATTAGTAGTAGACGTAACGCATAAGGTTACCACCTACCGGCTGCGTGACTGTAAAAGAAGTGTAAAAGAGGCCACAATACACCACAACACGTCAAAGTGCACAGCGGAAGACACCAAGGATCTCCCCGTAGCAACAACAAGAGTACACAGAACTCACAAACAAAGTTGGGCTTTATTACTTGAAAGAGAGTACAAGGTGTGCTAGCTGTATAGGTCTACTTGAGGTCTCAATCACTAGGTCTTACTCGATTATTTAAACTAACTAACTGCTAGTCAACTTAGTACTGTACAACTGTACACGTGGACCTTCACGGTCAACCGAGATCTATCCAAAACTTCATTCTAGAACTATACAGCTCAATCTACATTCTGCAGCGTTGCTATGCTGTGTCGCTACGCTGGTGCGCTACTAAGTTGCTACGCCGCTAAGTTGCTATGCTGCTATGCTGCGCTGGTCTGGAATCGCAGCTGCGCTGCTCTGAAATCGCAACTATAGCAGCCTAGCCCTAGCCACTAAGTACCCAATTCTGTAACCCTGTTACAGTGCCTCCCACTAAGGATTCAGCGTCCCGCTGAACTTGATTGAGTCAGGGAAACTGCAATTGCCGGAGTATGTCATATGTTTCCTCGCGATACTCTTCGAACTCCTGGCGAAGGACGTCGAGTTGATTTTGGAGTTGTTCACATCGGGTCTCCAGTAACGCGATGTGACGATCTGCAGCTGCCAACCGCCGCCGAGTAATCCGTTCCCAAACCAGATCTTCCCCTTCCTCAACCTCGGGTACTTCGGGTCGCGGCGGAATGACCGCCGGTGCAGGCTCCTCAGCTGCCGGAATCCAGGGTTCCTCGGGTTCAGCCACTGGGGGAACTTCCTCTGGTTCCTCGTCCGCCGGTTCCCACCGAGGTACCTTTCGTAATTTGAAGGACACATGTTTCCTTGCAGCTCGGGCCCGCTGCAGAGCATTCTTTCGAGCCAGCTTGAGTACTCGCACCTCAGGGGTGACCTCCGCTCGAGAGATGATGTCGTGGAGGCGGACATCCCACGGGTGATAATGGCGGAGTAACCCGGGAACATCAATCCTGTACCTGTAGTTGTCCTCTACCACTTCCACGAACGGTAAAGTGTGAGGATTCAGCTGCACATAGCCTTTATGATTATTCCCCAGGTCCTTGGTCCGCATGAAATTCCACGCTGGGTGTGACGGAACGTCGGCAGGGATACGGATAGGATCTCCAAGCTTCCCTATACGCCATTCTTCGGGCCACTCCGAGGGGTTCCAATAAAACCTTTTGGCGAAGCTGAAGGCGAGGTCCTGCTTCTTCCATTCTTCCGGGATCTCCTCCTTCGCCTCCTATCGCAACTATAGCAGCCTAGCCCTAGCCACTAAGTACCCAATTCTGTAACCCCGTTACAATGACGTTCGACAGGTTCCAGGATCAAATCCTGGTGGCATCACTATTTCTTTGAGTAAATAAACTACCAAACTACCATTTAATAAATCAACTAATACGTTTCCCGTAAACCTCTGTATAGCCTAGGTAGCCATGGCTCTAGCTTCCTCTCCAACTTCGCAGTGAGTGTGACAAGTGTGGGAATTTGAGAGAGAAGTTAGAGATAGACTGCCTCAACTTTTTTCTGTATTTCTATTTAGACATAGTTAATTCTTAAAAAAGACCATCAATTTCTACATTTGTCTCCTTTTACGCCTTCTGGAGGTCTATGATGGAGGAGTTCCTTCGCTGGAAGCAGGAGAACGTTGGTGAGGAGATGAGTAAGCAGGGACGTCGTATTTGTATGGTAAGACAGGTGGGCTCGGTGAACCACGGAACGCGGCAGCCAGAGAAACAAATGGCGAAAGAAAGGATCCTTGAGGTGGTAATGGTGGAGGAGTGGAAAGTCCGAGGGAAATGTGTTGTCTTCGGTCGGGTTGTAATAACACCACGGCCTCAGCAGTTGAAGACCCAATCACTGAGACAAAAGAAGGACGCTCAGTGGTGGCGGCTGCAACGTTACCCGGTAGATCTGCACCCATCCCCTGTTTGTTAGGTCTTTTTGTCCCCCCCCCCTTCTCCCTCAAGGGGAGTCTCCGGTCTAAGTTCTGAGGAAGTCCTGGGAGCTGGCGCTTCGTAGGGGTTGTCTGTCCTGTATGTTGTCTCTCAGCGGAGGGACTTGTCACTCTAGAAGGAGCTACCTGTCCACTAAGGATCCCTCCTGATATTCGTCTAGCCTCTTTTATGAGGAACAATTCTTGTTATAGGGCCCTCTTCGGTTCTTCTTCAAGGGCCTCCCAATCTATGGTGACGGGTCCAGCCCCCGCCGTAGCCTGACTCTATGATCGCAGGATATCAACCAGTTTTTGTGTACTGCTCACCACCCCTAAGAGATCCGCAATCCCCAACCCCGATACCTTGGGATCAGTGGGTCTAAAACGCCACAACCCCTCAAATGGTCGAACCGCTGGTGAAGAGGGAGACCTTGAGCTCGGAGAGGCGGAGTCGGAAGGGAAGAACGGCTCCGCTTTAGGTAGGGGGGAGAACCTGCTCTTGCGGTCTCGATGGCCGAACCGGTACCCCTTCTTTGGCTCGAGTAACCCTCGCTTGCTGGTTCCTTCTGCGGCCCGTGTCCGAGGGATCGCCCCGCCGTGAGACAGCTTGCTGGTTGTGGTGTCCTGAGATTGGGTGGGATGATGGTAAGAAGTTGATGGCCCCTCAGTTGCTCCTGTACTGAGGTTGAGGAGCCGCTCTCGCACGAACTGCTAAGTATCTCCACTACACCTCCCACTAGGCGTACTACTTTTGCTCAGTTTGACGTGGCTACGTGTTGCACCAACTCCTTCTTAATCTTCAACTTATGGAGATTATAAGGGTTAAGATTACTTTGCGACCTGGATGGTTACGATCGGCCAAGATCTCTGGATCCATGTACATTTGAGCTATCGATGCCTTAGATCTGATATGGCCACCGATCTCGGGAAGGTGACCAGGGACCGCTTCCTTATGTGCCAACCACTTTCTACCAGAGCCACCGCTTCCTGCCTCTTCGCTCCTCCAATCTAACACCCGAAATATCCTTATCCTGAACTTCTCCTCCCACCATAGGGGACGGGAGAAGAAGATCTAAATCCCTTTATAAAAGTACTCCGCCCTGAGCACCTATCCTCTTTAACCTAAAGAGACAAGTTGCTGTTTCAGTATTGTGATGATCTGTTGAAAGTCTAACAAAAATCCTCTCAAAATCCACTATTCTGGTACAAAAGATTCTGGTAATCGACCCCAGAAAAAACCCAACCGAAGTCCTAAAAAGGACTACCAAAGAGAGAACCAAGATACTTCCACTCAGAAAAATGAAAGGATAGAAATATAAAAATGCTATCTCAGATTTAACAATATCACCTTGCCCTTAGAAAAATAGAGAATAAAGTTAGAATGTGGAATAATAGCAAGCGAGCTCAACCTACCCCCAAAACGTAACGCGAACAACAAAAGGAGACGAAATCTCCCCCGGAAAACCTTGGAATAGGTAAGGCCTCCTTAACTCCTCGGTTTTTGCGACTCGGAACCGACAAGACCCTTCTTGGTTTCCAACAAACACCAGTCCCCAAATCGCCCAAAGCAAGAAAGACAGTGCCAACCACCCAACCGGACTAAAATTTCCACAAAGAACGCATGAAACCCAATATGGCAATAAGGTCACAATCACATACAAACAAAAGTTCTCCACAAGAAAGTTTGCTGGAATTTCTAGGGTTTTTCTCAAGAGACAGTACTGAAACAACAATCTGTCTCTTTCGGCCCCAAGTGCCTTATACAAGCAAAGTTTCTCCTACAGACAAAGCCCAAGTCAAGCAATACCAGGAGCGAATCACCAGCCAGGAATTGTTATCGTACGGACATAAGACAAAACAGGTTGTACTACACTCAGGGAAAATAGTTAGGCGATTATCTCCGGCTAGATTAGAAGCCACGTGTTTTTCAATGACACAATCCTAAGCAACAAAGTTCTAAATTGACGTGAAATGCCTAACTTTGACTTACATTAATAAATGCTCTACACGGCTGGTGGACCTGAAATAACGTCCTACTGATAGTCAACAGCAAAATCTACGAGAATATTCCAAAATTTACGTGGCTTTCCACAATGTAGCCCCCAAAATGACAGGTGGCAAATGGTCGCAGGTAACAGGATAATAATCTTTGGAACTGAATAACTCCGTTGTTTGGCCTCCGTTAGGCCCGAAGTAAAGTGCGTTCCGCTCAGTTAAGAAAATAGAAGAATCTGGTCTGGCTGAGTGCCCTCCTTTCTCCGTACTTTAAAGACCGTATGGAGGGAAAAGGTCGGGATATCTTTGGTAAGATAAAGAGGTGCCTGTGAATCACACGAGCTTGACTGAATCTGTACCGTGTAAAATATGTTTTGATTAGACAACCATCATTCTAACCGCCACCCAAAGTGAGCTTTTGACGGCATTTGGAGATTGCGTCACGTTGTGCCACGTGGCGCTGCATTGTTTGATACGGGAAAATATAGGAGGAGGAACCATGGCTTCGATTTGACAAGTGTCACCTTGTAACCATGTCGTACAATGGACGTACAATAAGTAAATCGCCCATTGTACCTTCTTGTACTATATAGTGTTCCTATTGGACTAGGGTTTAGTAGTAGGTAGTCGTGAGTAGGCAGACCAAGACTTAGTGATATTTAGGTACCTCTCTCTAAGAGAGCTTGTAACTATAAAGGTCATCTTTGACTAGACATAACTAACTGCTCAAAGGAGCAAATTCAACGATTCATTTTGCGTTTGACTCAAGGAAGTCTTGTCCTCACAAGGGTGATGGTTGTCAGAATATTTGTGTTCTTGGGCGGCACTTATTTAGTGAGAAAGTGGAAGGGGCAAATATTATCCTAGAGGCTTTACTTAGCCTGCTCATTTTGTGGGTTAATGGAGACCACAAAATTTCATTGTTGAAATGTGTCGCCGCGTTACTTTATAAATATTTAAAAAATACAACATTGGTATCTATTCAACAAGACCTACGGATAAGGATGACGGCTATTCCATACGTTTGTCATCCAGAGGTCTTAAGATCAAATCGTGTTTTTGGCAGCCTAACTTTTGCAAAAGCTTTGTCTTCTGCCTCTCTTGTGAGGCAGCCATGGGTACGTTATTTGCTCTTAGTGACTACGACAAGTATGAGAACATTCTAAAATGCCCATAGACTAACTAAGAAGATAGATTATAAAATACCTTTTTTCAACACTAGCTATTGTTGGTGGTAGTACTAGCTACTGCTGCAACTAGTACCAGAACTATAACAACTAGTAGTTCTAGTTACTGATGCTGCTAGTAGTAGAACTACTCTAGCTGGTAGTGTTAGCTACTAATGCTTCCAATACTAGGACTACTACAGCTTGTAGTAATAGCTGCTGCCATTGCCAGTACTAGAAATATTACAGGTGGTAGTACTAGCTACTGATGCTGCCAGCGCAAAAACCACAACATTTGATAGTACTTGTCGCTGCTGCTGCCCTTTTTTTCTAGTTTGTCTTTTCTTTCACTCCACACCTCTCCCTACAAAATATCAATTTTGGAGAGGGAACGGGCTTAGTCATCATATCTGCTACCATCTCTCCATCTGGTCTATATTCCAAACTAATTATTTTATTCTCAACTATCTCTCTAACAAAGATTAAACGAATATCGATATGTTTTACTTTAAAGTGATGCTTAAGGTTTGTTGCAATTGCAATCGCAGCTTGATTGTCACAAAATATCTTTTGAACTCCATTATTCATATATCCTAGTTGTAGAAGCAAGATTTCACCCACATTAATTATTTCACAGCCGTACAAAGGGCCATATTCTCAGCCTCCATGGTAGAATGAGCAATAACCTTTTGCTACTTGCTGCTCCAACAGCAAGCCCCATTTCCAACATACAACACATACCCACAAGTACATCTCCTCATCGGAGCATCCCCATAGTTGGCATCACTCCAAGTGGTGATGTCAGTATTATCCCCTCCCAAATGCAACCACAAATCTCTTGTTCATATCATGTATCGCATGACCCTTTTGTCCGCTTCCTAATCTATCTTCCTAGGATCATTCATAATCCTACTTAGTACCCCCACAGCTGTTGCTATATAAAGACGAGTACAATTTATAAAATAGATCAAACTATTGACAACTGTTTTGTACGGAATAGTTTGCATGAACTTGCTTTCTTCAGGTTCTAACTCATTATCTAAGATCAAGACTCCCTCTTCTAAGCTCCCCTCATTTCCCTTCTTGAAGTCCATTGGAGTCGTAAAACTATTTGTTTTATCCATTTGAAATTTTTCAAGCATATTCGCTATTGCTTCCTTTTGAGTTAGTCTAAGTGTTTTCTTCTCTCTATCCCATTCCATTTGAATTCCCAAAATTAGCTTTGCCTCTCCGAAGTCCTTCATTTCAAATCTACTTTTTAGATTGTTTTACAACTTATTAATTTTCTCCATCAATTTACTCAAAACAAGCAAATCATCCACATAGATACCAATGAAAATTATTCCTTCCTCATCCTCAAGTAGATATATGGAATGTTCCGAACTGCTTTGGATATATTTGAAACTTTTTAAAAACTCGTGTAGCTTCTTGCTCCATTGGCGTGGAGCTTGCTTTAGTTCGTAAAGGGATTTTATCAGTTTGCACACCTTACTTTCTTCTCATTTCTCCATAAATCCTTCTGGTTGCCGCATGAAGATCTCTTCTTCTAATTCTCTGAATAAGAAAGTGGTTTTGATATCCATCTGGTGCACTTCTATGTCTTGGGCTGTCCCAAGACTTAGTAGAATCGGGACGCAAGAAAATCTTTGACGGATCCACGTCAAAGATGGTCGTAAGGAACTCCTTGCCTTTCACGACCTCCATGAGCTCAAGGTGAAGAAGGAGTTGGTACAGAGAGTGGCTCAGACAGATCGAGTCAGATTGGTTAGACCCGTGGGAGGGGTGGTGGAGATTTTGAGCAGTTCTTCGGAGAGCAGCTCCTCACACTCGGTGCAGGACTGGTCCCAGAGAGCCCCCTATTCTCGCCCTCCCCCATCTTCCTCTCAGGCCACCGCAGCAAGCACACCCACCCGAGAAGGTACCTCTTCTCGGCCTCGTAGAGTAGAAGGGGGTATCAAGAGGGAAACACGAGATCCATTGAGAGGGAAGAGGTTTGACCACCGTCAGAGCAAGGGGAGATTTGCACCGCTTCCCAAGGAGGAGACTTCCCCAACTCCTGTGTCCGCATCAACCGAGAAACCAACTCCTGCACCACCGCGTGACAGCCCTCCCGGAGGGCTCGGCGATCCGAACCAATTGATCAAGAGGTTCCGGGTACGGGACTAGAAGATTTGTCCGAGGGGTGGTGGCGGACCAGACCCAATGATCCCAAAATTCCGGGAATCGAGATAGCGGATCTTACCAAAGTAGTGGAAAAAGCCAAAGAACTAGTGGAGGATCAGAGATCGTAGGGACAGGCTACGGCGGGGGCCGAACCCGTCACGGTAGATTGGGAGGCCTTAGAGGAAGAGAGGCGAAAGGCATGGGAAACATGAATTGACGCTCATTAGCGAAGCTCCGCGTAGGACAAGTGTGATTCTTAGCGTGAAGATTCCTCCTACACTAAAGATAGGGCCGAATTCAGAATCTCCCGCAGCGGGGACTTCACCTCTCGCCAGTACCTAGCCTGAAATGCCTTATTCGAAGCAAAGCCAAAATCCTCTCCTTCCGCGGAAAGGGGAGGAAATCACAAAACCTAATGTGGAGGGTTTAGGTGCAGATCTACTTTCGGGAAACGCTTCGGTTCTTCGGGGAGAGACTACCTTTGTCTCGGTGGAGGTGTCTACTACTGTGGAGGCGTTAGTGGAGTTACGACCTAGCGAGAGGATTCACATTCCCTTGAGGGCTCCTGCACCACCTCTCACTTCTCCCAGAGAATCCCCGGAGCCCCCATCTTTGGCTCCTCCACCTTATTCCTCTCACTCCTCGGAACACACCACAGGACCCCGAAGAGTCTAGATCCCTTTCATTCGCCATTCGTTTCTCCTGCTGCAGCTGTCCGTGGGTCGCCAGGTCCGCCTTTTTTGCCCTAGAAATACTACGTACCCGCCTATTCTCCTCCTCATCGACGCTCCTCTTCCTCTAGCTCCAGAACTTCACCTCCTAAGACCTCTAGAAGGCACAACAGGAGACAGACACCTTTCCCCGCAAGGGCTCGGCTGTCTTTGTCTCCATCTCCTTCGCCGTCTCCGCCACCAGCCATCCCCTAAAAGTCTGTGAACAAGCCACGTCTCCACCTCCCATCGGTGGCAACTGTTCTCCAGGATCCACAATATTCAGCTGGACATAGAGGAGTAGTGGGTGACATCCTACCTCCCACCATCTTTTCCTGCGCTGATACTTCCTCAGTGGGAGGGGGATCCACGCCACAGGGAGCCGCATTGTCTCGCAGAGAAGGACCCAGTTCCGATCCCAAGGAAGAGGATACTAGAGTCATCTCACCCAATCTATTTGTAAGCCCCACCGGGCCTTCCTCTTCCCATTTCACGAAATCTGCTGAGGAAGAAAAAGAGATGGGGTATATCTGGATCTTTACGGGAGACAGCTCGAGGATCGCTTTCTCGGATTTCGAGTTGTTGTGGAAATCGTTCACCCAATCTGAAATCAATAGATATAGCGGAGGAGCCATTCCGGATGACTTCGAAACCACCCTCTTCCCCATGATGGTCAACTACCTTTCTGGAGGGGTGTTGGCAGATTACAAGGAGCGTCAACCTCTTTTGATGGCTCTTAGCATTAAAATCTCGGATCCAGCCCTTGATGCCGATGTTTTGCAAGCAGAGGCTGACTTGGCCGCGGCTGCGGCGACCCTTGTGATTGCTACCTTTACACAGGGCATGAAACTACAGGCGCAAGGAAGTGCTTATGTTAACCAGCTGCAGGCGATCTAGGAAGCCGAGGGAGCAACTCGCATGGTGGCCAACCCAAACCCTTGTACCACCCTGCTAAATATCTAGAGACTCCTCTACACAGAGAGGAACGAGTTCGCAATCAAGGAATTGAGGGTATTCCAATGTTTGAAGAACGAGACTCCCCAGACTCTGTTTAACGGACTCTCAAGTCTCTTTCAAAAGACAAAGTTGTCCACGATTGATCTTCCGGTAATGGCCACAAAATATTTCATCCCTGTTTGTAATTCCTTTGGGACGACAAGGCAGACTACACTGGATAATCAGATTGTAGGATAGGCAATTCGCGACATTAATCCCTCAGCCAAGGACATTTCAATGGTGTGTCCATAGTGAGGCAAGGGAGAAGGCCGTGACCAGCAAGGCCCGAGCAAATTTGGCAGGGTTCCTCAAGGAGACCTCTTTGAATGAGGAGGAAAAGGCTGAACTTCAAGCTTTCTGAAAGCTTAAAGGGAAGCAAGTGGCTCACAGCAAGTCAAAGCCAGCTATGGGAGCAGATGAGCGGGTATTTCTCTATGATTGCCTGAATTGTCAGCAACCGGGTCATGGGTGGTAGCATTGCACCAATAAACTTAAACCGAAGCTGGCTTTAAAACTTAAAGAATGGGAGAAAGAACGGGCAGAAAGAACTTTGAAACCAGATGTTTTCCAAACCAAGACTGGTAACGAGGACTTCAATCTACAAGTGGTGTCATTGACAGTTCCCGACACCAGACTTCGTATTTTATCTTTATTTTTAGGAATTAGTTCCGACTTGGAAGCAGTTTTGAAATCAGGATATCGGGTGGAGTTATATACATTAGTCGAAATTTCACCGGCGGCCTAGGCAGTCAGCAAACACCGCCTCCAGCAATTGCACCGTTTAGTTCCTCAACAGCTTCCTATGTCTGCCATTTCCCAAGCTCACCGGAGTCTTCCCCAGATTCTGGATAACATAATGGCACCTGATTTAGTTAGCTTGGGCAAAGTAGATACGGTGGTGGCGGGTTGGCCTTGTCCCTAGCAGGACAAGGAAAAGGGCATCAAGACTACAAGAGTGGCACATTCTATCGGATGATTACATTAATATCTTGGATCCAGCAGATCCAGGACACACCAGTAGGGTACATCATGGAGAATGTCCACCTGGGAGATGATAGACGGGAAGAGGTTGCAGCGAGCTGGAAACATGTAACCCAAATTTTAGGAGCTCCCTTGGTTTATGACGCTGCTCACATGGGATCCGAGCACACAGACTCCGGGCATATTGGACCAATATTATCCCGCTTCCAATCCTTCGGCAATTGTTGGAAAAGTTGACCCCCGACCCTCAGATTTCAGTGCAAAAGATACTTGGGGAAGGTAGAATGGCAACACATGTAACGAAACCGGATCGTACTCCTTTCTTCCGATGCAATACACCCGGATATCCAAGCCGAGCCCTTCCTACGTTGGTCTCTTTTCCCCACAGTCACGCTTATCGGAAAGGAGCAAGTGGGATGATTTTTGACAGCAAAGCAAGAATTTGGACAGCACAACCATTTCGGACGGAGAACAAGCCATGGGATACCATCCGAGAACCACAGCCGCACCAAGTATTTCAGACACACAAAGGTGCAGCTTAATAGGGCAGAGCATGGATTCGAATGCCATTACATGGGTTACAAAACACTCTCTTGCCTATTCCAATCTCCATTCTCCAGATTCACGCAGCAGCTACCTTCAAGCTCTTACATTGTTGTCCATGCAAGCAACTTTGCAGTTTGAGGGGGGGAGAGAGAGGAGAAAAATTCTACACCCTAGAGTTCCTTTGGTGGGGGGGAACGGTAGTTCAGAATGGGACAGCTTAGCGGAAGTTGTCAGTAGTAAAGTATTATCTGGAGGAGTAGAGGCGGATCCACACGAGGGGCTAGAATTCGACATCAACCTCTGGGGGAGACCATCGAAAGCTCGTGCCGCGATTGAGCCGAGAAAAATGGATTGGACTCTGGGGGAGTAGCTCAACCGTCAACAGAAAGAGCAGCTAACAGAACTCTTGGCCAGAAACAATCAGGTTTTCTCATGGTCAGAAACAGATGTCCGAATCTACAAAGGAACCCCCTTTAGGATTAATTTGATTGACGAAACCGCAACTGTCTGGAAGTAACAATATCCCATAATCTTCAAGGAAAAGGAGTTTATTAGCGCAAAAGTCCAAACTTTGGCGGACGCCGGGTAGGTTCAGGAAAACACCGGACTCCATGGGTTTACTTCCCCCACAGTTCTCCCTCCTAAGAAGGACTCGTCCGGGAAAACTGTGGATTTCCAAATGTGTGGGGATTACCACATGTTGAACACGACCACCATACCTGACCAGTATCCAATGCCAACCCCGGAAGAGATATTCGACTCTCTTGCTGGAACCACTATCTTCTCCACCCTGGACATGAAGAATGGATTCCACCAGATTGCCATGGAACCGAAACACCGGGAGAGAACGGCATTATGGGCAAGATCCAGACTTTATGAGTGGATGTACATGCCCTTCGGACTGAAAAATGCACTAGCCAAGTTCTAACGGGCCATGGACGAAGCGCTCCGAGGAATCAATTGTGCCCGGTGCTACATCGACGATGTGATAATATTCTCCAAGACCTTTGAAGAACACCTAGAGCATATCCAGATCGTTCTCCGAGCTCTTCAAGCAGCGGGCTTGAAATGTCACCCGGGCAAGGGTATTTTTGGGGTGCAGAAAATTATTTACCTCGGACATGAGGTGACTCTTGGAACAGTGGGTCTTGAAAACAAGATATCTGGTGGAGTCATACACAGCCGTGGAAGTATCTCTCGAGGCTAGGGATGTCAGCGAACATCGCCTCCACCAACTTTATCACCAATATCCTCAACAACTTTCAGTATCCGCCTTCTCCAAAGCTCACCGTAGTCTTCCCCACAATGTAGAGAACATCATGGCGACCCACCTAGCCAGTTTGGAAAGAGTGGATTTGGTGTTGGCAGGCTGGCCTTGTCAAGGATACTCCTTAGCAGGACAAGGAAAAGGGCACCAAGACCGCAGAAGTGGAACCTTTTTTCGATTGATCGAGTTAATCTCAAGGCTTCAACAGCTCCAGGAAACGCCGGTGGGGTACGTTCTGGAAAATGTCCACCCACGAGATGATAAACGAAAACAGGTTGCGGACAGCTGGAATCATGTAACCCGGATCTTAGGGGCTCCCTTAGTTTTCGACGCCGCACAGCTGGGATCCCGGGCACACCGAGTCCGGGCATATTGGACCAACATGATCTCGATTCCAGTCCTCCTACAATTGTAGGAGAAAGAAATCCCCGACCCGAAAAATTGCGTTCAGCAAATACTTGGGGAAGGTAGAATAGCCACACTTGTGACTCGACCCGATCGCCCACCTTTCTTCCAGTGCAACAGACCGGGATTCCCAAGGAAAGCCCTCCCAACATTGGTCTCTTACCCTCACAATCACGCATATCGCAATGGAGCGGCAGGAATGATTTTTGACAACAAAGCACGACTCTGGACAACACGGACGATTGCCGAACAGGAAGAACCAATGGGATTTCAGAAAGGAACAACAGCAGCACCAGGTATGTCAGACCTTCAGCGGTGCAGCCTTATGGGGCAAATTATGGATTTGAATTTGGTCACATGGGTACTCAAGCATGCACTCGCCTTTTCCAGTCTCACGTCCCTGGAATCACAGGCTATTTACCTTCAAGCTCCTCATTTATTAGCGATGCAGGCAACTTTGCATCTTGAGGGGGGGAGAGCAAGGAGAAGAAAAACCAAACTTCACATTTTACCGCCGCAAGTTTTCCTAGCAGCGGGGGAGAGCGGCTCAGATGGCGACAGCCTACCGGAAGTTGTCAGCAGCACTGTGCTAGCCAGAGAGGTAGGGGCAGATCCACCGGTAGGGTTGGAATTCGACATTAACCTCTGGGTTAGATAGTCAGAAGCTTGGGCTGCCGTTGAGCCGGGGAAAATGGATTGGACCCTGGGGGAGCAGTTGAACACTCAGCAGAAGGCACGACTCTCGAAGCTGTTGGTCGAAAATAAACATGTGTTCTCATGGTCAGAAACAGATGTCGATATCTACAAATGAACACCTTTCCGAATGGATTTGATTGACAAGTCGGCTACTTTTTGGCAAAGCAGTATCCTCTCAATTTGAGGGAAAAGGAATTCATCACGGCTAAAGTCCTGACATTGGTGGAAGCCGGATTGGTTCAGGAAAGTACCAGACTGCATGGGTTTGCTTCCCCGACAGTCCTCCCTCCTAAAAAGGACTCGTTCGGGAAAATTGTAGATTTTCGGTTGTGTGGAGACCATCGCATGCCGAACACGGCCACCATCTGTGACCGGTATCCGATGCCGACTCCGGAAGAGATATTCGACTCTCTTGCAGGTGCTACTATATATTCTACTCTGGACATGAAGAATGGTTTCCACCAGATTGCTATGGAACCAAAGCACCGGAGAGAACTGCATTTTGGGCGGGTTCTAGACTTTATGAATGGATTTACATGCCTTTCCGGCTTAAGAATGCTCCGGCAAAATTCCAACGGGCAATGGACGAAGCGCTCCGAGAAAACGATTGTGCTGGTGCTATATTGATGATGTTATTATATTCTCAAAGACTTTTGATGAACACCTGGAGCATATCCAGATCGTTCTCCGCGCACTTCAAGCAGGGGGTTGAAATTGTCACCCGGGCAAAGGCATTTTTGGGGTGCAGAAAATCATTTACCTCGGACATGAGGTGACTCCCAGGACTGTGGGTCCCCACATGGTCAAGGTGGCAGTCCTTAACGCTCTCCACCCACCAAAGGACATCTCGGCCTTTCGCACTTTTCTGGGTCTGGCCAATTACTATCGGCGGTTTATCCCAGAGTTAGTTGTCACGGCCAGCCCCTTAACCAGCTACTGCGGAAGGACCAAGAATGGCAGTGGGCCGAAGAACAACAGATGTCCTTCCAGTTCTTGAAGGATGCTCTAAAGCAGCACACTGTGCTCCAGATGCCTGATCAACATAGACCTTTCCTCCTTTATACTGATTGGAGCAGGTTTAGATTGGGAGCGGTTCTGGCTCAAGTCGATGATGCTGGAGCTGAATATGTGGTGGCCTACGTCAGTAGGAGCAACAACATGGCAGAGGGGAATTATAGCAGTTACCACAAAGAGTTACTCGCAGCGTTTTGGGCCATCCAACATTTCCGGCCTTATTTGTACATAATCCATTTCACACTGATTACGGATCTGAAACCCTTGAAATGGATCATGGAAAATAGTAAGTTAAGCGGCAAAGTCGCCAGATGGGTTCTTATCATGCAGGAATATAATTTCGACATTGTTCATAGGGCAGGGGAGTGTAGAAATTAATGATCCGTTTAAAGTATTTTCTAGGTCTAAATATAAATATATAAAGAAGCCGAGGCAGTCTACCTCTAACTTCTCTCTCCAACTCTCAAACTTGTCGCAGTCACTGAGAAATTGGAGAGGAAGCTAGAGCCATGGCTACCTAGGCTATCCAGAGGTTTACGGGAAATATATATTAGTTTATTTACAATTAGGGGTTTATTTACTAAAAAGATATGTGCCGGCCATAGGATTTGATCTTGGTACCTGCCGGCCGGCAAGTAGCCGGTAGCCTTAGCCGTTAAGTCTTCAACTAGTGTTACGTACGATATGGTTTAATATTTACTTAAACATTACCAAGTAGGATAATTCATTTAACTGTAATTGTTTACGGGATACATAGATCCAGTAATGTAAAAGTACGGATTACGGTACGGATAAGAAACCAATTCCGCGCATTTATTTCTTTAGGGAAACGAATACCGCGCATGAATTTATTACGGCTACGATTAAATGTGAATTTAATCGGACGGCCGGAATTAACTCCGAGATCGCCGAAGAGGATTTCGGCGGTTTTTGGTCATCGCCACATCGGATGACACGTGGAGGAATGACATTGGATCGCAGCATCTCTGAGGATTAAGGGAGCGAATCCGGATATACCACGTGTCGACATTTAGGCCATGTCGTACAGTGTCCGTACAGAAAGTACATCGGCAGCTGTATTTTTGTGTACGCAGGTGTAATCTGATTGGCTCCGTACATCAAAAACTAGAGTCTATGAGAGAGATAGGACTTAGAAAAATTAGGAGATAGGATCCTCTCTCCTAGAGAGCTTCTATACAAAAGGTCAACTTTGACCCTCCATAACTTACTGCCCAGGGGAGAAAATTCAGAGATTCTTTTTGCTATTGACTCAGGGGAGTCTTGCCTTTACATGGGTGAAGGTGGTCAGAGTTATTGTCTACCAGGGCGGCGGTTGTTTTTGATCAAACACAAAGGTGACAAAGTTATCCTAGATGCTTCTTGGAAGCTGTCCACTCTGAGGACTTATGGAGGTCTCAAAGTTGCAGGTTATGGGCCCATCCTATAGGGTACCAATGTTTAATGGACCTGGCTTCATATACTGGGAAAGTATGATGATAGTAGCTCTATGCGAAAAAAGGTTTTGGGGGATAGTGAGTGGACGATTGGGGCGTCCATCAAGTCTTGGAATCCCTTCAGGGTTTGGAGGAAGCAGATTCACCAGGAAAGAGGATCCACCTTCAACGGAGGAAACAAAGGAAGGAGAGGTGGTGGACAAAGGAAAGGAGAAGGAGACGACCACACCAATAGCAACTGGTTCGGCATTCATGTCACCTATTCCGAGGAACGAGGAGAATGATACTGAAACCTGGGACTTCAACAATATGGCGGCAAAGCACATCATCCTACGCCATCTCACTCAAGGACTTCAATGTCCTCATTTGCAGGTAGAAAGGACATCCGATCTTTGGATGGCTCTCATAGAGATGTACCGAAGTGGTACGATTCAGAAACAACAGTTGGCTGTTCACAAAGTTAAGGAGTATGTATACAAAGGGGGAAAGATGTTGGATTTTTGCAATGAGCTTGCTACACTCTTCATGGAGCTAGAGAGTGCGGGAAAAGATTTTAGTGAAAAAGAAAAGGTTAACTGTTTATTGATGAAGTTACTCGATGAGTTCGAGAACATAGTCAACCGTGTGCAGGACTTGCCGGACTGAAGGTGAATATGGAACTCAGTGGTAGGGATGATTCTCGTTCGGGAGAATACGATTGAGATTCGAAGGGGAGGAAAGAGTGGCCAAGCCTTGGCAACTGCGACCGATTGGACGAACAAGGATTCCGGGAAACCGGTCGGAAACTATGGGGGGAGGGAGCAGAAAAATCAGACCGACGAGTTCGGACCAAGGGCTCCCAAAGGTTTATGTCATTTATGTAAGAAACCTGGGCACTTTATGGCAGAGTCACTAAGCTAACCGAGCTTCGGTTAAAGGAGGGGCAGACCGGTGGTACCCCGAGAGGAAAGAAAAAGGCCCTTGTGACAGAAGTACAAGAGGCGAATCTGAGGACGAGGACGATGAACTCCTTTTAGATGAGGAGTTGGAGGCGAAAAACGAGGTCGAAATTCCACGAAGGCAGAAATGTGCTTACGGTGGATTGAAAGGTGAAGCAGGCTAGATTATAGATTCAGGTGCCTCTATGCACATGTGTAAGGATAGGCACCTGTTCACTAAGATAAGAAAGATTCCCACCGTAGAGATAGAGTACGGGGGTGGGAGGATAGTCACCACTACTCTTGTAGGATCGGTAGATTTGAAAGTGTTAGTAGAAGGAAAGACATCCATAGTAACATTCTCTGATGTATTGTTTATTCCGGAGCTGAAGAAAAACCTCATCTCTGCATCAGTATTAGATGATAAGGGTTTTTTTACTAGCACTAGGGAAGGAGTCTTTACTGCTAGTTTTAAGGAGGATGTCTATGTCATTGTTGAGAAAGGTAGCCATGGGATGTTTAGGTTGGTTTTAAGTAATGAAACGAAGAAACTTTATTATGTTGGTGTTCATGATATTATGATGTGGCATAAGAGGCTTGGGCATGTGAATCTAGATAAGTTAAGAGAGATGAAAAAGATGGGAGTGGTGGAAGGGATTAAGTTCAGTGAGAGTGATAATATAAGTGATTGTAGTGGATGTGCTCAAGGTAAAACACACAGATTACCCTTTCCTAAAACAACCACCTATAAGGGAGAAAAAATTCTAGATTTAATACACACACATATATGGGGACCGGCTAAAACGCCCTCACCGGGGGGGAAGAGATTTATGATGACTATCACTGATGATTGGTCTCGGTATTCTCGGGTGTGTTTTTTGAAAAACAAGTCAGAAGCTCAGGATTGTTTTAGACAATATAAAGCATGGAGTGAAAAACTCCATGAAACTCCAATCAAGAGAGTAAGGAGTGACAATGGTGGGGAGTATACTTCTAACCAGTTTGAGGATTTTCTGAGGGAAGATGGAGTCCAACACCAAAAGACAGTTCCAGAAAACCCGCAACAGAATGGGGTAGCTGAAAGGTTAAATAGAACACTAAGTGATAGTGCTAGAAGTATGTTGATAGATAAAAAGATAGGAAAAAGGTTTTGGGCAAAAGCAATGAACTGTGCTAATTACCTCAAAAATAGAGTTCTTACTTCAGCTATAAAAGATCAAACACCATATGAGAGATGGACAAGCCGGAAACCAGACATATCTCACTTAAAGGTTTTCGGCAGTCAAGTATCCAGTCTAGATACAGATCGGTCCAATTGGAAGCTAGATCGTAAAGGAAAACCGGGATACTTATTAGGATATGATGAGGATGTTAAAGGATATAGAGTTTACGATCTAAAAAGGGAAGATATAATCTTAGTAAAGCATCTAGTAGTTATGGATGAAGGAAAGTCTACGGATCCCTTCAAGTAAACACAGTCAGTAAAAATCAGATTTGAGTCAGAAAATTTCAATGACTTTGAGCTTCCTAACTATCCAGGTTTTAGCAAAAATGACATTCTTGCAGGTACAAATCAGACCAAAAAGGACTCGGCTGTGGAAACTCTAGTGACAACTTTACCCGAAGCGGAAGACGTAGTGGAAATTGATTCGGAATCAGGGGATAGGGGAGAAGCCGAGATTGTTAGAAAGAATCCACGAGAACCATCTATTCCGGCCTCAGATTTTGAGGGGGGGAAAGAGAAGTAGCAAAAGATTGCAAGAAAAATAAGTTAATAACAAGGTAACAAAACTATCTCATCAAGATGAACCTCAGACTTATGGAGAGGCGATGACTTGTCCTTAGTAAAGCATCTAGTAGTTATGGATGAAGGAAAGTCTACGGATCCCTTCAAGTAAACAAAGTCAGTAAAAATCAGATTTGAGTCAGAAAATTTCGATGACTTTGAGCTTCCTAACTATCCAGGTTTTAGCAAAAATGACATTCTTCCAGGTACAAATCAGACCAAAAAGGACTCGGCTGTGGAAACTCTAGTGACAACTTTACCCGAAGCGGAAGACGTAGTGGAAATTGATTCGGAATCAAGGGATAGGGGAGAAGCCGAGATTTTTAGAAAGAATCCACGAGAACCATCTATTCCGGCCTCAGATTTTGAGGGGGGGAAGGAGAAGTAGCAAAAGATTGCAAGAAAAACAAGTTAATAACAAGGTAACAAAACTATCTCATCAAGATGAACCTCAGACTTATGGAGAGGCGATGACTTGTCCAGAAAGAAACTGGTGGAAGACAGCCATCAATGAGGAGATGGCCTTAATTATGGCAGCCGATACTTGGGAGCTGGTGGATTGTCCACCTAACCGAAAAACCAATCGGTTGTAAGTGAGTTTTCAAATTAAAACTGAACCGAGATAACACAATCGAGCGCTACAAGGCCAGATTAGTGGCAAAGGGATTTACACAAAAGGAGGGAATTGACTACGGGGAAACCTTTGCCTCGGTCGTCATATTTCCCTCCGTCCGCATACTTCTCAGTCTCGCAGCAGCGGAAGACATGGAAGTGCACCAGATGGACATCAAGACAACCTTTTTGCATGGAGAATTGGACGAGGAGATCTTCATGCGATAACCCAAAGGGTTTGTGGAGGAAGGAGAGGAGAGTAAGGTATGCCAGCTGATTAAATCTCTTTATGGTTTGAAAGAGGCGCCTCGACAATGGAATAAGAAGCTTGATGAGTTTCTTATCGGTCTGGGATATATCCGGATCAGCTCAGATCACTCAATCTATGTTTTCGAAGATGAGGAAGGTTATATATTTATTGCAATTTATGTTGATGATTTGCTTGTTTTAATTAAATCAATGGAAAAAATTAATAAACTGAAAACCGATCTTAAGGGGAGATTTGAAATAAAGGATATGGGGGAAGCAAAATATATTTTGGGAATTCAAGTAGAGAGAGACTGAAAAAGAAATATTATAAGATTGACTCAAAATGAAGCAATAGGGAACATGCTTGAAAAAATTCAGATGGATAAAGCTAATAGTTGTACAACTCCAATGGAGTTGAAGAAGGGAAGTGAGGGGAGTGAGGAAGAAGGAGTCATAGTCTTAGACGAGGAATTATCTCCTGATGAACAGAAGTTCATGCAGACTATTCCTTACAGGCAAGTAGTGGGAAGTCTAATCTATTTTATGAATTGTACCCGGCCGGATTTAGCTGCAGCTGTAGGAGTGCTGAGTAGAAGTCTAAATGCTCCCACTAAGAAGGATTGGGAGGCAGCTAAGAGAGTCCTTAGATATTTGGTAGGAACTAGGGATCTATGGTTGCATTTGGGTGGGGAGAATACTGACATCACTACTTGGAGTGATGCCAGTTATGGTGATGCTCCGATGAGGAGATGCACTTCTGGATATGTATTATATGTGGGTGATGGGGCTTGCTGTTGGAGTAGCAAACAGCAAAAAGTTATTGCTCAGTCCACCATGGAGGCAGAGTATATGGCCTCTTACTCTGCTGTAAAAGAATTGATGTGGGTCAAGTCTTTGCTTGGTGAGCTTGGTCACCTTAAGAGTGGTGTGCAAATTTCTTTTTGTGATAATCAGGCAGCAATCGCTATTTCTGCCAATCCTAAACATCATTTTAAAGCCAAACGCATGGACATTAGACTCAGCTTTGTTAAAAGAAAGTAGAAAACAAAATAATGAGTATAGAGTACCGACCAGTTACTGAGATGGTAGCAGATATGATGACCAAACCTGTGCCTTCCTCTAAGCTAATTTTCTGCAAGGAGAAGTGTGGTCTGAAATTAAAGATTGACTAGAAAATAAGGGGAGTGTAGAAATTAATGGTCCGTTTAAAGTATTTCCTAGGTCTAAATAGAAATATAGAAATAAGCCGAGGCAGTCTACCTCTAACTTCTCTCCCCAACTCTCAAACTTGTCGCAGTCACTGAGAAATTGGAGAGGAAGCTAGAGCCATGGCTACCTAGGCTATCCAGAGGTTTACAGGAAATATATATTAGTTTATTTAGCGTTAGGGGTTTATTTACTAAAAAGATATGTGCCGGCCACAGGATTTGATCCTGGTACCTGCCGGCCGGTAACTAGCCGGTAGCCTTAGCCGTTAAGTCTTTAACTAGTGTTACGTACGATATGGTTTAATATTTACTTAAACATTACCAAGTAGGATAATTCATTTAAGTGTAATTGTTTACGGGATACATAGATCAAGTAATGTAAAAGTACGGATTACGGTACGGATAAGAAACCAATACCGCGCATTTATTTCTTTAGCGAAACGAATACCGCGCATGTATTTATTACGGCTACGATTAAATGTGAATTTAATCGGACGGCCGAAATTAACGCCGAGATCGCGGAAGAGGATTTCGGCGGTTTTTGGTCATCGCCACATCGGATGACACGTGGCGGAATGACATTGGATCGCGGCATCTCCGAGGATTAAGGGAGCGAATCCGGATATACCACGTGTCGACATTTAGGCCGTGTCGTACAGTGTCCGTACAGAAAATTACCCAGAAAGCTGTACTTTTGTGTAGAGAGGTGTAATCTGTTTGGCTGCGTACATCAGTAGATAGAGTCTGTGAGAGAGATATGACTTAGAAAAATAAGGAGACAGGATCCTCTCTCCCAGAGAGCTTCTGTATAAAAGGTCAACTTTGACCCTCCATAACTTACTGCTCAGGGGAGCAAATTCAGAGATTCTTTTTGCTATCGACTCACGGGAGTCTTGCCTTTACAGGGGTGAAGGTGGTCAGAGTTATTGTTTGCCAGGGTGGCAGTTGTTCTTGATCAAACACATATGTGACAAAGTTATCCTAGAGGCTTCTTGGAAGCTGTCCACTCTGAGGACTTATGGAGGTCTCAGTGTTGCAGGGAGATCCATGGGAATGTCGACGGACTTAGCTTGAATCTTGATCCCTCCACCATGGATTCTACCGGGGCTCGGCATGATGACGACCCAGAGATCATCTTTGGAATCATTCGAGCCTCCTCCGTTTTAATCTGGCTTCCCCAATCTGGGGGGGAACCGTCAACTTTTTCTGCCGTTTTGGTGGGGCAGGTGCCCATAGGGGTCGAACGGAAGGACATCTGGAACGACCCCGATGCTCTCCAATCTATCCAGTAGGGGTCACCCCTTCCCACTTCACTGGAGTTTCGTTATTCGGGTACAAACCCAGACGGCTGTGTATGATTAGGACAAAGGCGTTCTCTTTCGGAAATGGTCAGACGGTACGAGGAAAGTGGTTTCTCCCCCCTCTGACCGAGAAACTCTGATTTCTAATCTCTATTGGCAATGTGGACACTTCAGGCAAAAGCGGACCACTTCCCTTGTTATGGGCTCTTATTGGTGGCATGGGTTGCGGACCCAAGTCAAACGAATTGTTCAAACTTGCTCCTCATGCGATCGCGTAAAGGTAACTTTTGACAAGAACGGCGGGACTGAGCTTCATTCGCTGCCTATCCGAGGGATGTTTTATCTGTGGTCGTTGGATCTTTGGGACCCCTTCCGACCAGGAGGCGGGGGAACCGCTTTGTGCTGGTCATGATAGAAATTTTTTCTAAGTGGATCGAGTTGGTGGTTTTGCCCAGGAAGGAGTCCAAGGCAATTGTAAATGCCTTTTTGCAAAGGGTGCTGGCCCAATTCGGAGCGCCTGCGGAAGTTCTGACCGACCAAGGCTCCGAATTTGCCGGAGAATTTCCCAACCTCTTGGAAAAATGCTTTGTCGACCATCGGCTGACCAGCCGAGACCACCCTCAAGCGGACGGTTTAGCTGAAAGGTGCGTATAGACAGTGAAGCGGTCACCACGAAAATATGCCGTGGAGGAAGATTAGGGGGGGTGGGACAAAAAAGTGCCTTGGATTACTATGGGTTACAAATTTAGCAGGTAGGCTTCTCTCCACTCCTATAGCTCTTATTTCATTCTATTTCGACGACATCCCATCTTGCCCAAAGCTGCATCCGCCTAAGCGGTGGTCCTACCGGAGATGGATGACAAGGGGATTGTCGAAAAACTGATCGCCGACAGGGCCAAGGTATTCCACCGAGAGATGCCTCTCGCCATGGGCAATTTGCAGGCAGCTCAACACCGAGATCAATTGTGGTATTCTCAGCGCCGTAGTGGGAATTATCTGCCCCGGCACCGACGATTTATGCCGGGAGACTTTGTATATCGAATGCAACAGAAGAAGGACACGCTGGATATTTTTGCCGGGAGAGTAATATTGAAAGTGGTCGAGGTGTCCAACAAAGGGGTTCTTACATTGGAGGGGAAAGATGGTCGACGAATTAAAGAGAATCAGATCAATGTGGCCCCCTGCCATCTTCGGGGATTGGAAGACGAACCAACTTTCCACTTAACTTACTGTGCCGATCCTCCCTCTTGTTCATCAGCTTGCAATTAGTCTTCCCAGCTACACCACCTATTGGTCTGCAATCAGTGTGGTCAGTGTTGGCATTCAGCCTGTCTCCCCTCCTCTTGGGAGCCACACCCTATACCCTCTAGCATCTGGTTTTGTGGGAACTGCGAATAGAGCGGGTAATTGTTTTCATATCTTAGTCAGGGTTGACTAAGAGGGGGTGAAATTGGGATAACAGCCCGATTACCGAGACCCTAATACCTTCCCTGCGCCAGGGGGGGGGAGGAAGGAGGAGGGGATAACTTTCGCCTTCCCCTTGCCCTCATCCTTATTCCCTGCGCATGCATCTCTCCTATTTTGCATACATATCTATGAGAGGGATGTGGGCAGTAGTGGGTATGATCATCATTTTGGGAAGCATTCGCATTCGGAGTTTATTTGCAGGACTCCAATGTCGACGAATCTGTGCTTCGGGCCCTTCCCTCATGTTCATCATGCAGGCCCGACAGCTGTCAAGCTCAGGTGCTTTTCAGGCATACCTTTATATCACCAAGGATTTCCGGGCCCTTTTTACTCTGTACAGTGTTCAGAGTATGGAGGAGTGAGTGCACCAAGCCGTACGAGATCGTGGTATTTCCTAAACTGAGCGGATCGCACTTTATTTGGCACGAAACAGAGGCCGGACGACAAGGTTCTACCGTCTCTAAGATTGCAATTCCGTTACAAAGAACCATTTGCCACCAGCCCCCGTGGGGGGTACATTGTGGATTGCCACGTAACTTTCCGGATTTGCATTTAGATTATGCTAGTAGGCGTCAGTAGGAATTTAGTTCAGCCTCAGCCGACTTTTTGTCCATTAATTACGTTAGGTCAAAGTCTGGCAAGTTAGTGTCATTTTCAGGATTTTGTCTTATAATTGTGGACCGAATAATTACTTCTGGCCGCGGATCTAGCTGCAGTCTGGAGCAGAACTTTTTGCCCTAAGTGTAGAACGGATTAATTTGTCTTGTGTCAGTTTAATTACACTTGCTTGCCGCTCATTGGTTAATAGCGTAGCTTTGACTTTCGGACTTGCAATTTGACAAACTTTGATGTATAAGGCACTTAGGGTCGAAGGAGACAGGTTGCTTTTTAGTACTGTCTCTTGTGAAAACCCTAAAAAATGCCAACAAACCTTCTTTTGGAGAATCTTTGTGTTGTTTCCGACTTTATTGCCATCTTGGTTTTGGATCTGTCTTGTGTGGGAATCACAGTCCGGGCGCGTAGTTGGCACTATCTTCCTTTTTGGGTGATTTTGGATTTTTTGCTGTTTGGAACCGAGAAGAGTCTTGTCGGTTCCGAGCTGCGAACACCGAAGGTTGCGGGAGTACCATACCTTTTGACGATACTCTCAGGAGAGGGTTCTCCTTTCTCTAATTGTCATCGTTGATTGCCGGGGTATGTTAAACTTGCTTCGCTACATTTCATATTTCATACCTTTTATTCTCTTTTCTGGGGCAAGGTGATATTGTTAAATCTGGAAAGCCAATCCTATTTATTTATATATATCTACGTGATAGTGCATTTGTGTCTTCATCTGGAGTTCTCTTTGCTTTGGAGTTACTGTTCCGGAGTGAACTGAAACCCCCTTTGATCAGGACAGTGGGTTTTGAGGGAACAAGTGCATTCGGGGTTTATTTGCAGGACTCCAATGCCAACGAATCCGTGCTTCAGGCCCTTCCCTCACGTTCATCAGGCACGCTCAACAGCGAGTTTACGGGGAAAGTACAATAATTTGTGTAAAATGTACGGTTTTTTTACGAAAATGTACGGAATTCGAGGAAAAGATACGTCGTAGTTATTAATACTTTGTATTCAGTGAACTGAACAGAAATATCACGTAACTTGTACGTCTTTTCATTGAAAATGTACGGACATTTTCGAAAAGAGACGTTGAAACGTCATACTATTTTCGCGTGATAAGTTTAAAAATTGTACGGGCGTCTTCTTCAATTTTTTTGGAAAGAAGCCGCCATGAAATATTGAAAACGAAACCGCAAGGAAGCCACCTCCCCGTCAGAGAAAGCGGCCATGGCTGCCTATGAGATGGGCTCAAACTCACGGAATTTGATAAAAATGTGCCCTTGCGGACGTTTGCACCAGGGTGAGACAGAGTATTAGCGTAGCCTAATTAACACTTTCGCTACCAGTTGATGAAGGAATTCCGATGCTCACATGGAGTGTCATTCTTATATAAACATTTATAATACTTTAGCGCTCATTAAACAGAAACCCCACAAACTGCGCTATATGTAAAAAAAAATTGTTTTAATTGTACGGAATTGTACGGATGAAAATTCATTAACGATTTTTTACGATTTGTTCAAAAGGTTCAATGCGTTCGTTACTTATAATTCGTCGCGATTGGTACATTCGCACTAATCGTCGTGAACAACTATGGTTTTGTGCATAGTTGTTCAAATGGCGCGATTTTTTCTTTTTTCCCGAATAAAACGTATAATTCGTGACTTTTGAATAAATCGGAAAAAAACGGGATGTACTTTCTGTCCGGTAAACTGAACGGAGAATTTACGGAAACTGTACGGTAAGTACAGTAACTGTATGGTTTTGTACCCAAAAAGTACAGAATTTGACAAAAAGATACGTTGCACTTCGTAGTACTTTTTGTCCGGTAAACTGAACAGAAATTTAACGGGAAACGTACGGAATTGTACCAACATTGTACGGACTATGACGAAAAAAGATGGGAACTGTACGGAAAATGTACAAACTGCAGGATATGTAAAATTTATTTTTGTTTACATGTACGGAATAGTACGGACGAAAATTCATTAACGGTTTTTAAGATTTTTTCAAAAGGTTCAATGCGTTTGTTACGTATAATTCGTTGCGATTAAATCGTTCGCACTAAACGCCGTGAACAACTATGGTTTTGTGCCAAGTTTTGTGCGCCTACCAAAGGCCTACCATAAAAACGCCTACTTTTGAACTACGCTTCGAATCCTTCTGGGGCAGATTTGTACGGATTTCGTCGAAGCAACAAAGATATTTGATTCGAAATGTCGAAATGGCATGACAGAGTTGTCTTGTACCAGATATTTATGTTGTAGTCATTAGTCAAAGGTAGAATCTGTACGGACGAGTGCGTCTGAAATTGTTTTTGTCAGCTACATTGTACTGTAGCTGTCACCAGACAAGTGCCTATCAGTGGAAAGATGAGGTTGTTCACAGGATAGTGCCTATCAGTGGAAAGATGAGGTTGTTCACAGGATTTTGTACTTTCTGGTACCATGGGTTTTTTTTTTTTTTTTTTTTTTTTATAAGCATTCTAAAAGATCCGGTCAAGAGCATTGACCGTTGGATTATTATGTATGGGTCCCAATCCGCGACCATCCGGCTCCCCACTTCCGGGAGGTCGTTACACCGCGTACCGCTATGAGTGTTAGTACTTTTTCCGCCGCTTAAAACATCTTTACCCCGTACACCCTTGTCCGATTTTCAATTTGAGACCGCCAATCGTAAGCTGTGAATTTTAACTTTCAACCGCAACTTTCGATCTACAATTCGACATGTGTGTACGGAGAAAAAACGGTTTAAACGACGAAAAAAACATTATCCCTATTAGCGATTCACTTTTTACAGTACACCGTGAATCGCTATTAGTGTCAATGTTTTTTTCGTTTCCTAAACCAAATTTTCTCCTTACACCCATGTCGGATTGTGGATCTAATGGTCGCGATTGAAAGGTAGAGTTCTCAGCTTCCGATTGGCGATCTCAAATTTGAAGCCGGACAAGTGTGTACGGAGAAAAGATGCTTTATGTGGCGAAAAAATTACTAACACTAATAGCGATACACGGTGTACTGTACACCGCCAATCGTTATTAGCGTGTAAGTTTTTTTAGCGTATAAAAATAATTACCGTGGTGTACGCAATTTAAGAATTTGAAAATTTTGGAAAAAATCATACATTCTAATTGTTTGGTTATGGTAATTTGGATCATTGAATAAAAAAATGTCGGTCACAAACATGCTTACACTAATATAGGTCTTCGTACAAAATCAGACAAATCGTACGCAAATCGTACATTCACACGGTCGAAACGTGGCTGTCGGACGAATATGTGCGAGCGGGATTTTTTACGACCTGGTTTTTTTTCCTTTTTAGAACGCACATTCTCATGCGTCCGTGGTTACTAAAACTAATTTATTGTACTTTTTAACTTAAAAAGGTACATTTATGTACGGTCTGACACTGTCCGTACACCACTCTATTTAAGAGACAACGTACTGAAAATAACCCTAAATAGAATAAAGAAAAAAATAGAATGAACTACACTAATGGAGAATAAAAAAAAAAGCGGGACGGAATTAGCGTACACAACGCTAATAACGATTGGCGGTGTACTGTAGTTCATGTCATCATACGATACCACCAAAAATTTGAGCCGTCGCAAAAGCCACGTGCCTTCGAATAAAGTGGACTACGTGTTCTCCAATTATCCGAAAGCTCGAGGTTTTCTTCTCATAAACGACGACTTGCTTTTGAATTAGTGGAATTTTGTCGGCGCGGATAAGGTGAGTTTGAACTAATTTTGCAAGTTTTAAACATCGGAGTTCGAGTTTTCAATCGTCAGTCTTCCTAAAGTCGGTTTTTGTCTGTTGTGGAACCCTTTTCATCCACCTGCAAATTTATACTATTGATATTTTTTGGAGAAATAGAGTTCTAGGAACAAAATATTGAAAAATTTCCCAAATTTCTCATGTTTTATCAGTTTCGGAAAGGTAATGCCTGGGTATACGAGTTCATAAACTCATCATTTCCCCCGTTTCGTGAAATGGAATAAACGCAGGATAAGATCTGGTTCTCAAAGGACGTGACATTAGTCGATATGACTACCCTGTTACCATTTGATAAAATAGACTGGTGCACCAAACCCAAGTTTTATCAACCATTGATGAAAGCCTTGGCAGATATTCCAAGTTCATATATCGACCGATTTAATGAGTATCTCGCAATAGCTCTACCGGGCCCTCCAGGAACTGAGCCGAAGGCGATAATCAAAACCTTGGCGAAAACTCCTCGTGTAAGAGGTTATGTGAAGTACGTTTATGACATTTTTTATATTCCTATGCGAATTGTTTCGTCTATTTCAGAGCTCGTGCCTTATTATATTCGTGCAAATGTTTTTAGCGAGGTGAGCTTCGTGGTCTCTTCGACTAATGTCTACGTGGCAAAGTTGTGGATATCATCCTTTTGCTTTTAAGGGCTTGGCTTGTGTCTGGGATGTGAAGAATTAAATTGAAATTTTGCCTGGAGCATTTAGAAGAGGTTTATTTCCCCAATAATGATAAATTCTATGTGTTTGGTGGAAAATCTTTACTTGCAGTTATACTGGCGTTCCAACTTTTTTACCTGTAAGTTTGTTTGAAGGACTTTTTAAGGATAGGATTGTTTGTTTGTGGTAAATATTGTGTACTTTAAAGTATCATATCCATGGAATATCAAATCATGGCCATGGTTTTCATGGAAAAATATGACACGTCGGTGGAACTCGGATTTTCACCTATTTTTCCAAAAAAAAAAAAACATGGACTGATTTTTCATGGTGTTTTTTTTGTTCAGGTGGCCATCCCAATGATGTTGTATTCCACAGAGCATCCAGAGCACTGGGACCCAAATGCTCTACAAAGGGTGTCATATCTTTGGGAGAGGAACCGCAGCAGGCCATGGACTACTTATGATACTCATCTTCATGCATATCATCCATGGAAAACATCTGACGGCGCACAATTTAACCGCATTTTGGGATCCATGTCCAAAGGAGATCCCACTTTAAAGGCTCTTAACTGTTCTCTCTGTTATTTTGGATGAAGTTACATAAAATTTTTGCTATATTAGTTACTTACAGATGAAACTACAATTACAAATATACGAAAATGAATTACAAAAAAAATACTCATAGCCACAAGGATAATATGACACGCATTCTATTGCGTTTGGTTTGCAAACCTATCACTATACTGCAATAAGATAAGGTGTGTACTATAATAAGTTAATTAATAATCGAAACAGGGGGTATGGTGGAATTGGGAAACAAGAGAGACGCTGAATTATTATAATTGAAACCTACATGGAAATTTAGGAGGTGACAGTTAGAGATTTCTAAAAAATCCCAAAACATAAAAAAAAACTGAAAAGTCCAATTCATGGAGCCCAAGATGAACAATGGACAGGCAGTCTTGAACCAAATTCTGTGATATAACACTAATAGACTAGTTGGAGAGACGTAACAAAAGCTATTTTTTCAACACTGTTATTGGGTAGTACACAATTTTCATTGTAAATAAACATTTTGTATCTTATGTAAATTTTAGAAAGGTACAACAAATGCTTCCAAATCATAGTATTATTATATTTTGTACATTATCCAAAATTGCTGAAATTCTATCGAAGAAATTAATCTATGATATATAGATAGTCTTATTAAGTGGTTGAAATTACACAATTAGTAACGATCTATTCTTGTATTTGATAATTGCATGAAACATTGTTATTAATCACCTTGCTATTTGTGACGCGAGGATAAAATAAGTGTGTTTATCTTACAAACTTATAGCTGTCACAATACAAGTTACCGCAAGACAAAAATCTGTTAGTATTAGGATTGTGAGGGTTCAACCTCCCTCTGCCCACGAGCGGTAGGACCTCTCTGTCTCGATATGTATTTCTAGTAATCTGGAGTAATATGTTTTGTTGTATTTACACAGCTCTTTTTTTGTACATTAAATTTATTTCTATGGTGGTTTGAATAAATGTGCTCAATACCTGCCTCAAGCTGACCTCTTCCCTTGCGATTACTTGTTTGGTTTTTTTTCCTTTATTTTTCCTTTTTTTCGAAAATTAAACTAGTTTGTGTTTTATTTTGTACTTTATCTAAGGCAAAATGTGTTAGGTAGAGTCTAAATTGGGCCAAGGGTGAGAATAGCTTGTTCTTAAATGTAGTTGTGTTTATAGATTTGGTAATTTACAAAGGATTCTATCATCAAGTGAGTGCAATATAGACTTGAACAAATATTTTTGTTGTATAGGAAGGCATAAAAGTGGAATATTTCATTGTAGTTGTCTCATTTATGGTGGATTTATTTTCATATCAACATCTTGAGGTTCACTAACCAGGATGGAGCTCAGAAAAAAAGGAAAGTAAAAAAAAAAAAAAGGTAATCCGTTGAATTTTGTGTATTATAACAATGCTTTCTATTTTTGCTATCTATTACAATATCATTCCATTGCCACGAATCTGAGTGACATTTAGCAAAATTTGTGATATAATTTAGGAAAATGAAGACATTTTCGTTCTCAATCATTTGTTTTTGACGACTTTGGAAACAAAGTTGGCACATTGGCTGGCTACCGGAGCAACACCATTTGTCATTGATACAATGTACAAACAACTTTGAAATATGAGGTTTTTGTCATTGTCCAGTCGCGGCCGATGCGGTTTAACGGACAGATATAGAAACTGATGAATTTTCAATCCCGGTGGTTGTTCCAGTTGGTACGTCAAAGACTCTATTATCTCAATTGTACGGACAGGCCTATCCAGCAACTGAAGTAGCTTGGGGGGAGAGTGTTTGCTATTGTTGGAGAAGATTCTTAGATAGGAGAGAAAATTGACCAGGAACTAGCTATACATCTCGTCTGTAAGAATCAGCGTGACCCTTGTGGCGTTGTGTGGCTAGTTCCTTTGTTGTTGAGTTACCAACCAGCTTGACTGTAACTAGTGTTCCTTTTGAGGGAATAATACTATAATAGGCTCTTTTGTACCCAAATTGTCACCTAGTGTGAGGGGTCTTGTACTTTGTACCTAATAGATTAGCGGCCATAACAAAGAAAATGGATTTAAGGCAAAGGAACAGGAAAGAGTACAACGTACATAAAGGGGACAAAAGGTAAAAGACAGTAAGAACAAATGTGACTGTCGTGAACTCAAGTTCAATAATAATTGATCAAAAAAGACAATGAGATGTTTGAGTTTTATAGTTGAACTCAAACATGTAAGACGCACTACACAATAGTGGAGGTACGACTAATCTAAGTACATCCAATAAGTGGAACTATTCTAGGTATATCTAGAAGTGGAGGTACAACTAGTTAAAAAGATTCCAAAAGTTAATAGGAATCTTTCTACGCTAAAACATCATTTACAAGTAAGGTACAACAAGTACATGGACACTAATTAAAGTGGTACACTTAAGACTTAGTGTTCTAGGACTTTAATCATAATGAAAGAACTAACTAAAACATCGTGGTTTAATAGTAAGTGGGATATTGTATTCCAATACCCCCCCTCGATTAAAGCATAAAGTTTTAGCCACGTAGGCCGGAAGAGAGAATATGTTTGTCGAAGGAAGGGCGAGGAAGAGGTTTGGTAAGAAAGTCGGCAAGTTGATTAAAGGTAGAGCAATGAGAAAAAGAGACCATACCGTCCACAATTTTTTCAAGCGTAAAATGATATTGTATATCGATATGCTTCGTTCGTGTATGGTGGATAGGATTTTTCATGTGGGCGAGAGCCCCTTGAGAATCACAAAAGATAGGAGTGGGAGTAGTTTGATGAAAGGAAAAGTCAGTGAGAAGGCGACGAAGCCAAATGGCAGTTTTAGTGGCAGAGGTACCAGCCATGTACTCGGCTTCGGTAGATGAGAGAGCAACGGTTTGTTATTTTCGAGACGACCATGAGACAAGACCACCACCAAGTGAGAAACAAACCCCAAAAATAGAGCGGCGTTCATCAGTTTGATTCCCCTAGTCCACATCACAAAATCCAACAAGAGAGGAATGAGGAAGAGAAAAAGAAGGAGAGGAAGAATAAGATGGGGAAGCGGAAGGAGGGGGAGAAAATGTGAGGCGAAGATGTTTGGTGCCTTTCAGGTATCTAAGAACTCGTTTTGCCGCATCGAGATGAGTGGGAGTCGCACAATGGGAAAATTGGGATAAGATGCACACAGCAATGCAAATGTCCGGACGAGACCCCAACTTGGCATACATCAATTTTCCCACAATAGACCGGTAGAGGGACCCTACTTCTCCTTGGGCATTCCTATCGGAGACTTCTTTTCTAAGTGTGGTATTAGGATCAAGAGGTTTAGAGACAGGATTACAATCGGACATGCCAAAGGTATCTAAAAGATCGACAATATAATGTTCTTGACTCATCTCTAATAATTGTTTTGACCTATTCCTTGTAATGCTAATACCTAAACAATAATCAAGGTCACCTAAATCAATCATTGGCCAATGGGACGCTAGCATGACCTTGACTTTGTTAATTTCCGATTTACTGGGACCAGCAAGGATTAAATCATCAGCGTAAATAATAATGATTACTAAAATGTCAACTGTGCCTTTAATGTAAATACCAGGATCTGCGCTAATTTCTTTGAAACCATCTTTTAATAAAGCAGAGACAAGCGTTTTGTGGCAGAAACCATCTTTTAACAAAGCAGAGACAAGCGTTTTGTGCCACACACGTGGCGCCTTCTTAAAACCATAAATTGATATATTTAAGCAACAAACCAAAGATTCTTGTCCAACTAGAGAGTAATCTGGAGCCTGATCCATATAAATATCTTCTTCTAGAGTCCTGTGCAAAAAGGCAGTTTTGACGTCGAGCTGTTGAAGTTCCCAAACGTGGATCGCCGCCAACGACAAAATTGTACGAATAGATTCAAATTTTGCAATAGGCGCGAAATTTTCGTTGTAATCAATTCCCTCGGTCTGCAAATATCCTTTCGTTACAAGACCCACCTTATAGCTTTCAACAGTTCCATTTGCAATTTTTTTTCCTTAAAAAACCCATTTTGTACTAATACCATGTGGATTAGGTGGCAGTGCACAAAGCGTCCAAGTTTGGTTAGTCATTAATGCTTGATATTCGTCATTAGCCGCCAAATGCCACTTGTCTGCATCTGGACGCTTGAGAGCAATTTTCAATGTAAGTGGTGGATCTTTGACATTAGCAAGATTGGTGTGAGGAAGATTTTGAGTCACCTTCAAAGTGGGACATACAGAGCGAGTACTGCATCTTACAATTTCTTGAATTGGAGCCGCGATCAAAAGATTTGTCGTGGAAGTATGTACAAGTGGATTTCCCAAACTTGGGGCGAAAGGTCGCGCCAAAGAAGTCGTCGGATTTGTTTGAACAAAGTTTGATTCTAGCTGTACGCTGTCCGCCCGCATTAATGACGACAACTGTAAGTCGTTTGTCGCTAGTAAATGTTGGTCCTGAGGCGTAATTTCCGCGTGGTTGGTTGGCGCACGTGAAATTTGGTCCAGAGGCGTATTGTCATCATTTTTGGTCGGCGCGCCAACTGTGATTTGGTCATGATTTCTCGTTTGTAATATGGGCGCAGATTTCGCGCCAAGTTCAGCGGCCACAAGAGTTTCCAATCTGACAAAATTTATTAAAACCAAATTGATCGATTCTGTCAAAGTGGTCGTCGGATTGTTAGGAGTAAAAAAATGAGGGATTAGAGGATCAGCGGATGATATTTCTATAGGTAAATTAAAGGTGAGAGGTGTGACAGGGAGATTTGGTACGAGGTGGCGAATAAGTGGGTCTTTATTAAAGATAACGACACGTGAAATAATGATACAATGCGTTTGAAGGCATTATATTCGATACACTTTGGAATGGGGGGCGTAACCAACAAATATATCTTTGATGGCCTTTGCACCCCATTTTCCATCGTTGTTTGTAAGATTTTTGTAGTAGGCCTCACTTCCAAAAATGCGGAAGTGAGAAACATTTGGTTTCTGTTTATGTCATGCCTCAAAGGGAGTTTTGTTTTTGACGGCCGATGTGGGTGACCTATTTCGGACATAACAAGTCGTTAGTAATGCTTCAGCCCAAAAAGATTGAAGTAAGGAAGCAAAATGCATCATTGACCGAGCCATATCGGCAAGAGTTCAGTTAAGTCTTTCGCCATCCCCATTTTGTTGAGGAGTATGTTGCAGATAATTTATGGATTATGCCACATAATGCTAAAAATTCCGAGAAGTCTTGCGACATATATTCCCCCCCATTATCACTTCTTAGCATTTTTATCCGAGAGGAGAATTGATTTTCAACAAGGGACTTAAAGGTTTTGAAATGAGAAAAAGCTTCAGATTTGTTTTTCATGAGATATACGTGAGTGAATCGTGAATTATCATCAATAAACGTAATGAAATACACAAAGCCACTCAAACTTGGTACTCTCATAGGTCCACATACATCACTAGAAATTAAATCAAGAGGAAACTTTGATTCGGAAAAAAAAATTGGAAAAGGTAATCGAGGCATTTTGCCAATAATACAACCATGGCAAAAAATCAAGATGTTTTGCATCAAATGAATCTAAGCCTAAAACAAGGCCTTTACTAAGAGACGCTAAACTTTGCCTATTTAGATGGCCATATCGTAAATGCCATTTGTGAAAACAAGAGGAGGAAGGAGAAGAATTTGCAACATTTGCATGTGCTAAGTCTCTAAAGGATTTCAAAACGTAGAGATTACCACATTTAATCCCCTTTCCAAGGGAAATGTGGTTTGACGAAAAAAACTGGAAGTCGATTTCGGAAATGACTGTGAAACTACCATTTCTGAGTGCCGTACCCACAAAGAAAAGATTTTTCTTGAGTTGGGGAACGAAGTAAATGTTCTCCAAAATGAGTGGCTCAGAACTACTCGGGTTAATGACCACCTGTCCAACAAAATTTAACGTAAAGACAGCGTTATTTCGAAGTAATATCCGTACAAGAGCAGAAAGCATAACAAGATTTGTCATGATGGATTTGGAACATGACATGTGGTGCGAGGCACCAACATCTATTAGCCAATCATGATTGTTACCTGAAGGATGGAAAGCGTATCATAGTCCATTGGAGGGATGGGAGCAGGTACAGAATTGGTGTGGTTGAAAGGCAGTACGTCTGGAATCGCTGCGTCACATTGAAAGAGGGGCGGAGGTACAATTGGCACAAATTGAAAATGAGGCGACATATTTTACCAAAGGGGAGGAGGCCCATAACCACCGTATAAAAGAGTCATGAGTGCTGCAGTCGCGTGTCCAACCCGATTGTACGCGACAGGCGGATTGGGCGGCGCTCTTGGATTTGGAGCGTTGTTTTTGTTCTGACCGCCGCCGTCGGCGCTTGACGCACGTTCACGTTTGCAAGCGAGAATAGGACACGCGTCGATGCGATGATCTTTCTCTTTGCAGTATCTGCAAAAAGTAAAAGATCCTGCAGCACCTGTAAAAGATTTGTTTAAAACAAAAGTAGTTAGCGCTGTGGAAACAAATGATGTCACATGTTTTTTTAATTTTTGTCTACTTTCTTCATAAACGAGCTGATTAGTTAAATCACGTAAGGTGACATTCATAGGATTTTTGTCAATCGTACCAACAAGGGACTCAAAATTGGGCGGCAATCCTGCCAAAATTACGCTAATGAGATCTTTATGAGTCACAATATAATTAATGAATTTTTAATGACTAGCATATGATTGTACTTTTTGTATAAAAGAAAACATATCTTCGGACTTATCCTTTTCGAAGAGAATAAATTCTCGTCGAAGAGCCTAAGGATGCGGCCACGTGTCGGTTTCTTATGCAGCGCACAAAATTCGCCACGCTTCATTAGCGGTTGTGGCGCTTCGTACAAGATTTACGATTGTTCCATCCAATGAAAAAATAACGCGAGACAAGGCGACGGCGTCCTTTTCTCTCCACGCAATGATTGCAATCTGGGCGGCCGCAAAATCATCGTCATCCTCATCTGGCAAAATTGGAATGATGACATCTCCTATGACGTGGCTCCATAGTTTTTCAAAACTGAATAAATGTTGGATTAGAAACTTCAAGTTGTAAAAATCGTGTCCTTTAAATTTATGTACTGAGTTTGACACGGCCGAAGCTGTGGGCCCATAACCTAATAGATTAGCGGCCATAACAAAGAAAATTAATTTAAGGCAAAGGAATAGGAGAGAGTACAACGTACATAAAGAGGACAAAAGGTAAAAGACAAAAAGAACAAATGTGACTGTCGTGAACTCAAGTTCAATAATAATTGATCAAAAAAGACAATGAGACGTTTGAGTTTTATAGTTGAACTCAAACGTGTAAGACGCACTACACAATAGGTGAGGTATGACTAATCTAGGTACATCCAATAAGTGGAACTATTCTAGGTATATCTAGAAGTGGAGGTACAACTAGTTAAAAAGATTCAAAAGTTAGTGGGAATCTTTCTACGCTAAAACATCATTTACAAATAAGGTAAAACAAGTACATGGACACTAATTAAAATGGTACAGTTAAGACTTAGTGTTCTAGGAATTTAATCATAATGAAAGAACTAACTAAAACATTGTGGTTTAATAGTAAGTGGAATATCGAATTCTAATAGTCTCGACTTGGAATGTCAAAATGCCAGTTTAGGCGGATTTGGATATATTTTAGCCAAAATCTGCTACATCCAAATGTCAATCTCGGTCCTTTTGGTCGTAAAACCCAAAAAGAACCCTAAAAAACCCTAAAAGAACCTTAGAAAACCGTAAAAAACCCTAAAATTTTGTAGTGTTGCTTCCAAATCAGGTTTAGTTCATCCGTCCGTCTCAAGATGATGAGCCAAACTGAAACAAAGTCACATTATGTAAAAACACGAAATATTGAGCAATTTGTTTGAGATTTGAAGAGATAGGAAGATTTTATAGTAATGAATAAGTGAGATTTCGGAGTGAGTGGATGAAAATTGTAAAATTTTAAATTTATTAGGTGAAATTTATTGTAAAAAATTTGAATGGCAAAGATTTATAAAATATTAGAAATAATGGCGACGTAGGAAAAAACTCGAGGAAGTTTGAAAGCATTGGTGTAAAATTGGAAAAAATGTGGTAAGAATTTGGAAAAATTGTCGAGGTATTTCTTGCAATTTCGACATAATCTTTTACAAATTTACGAACATTGAATGATGTTTGATTAAGATTCTCAACAAAGAAAGAGAGGTTTCGAGAAATAGTAAGGCATTGAAGGAATGTACCATAGTTCAAAAGTAGGTGAAAGTAGGCCCATACAATATGCCTATTGTACGCAAAACATACAATATGACCTTAAGACCCATATTGTATTCGAACCTATTCGGACCAATTAAAACATTCAGACCAAAAAAATTTGTTTACACCGTCAAATTTGGATGATCGGATGGTCACAGATCAAAGTAGCGATATAAGAAGATCACATAAAAAGCCAATAACACAACTTACGATAAAGGCGCCGACCAAAGTGTTGGGTTATTGTCGTTTTCGCGACATTTTGCGAAGCGTCATACCAACATTTGTTTGCTTGACGCGAAGTGTCGCGTCATCATACAAAAAGTACTACGACGTTTCGCGGTAATATTTGAAGCGTCCGCGAACGAAACATACTATTTCGTTTTGCGTCACTTGTTTGTTTCGTGCGCAGGTGTTTCAATTTGCGTGCAGGTGTGTTCGTGAAGTGACACGTGTAAAGTCAATGTTTGGAGTTAGATGTTTCGAAGGAAGAAAGCCTGTGCTCCTTCCTTC